>JAYKKI010000064.1:3592500-3937500 GCA_039881145.1 Druceiella hillmani
CCATCACAGTTAAAATATATTAATCCGGTCTGATTACTTTTATTTTTCCGTCTTTATTTCGCAGGGAGACTACAACGAATGGACAATGTATGATTTTATTGCTAGTTATATACTTAAACCACGATAAGCGACAATTGGATAAACAAGAATTTAATTTTCAATCAATGAATCCATTATAGGGTATGATGACGCTCAAAAAAATTCCTCTTATCAATTTTTGTGCAAAAATCTTATCAAAATCTATTGTGTACATGTGTTATTATGTTAAATTAGCTGATAAGCTTGAATAATGCCAAGAATAGAAATTAATTAACATTTAAAGTAGTTATTGTGACAGATACAAGTCCAAATTAAATTGTGGATATCGATCATTACGAAACCCAATAAATATATGTAAACTGAGTCTAAAAATAACATCATAGGTTTTTCTTTGAATAACTATACGAGTGTGGTAAATTATTTCAAATGAAGTTACTAAATAAAAGAAGACATCGGATATGCATTAAATTGGGGTTTTATCCTAGCTATATATTCGTAAACAATTAGGCGATTTGAGATGAAATTGTTTGCTAAAAATTATCAACGTAGAAACTTTTTTAAAGTTTCTCTTTGGCATACCACCAGTAATAACTGGTTTTCCTGTATCCCTTTCATTGATTAATTAGAGTTGACTCAAAAATTGTTCGCGTATAAATGATATTCGTAGACACTTCTTTTAAAGTTCTTCTGTAGCCCAACACTAGTAATAACTTGTTTTCCTATATCTCTTTCATTGATTAATAAGAGTTGACACAAAAATTGTTTGTGTAAAAATTATCTTCGTGGACACTTTTCTTACAGTTTCTATTTGACCCAATACTACAAGTATTGGTGACTTGTTTTCCTGTATCTCGTTCATTGATTAATTAAAGTTGATACACAAATTATTCGCGTAAAAATTATCTTCGTAGACACTTCGCTTAAGTTTCTCATTAGCTTGCCACCGGTAATAACTTGTTTCCTATATCTTTTTCATTGATTAATCAGAAGTGTTACAAAAATTGTTCGTTTAAAAATTATCTTAGTAGACACTTTTCTCAAAGTTTCTCTTTAGCTTACCACCAGTAATAACTCGTTTTCCTATGTCCCTTTCATTAATTGATTAGAATTGATACACAAATTTTTGTCGTAAAAATTATCTTCGCAAATACTTCTTTTAAATTTTAACTTTGGTCCAATACCAGTAATAATTTATTTCCTACATCTCTTTCATTAATTAATTAGAATTGACACAAAAATGGTTTGCTTAAACATTATCTTCGTATACACTTCTCTTAAAGTTTCTCATTAGCCTAACCTCAGTAATAACTTGTTTCCTATATCTCTTTCATTGATTAATTAGAATTGACACAAAAATTGTTTGCGTAAACATTATCTTCGCAGACACTTCTTTTAAAGTTTCTCTTTAACCTAACACCAGAAATAACTTGTTTTCTTATATTGTTGTCATTGAGAAATTACTTTGCATTTAAGCACTTCCTATTTTTTTCTGATTCTAACATACGTGTAAATCTGCAAAAAAATTAGGACGGAGAAGAACTGCACAGCACTCCAGAGGATCGCGAAGGGCCTTGCAAAGGAGACATTCTCTCAGATAATGTTAGAAACATTTTCGATAGCATTATAGCCAACAGCGTTTTAAAAAAAATTAAAAAGAGTAAGAACAATTTTTTTTATAAATTAATATTTTTTCAAAAATATTAATTTATAAAAAAATGGTCCAAAAAGTGTGGTATCAAAAAAATGTCTCCTTTGCAACATTTTCGATGACGTCATAGCAATATTTTCGATGACATCACAGCCAACGGAGTTTAAAAAAAATAAAAAGAATAAGGACAATACTTTTTGTAAATTAATATCTTTTTCAAAAATTTACTCTGCAGCCATAAATAAGCTGTAAAATAGAACATCATTTCTTTTTAAATTACTGTCTGTCGTTTGGTGGCAGACTACATAAAATTTCATGGACTGCCATTATTTTTACATTATGGCGCAACGCCATCCGGTTGACATCTAGTAGAAACTTAATTACAGTTTTATTACGTAAATAACGCTATGCTAATTTTTTTGAACTACTTTATCTACGTATTTAATTTAAATGACATACCTGCCTAAGTTACAGAGAAAAAATAGCTATTAATTAATTAATTGGCGACATGTGCGTTATTGTACGCATTAAAATATGAAATCAAATGTAGCGTCACTCCAAGAAACGTTAATTAAAATGCAATAACTGAAAAATCTATTTCAATAACTGAAATTTTTTTGTGACACCTCTAATTAATCAATTCATATTAATCAATGAAAGAAATATAGAAAAATAAGTTATTACTGTTATTGGACCAAAGTTAAATTTTACGCGAAAAATTGTTGTGTCAATTCTAATCAATCAATGAAAGGGACATAAGAAAACGAGTTATTACTGGTGGTAGGCCAAAGAGAAACTTTAAGAAAAGTGTCTACGAAGATAATTTTTAAACGAACAATTTTTGTAACACTTCTGATTAATCAATGAAAGAAATGTAGGCAACAAGTTATTACCGGTGGTGGACTAATAAGAGACTTAAGCAAAATGCCTACGAAGATTATGTTTACCTGAATAATTTGTGTATCAACTTTAATTAATCAATGAAAGAAATATAGGAAAATAAGTTATTACTGGTATTGGACCAAAGTTAAACTTTACGCGAGACATGTTTGTGTCAATTCTAATCAATTAATGAAAGGGACATAAGAAAACGAGTTATTACTGGTGGTAGGCCAAAGAGAAACTTTAAGAAAAGTGTCTACGAAGATAATTTTTAAACGAACAATTTTTGTAACACTTCTAAAGAGATATAGGAAACAAGTTATTACCGGTGGTAGGCTAATGAGAGACTTAAGCGAAGTGCCTACGAAGATAATTTTTACTCGAATAATTTGTGTATCAACTTTGATTAATCAATGAAAGAAATATAGGAAAATAAGTTATTACTGGTATTGGACCAAAGTTAAACTTTACGCGAGACATGTTTGTGTCAATTCTAATCAATAAATGAAAGGGACATAAGAAAACGAGTTATTACTGGTGGTAGGCCAAAGAGAAACTTTAAGAAAAGTGTCTACGAAGATAATTTTTAAACGAACAATTTTTGTAACACTTCTAATTAATCAATGAAAGAAATGTAGGCAACAAGTTATTACCGGTGGTGGACTAATAAGAGACTTAAGCAAAATGCCTACGAAGATTATGTTTACCTGAATAATTTGTGTATCAACTTTAATTAATCAATGAAAGAAATATAGGAAAATAAGTTATTACTGGTATTAGACCAAAGTTAAATTTTACGCGAAAATTGTTTGTGTCATTTCTAATCAATCAATCAAAGGGACATAAGAAAACGAGTTATTACTGGTGGTAGGCCAAAGAGAAACTTTAAGAAAAGTGTCTACGAAGATAATTTTTAAACGAACAATTTTTGTAACACCTCTAATTAATCAATGAAGGAGTTATAGGAAACAGGTTATTACTGCTGGTAGGCTAATGAGAGACTTAAGCAAAGTGCCTACGAAGATAATTTTTATTCGAATAATTTGTGTATCAACTTTAATTAATCAATGAAAGAGATGTAGGAAAACACGTTATTTTTAGATTTTTCAGTTATTGCAAAATCAGACGAACCAATTCTGGCACTGGCGTTTTCCGATGTTGTCCATGTTCGAAATACATTTGCAAGTACAAATCTGATTGAATCGCATAATTTTTTATATTTTCAAGTTAAGCGTCAACAACAAAACGCGCGTAAACATTTGACATCCATGCCACGCTTAGATACAAATAAACGTGGTGAACGCCAACTATTTAAAAAAAAACGCAATAACAACATTAATTGTTTTTTTTGGAATTCATTAGTATCGCGGGCTTATAGGTCGAATCTAATTTAAGCACTTTTCTTTTCTTTTAATAAGTGATGAAAAAAAAATTAGACAATAGTATTTTAAAATCTTCTTTGTCAATTAATTTTCTACAATTTTTTATACTTTTAACCACTGTCATCGAGTTATAAAGAAATTTCATTGAAGAACTGCCGAGTCTATAAATGAAACAATTATAAGTAAAAAACTATATGTATTCTGTGTATATATAAATATATATATATATATATATATATATATATATATATATATATATATATATATATATATATATATATATGCGCGTGTGTATGTGATAAAGAAAAGATAATCGTCTGTTTCGCTCTCGGTCGTTCTGTTTGTGCATGCGTGAATAAGAGAAGAACAATTATTTGTATTTCGTATATCGTAGTGGCAAAGTATTCCCATCAAGCTGATTGGGATTCCCGTCAAGCTGTAAGTTAGGCTAGAATACTCAAAATAGCCTCAATATTTCTTGAAACTTCCAATTAAAAATATTGTATTGAAATCTATTTAAAAACTTAGAGTCATCCTTGACAGTGCAAAGGACTGTACAGGCTAAATACCTTAGTAAAGCAAAACACGATAAGATTAACCGGATGTAGATAAAAATGATTTGATCTTTATTGTGTGATATAAAATTTTCCGAGAATCCACATTATTTTCAAGTAAAGCCGACTTATATCGCGATATTTTCGTATTTTTTAAATTTTATTTATATATATATATATATATATATATATATATATATATATATATATATATATATATATATATATATATATGATGAACACTAATAATTATAAAGCTAAATTACACTGATAAAACCAACGGAATCATAAATAATAAAAACACCTTAATACAATAATTTAATAATTTGGTATTGACTGTCAAAAATATTTTTAAAAAAAACGCAGTGGAAAATCGAAATATATGCACTTCACTCCAATTTGAACTAAATGACATCAAAACGTCCTAAAATGTTTACCTATTATCCTGTAATCTACTAACTCGTTCTAAAATCCTCCAGAATGCTGTAAAACAACTACAGTTGAATGAATTAATCTACATCCAACTGAAACAAGTCAATAGTATTGGATATATGTTCTATAAGTATTTTTTCAGTTCTCCCTCTAAACATATGCAATGTCAGGAAGCCAAACACCAGCGTGTTTGGGAGAAAATACTATAATAACAATCGATTAGGTAAGATAACAATTAGCCAGAAACAAAAGATTTTATGTAAGCAGTCCGAAACCAAATAATATTTAAAACCAAATATTAATGTTCCTGACTGTTATGTGAGAGGACGTAGTCATAATTATTTGATCTGCCTAAAGCGCACACGAATATACTGCAACGTTTATGTTAATCAACGAAGTATTGCGGGAGGCGCTAAATCTTGATATTTTTTTCTGCTCATCTGACCGCTTCAGGACTGCGATTGTGGAGTTGCTTCGTAATTCACGTTTGATAATTAGTTAGTTTTATATTTTATTAGAATTAACATGTGTGTTTTTTGTTTTATTAATTATTAGTTATGTTATTATGTGTAAAGCAGATTGTTGTACTTATGGTGTTTTGCACATATCCAGCGCTTTGAGGTAAACATGGAAGTTTTTTTTAAAAACAACTAAGCCTCTTAAATTATCTTACTCAAATTTAATAAAAGTTCCATTACTTACAAATTGCTCTGTATATACTTTGCACACCACATTTTTTTTCTTTAAATTTGTATTAAATTCAACTTTAAAATTTCTACCTAAATATCTTCAAGTGTAAATTATTAAAATATTTGCGAATTGCGATGCTGATAAACATATCTGCGTCAAATGATTTTTAACTCACAAGTTTTTTGGTCATTTTCGACAATAACACTGGAACTACTTTACATTAAATTAAAAAAATATAATTTTGGGATTCCCACACTTACTCTTTTAGTGGATAACCCGAACGTCGTTTAAAATTATTAAAAAAAATCAATTTGGCCCTCCCAAAATTTCCAAGTTAATATTTCTGCTTTATTTATTATTATCCGTAGTTAGCGAATAATATGATTTATCACTATGACAAATTTCCAGTTTTATAGTCAAACCGATGAAATCGGTTGAGAAAAACTACTGTGACAGACAGACGAATCGACACTTGGATGATCTTTCATTGTTTTTTAGAGAATGTAAAACACACGACACGACATATAAATATCCACATATATATATATATATATATATATATATATATATATATATATATATATATATACATATGGTATATATACATATGGGCTGAACAGGGAATATTATGCCCCTGGTCCCCAGGGAATTTTATACCTCACATAAATTTATCTTAAATACTACACGAATCAGCTAAATCGCACAGTAATTTCTATCTGTTTTATTTCCACCTACTTAGCATTTTCATTTATACTTCAAATACTAATGAACTGAGGCATCATCAGAACCTTTTTTCAGAAATAAGACATTAAAACCTTTTTTCGTTTTTTCCAGATTTTTTGGTCTTGAAAGGAAATGGGTCAGGGGAACATGAGGCGAAATTACCGAGAAGCTTAATATTGCGTAAACAGGGATAAAAAATGATATATGGTACATGAGACTTAAAAATACCTTAAAAAGACTTCAAAAGACCTTTCTCACGATACTCCATACAATGGGGTAAGCTACAAAACGCTTTTTAGGTTTATGCTTTATATATCGACACCTATTAATAAAAAAGGTACCTTAAAAATAATAAAAACTTCTTTTTGTTGCATATTAACTTACAAAACATCGTACACCTAGATCTGAAATATTATAAAGTACAAGGGCATGATAGATTGAACTCTGATGAAAGATACATAAGAAAATGGGGAAATAGTCATAGTACCAATAAAAGCCCAGTATCTCTCTATATATGTCTGTATATTTATTTTCTTTTACTATAAAGTTTGACATGGAATTTACTGATAATTCAAATAAGGTTATGTGGTATTCAGATCCGTTGGAAGCTCATTTAGAATCGCCGCATGGGGCTAAACGTTATCTATATGCAATAAAATTTATGATAATTCGACGATCTAAGTACTTATAAAAGTCAGCAATATTACTTCTGAATAGCATGCCACAAAATTAAACTAAACAAAATTTTGTTTTCGATGGGGACACAAAAAAGCAGCTCGTGTAACAATATTAGTTTATTTTTATTTAAAAAAATATATCATGTATATCGAAATTTATAATTGCATTGATTTTTACGCAATAACATTGATTGGAACTATTAATTTAAACGAATTTATTGACAAAGAATAAACACTAAAAATAGGGAGAAAAAGATTTCGAAAAAGTTTGTTTAACTCAAAAGAAAGATAAAAATAAATCTTTGGTAAAACCAAAGGTTCGCACCCCGAATTTTTATTCTTTACTAAATAAACAAATATAAGATAAAATTAAAAACAAACAGGGAGAAAAAACGCTAAAAACAGTCGCGAGCATGAAAAAGAAAGTTTTTGTGCCAAACTGTTTATAAAAATTAAACTATTTGACAAGTTGTTCAGTTAATCTGTTGACCGTCTGTTCGAATAGTTAACTAGTCGATGAAAAACGAATCACAAAAATCGGTCGAGGATTGCAATATGCAGTCTGTAGAATGTCCTCATATGTACATACTTACTGACCAACGAACGGAGACCCATGTCATTTTTCAAAGGCAAATTTAGATAATAACGAATAATTAGAAAACTTAAAAAACATATCATTTTATAGAAGAAGCTTATAAAATTACCCAAGTTATAATTATTGCTATCATTAAAATTCCGAAGTGAAAAGTATTAACCTTAAAATTACACACCCGAATGGTGCACAAAAGAATATTGCTAAAGAATATTATGAAATACCCCCAAAAAAAAATTATTTGACATGCGAAATAGTAAAAAGTGTTGTGTTAATCTGAAAAGGATACACTCGCGGGGTGCGCAAAAGAATGTTGCTTAAGAATATTATGAAAAGCTCCAAAAAGAAATAATTTGATATATGAAAATGTGAAGTGTTATGTTAATCTGAAAAGGACACACCCTAAGGATGTGCAAAAGAATATTGCTAAAGAATATTATGAAATACCTCCAAAAAGAAATAATTTGATTTGTGAAAAAGTGAAAAGTGTTGTGTTAATATGAAAAGTACATACCGCGGGTTTACAAAAAAATATTGATAAAGAATATTATGAAATCCCTCCAAAAAGAAGTAATTTGATATGTGAAAAGGTGAAAAGTGTTGTGTTAATCTGAAAAGTACACATCTGCGGGGTGTGCAAAGGAAAATGAATGTTGCTGAAGCATATTACGAAATGCTCCCTAAAGAAACGAATATAATATAATTTGACATGGCGACTGTTGATTATGACTCCACAGCTGAATGGTGGCTCCACCGCTCTTGCCGCGCTGGAACCGAAGCGTTGCGATGCGCGTGGCTGCAGCCATCCTTTACCGTGTGTTAACTTTGACCTCAAGTTCTGTTCTTTGGAGTTTATCATATGTTTCGTTATTTGGAATTGTCTTATTCGAGGTAATCCTGCGCTTTAACAATGTGTGGCCGTCAACGTTTGTTAGTTGAGGTAAATGCAGCTACGTGATAGCGCTTTCTTCTAGTTTCTGAATGAAGTACAATCGATTTTAATTTTATACGTTTTATATCTTACTTAGGTAATTCTTTAAATTATATAAAATAGGTTATTAACAAATTTTGTTATGTCATAAATTATAACTTCTAGATTTCAAGTTTGTCAAAATTTTGACAAACTAAATTGTGATATAATGTTTAATAACGGTCATTAGGAGTGTAAATGAGACAGGGAAATAGCCTCACTGCATCCCTACCATTAAATTTAGAACCTCGTAACTCCCTTGTTTTTTGATAATTTTTTTAAATGAGTCTTCTTTAAACATAACTTGGGAGTAACTCAAATTTTTATCAGACATAAATAAGGTTCAGTGAAATCAACAGTTTGCTTACCCAGTTTTCTCCTTTAAAAAGCATCAACTGACTAGAATTTCTTGAGGATATATACGTTATGCGCATGTATACTTTAATTTATTTCTATTCTATTTTTATAAAGTTTAATGCTAATAATTATTATCTTTGAAAGTGTATACTAGCGAGATAGTCCCTTATAAATATGGTGATGATCTGATGATGAGATTCCGAAATTAAAAATGGAACTCCTTAACGGATGGTAGTAAATCAATCGTGATTCCATATATTTTCCACTGGTAGTTGTTACTTTGCAAACTAACTACACCATCGAGTTCCGGCTTTGGTGATGAGTTCTGGAGATGAATAATGTATTTCCTTAATAGAAATGGTCGTAAATCAATCGTGATTCAAGATATATATGGGTTACTGGTAATAGTTGCTTTACAAAATAACTACACCATCGACCAAGTTAGAGTCTGATGATTAGTTTTGGAATAAACAATGTTATTCCTTAATGGATGCAAGTAAATTAACCGTGATTCAAGATATATATGGTCAAAACTTTGTAAAATATATACACGAGTGTTACTTCAACCACGCTAAACGATTACGCGTAATCATTTAATTGTTATTATAAAATTAATTGTCATTATATACGTTATCATTTAATTGTTATTATAAAATTAATTGTTATTATATACGTTATCATTTAATTGTTATTATAAAATTAATTGTTATTATATACGTTATCATTTAATTGTTATTATAAAATTAATTGTTATTATATACGTTATCATTTAATTGTTATTATAAAATTAATTGTTATTATATACGTTATCATTTAATTGTTATTATAAAATTAATTGTTATTATATACGTTATCATTTAATTGTTATTATAAAATTAATTGTTATTATATACGTTATAATTTAATTGTTATTATAAAATTAATTGTTATTATATACGTTATCATTTAATTGTTATTCTAAATTTCATTACCGGTTTTTTAACCTACCAATATTTTCATAATATTTTACTAAATTAGTAAAATTTTGCTTTCCGTATATAAAAAAGAAGCTGTTTTTTAATTTGTTTCCTAAATGTGTGAGTGTCGTAAGAAAGAGCTATTTGAATTTAGTAAAAAGTTATTTTTATTTACTTTTTTTATGAAAAATAACTAAAAAAATCGGTAAATCGGCCAAGTCGCCATTTCTAGATTCCGTAGTGAAACGAGGAATTTCTCCGTCTGTCTTCCCATCATTCATTCAATTTTTAAATCTGTTTACACTTTTAAGCATTTGTGTATAATATTATATATATATATATATATATATATATATATATATATATATATATATATATATATGTATATATGTATATATATATATATATATATTAATATTGAAAAAATTATCACAAATATATTTAGCCAATATACACATCCAAAATGGGAGTATTTTTTCTTTTGCCGATTCTATCGAACTCCGATTATTCGATTCGTTATTCGATTCTATCGGGTTCCATATCTACATCAAATAAAATATGCATATACATCGAGAGATTAGGTACATACTTTAATTTAAACAAACTGATGTGAGTACAAGACTTATTCATTTTTGCGATGGTTTTAAAATGATGTCCTGATTATTAAAAAACTCGAGTTATTTCAAAATACTGATGTTTTCAATGCTTATCTAGACCAATATCTAAAGCGGAAAATTTGTTTGTATGTTTGTTCACCCTAATCTCTGGAACCACATACGATTTTAAATATATGTACATTCGCATATTTCTTATTTCTCGCCATGATTTATAGGGTTAGAGTGGCGATAAAGAATGTAACGAAAGTTGTGGAATACTGATTAAACAGTGCAAGGTGGAGTTCGTAATCTCCTCCCCATCATTTTGAAGTGCGAAGATAGCTCTGAGGACCAAACGTGTCCAGTGATCGCTGTGTATCTACTTTTAGGGTCCATGTCTCGCTTGCATAAAGAAGGACTGGTAGAATTAGTGTTTTATAGATTTTTAGTTTAGTCTTCCGACTGATGAGTTTGGACATCAGTTGACTTTTCAGTCCAAAGGAGCATTTATTTGCAATTTTAATTCTGTTATCAATTTCAGCTCTTAGTTTACTTTTGTCATTAAGTCTGTGGGTAGTTAATGACAAAAATAGGTATTTAAATTTATCAACTTTTCCAAAGGTGTAGCCATTTATACACAAAGAGGTATTATTATTTATCATGGAATGTGAGATTTCGATGGATTTAGTTTTATCCTGGTTTACAGTCAGGCCCATATTTCTTGCAGAAAATTCAAGGGATGAAAAGACTTCCTTAACTGCCTTTTCTAACCTTCCGACAGTATCCTTGTCATCTGCATATGCCAATATTTGTAGAGATCTATTTAACAGAGTTCTTCGTCGGTCTAAATCACTGTCTCTAATATACACTTTTCCAGTTGAATAATAGGCAGGCAAGGGAATCTCCCTGGCGTAGGTCTCTTTCTGTTATGAAACTGATTTTGGATTTTAATCCTACATCTCACTCTATGAAATATCGCTCTAATTAAAGGTTATTGGGGATTCCAATTCCAGCCATTGCTTCGAATAATTTATCCCTCCGTATGATGTCATATCCCGCTTTAAAATCTATAAATAAGTGGTAGGTTTTAATATCGCATTCTTTAGATTTTTACAAGATTTGTTTAAAGGGTTGAATTTGATTAATAGAAGATATTTGAATTATAAATCAACATTGATATTTTCCAATTTCCAATTTCTTCTGAAATTGCATTACATTAAATAATCAGCATATCAAACACCTTATCCTTCATTATCTTTCGATCTCCGATGTATCTCTTGTGTTGTTTTATTAAATTTCAAATTTAAAGTTATAATGCATAACTGATTTTTATTATTGTATTTCAATCGTTATTGTGTTTATTTAATTGTTTTTTGTTTAGTTTAAGTGAGGTAATTTTTTTTCTTTACTTATCTTTTTAATCAACCACTGGATTAATATTTCTCACTTATCGCATAGTAGTTGGCTGTAACAAATTGCTTCTGTAAAAATAATTCCATTATTTCTAAACTTAGATTTGAAAGTTTTAGTAAAGTGTAATAAATAAATAAATAAACTTAGTATATTTTTATAACAAGATATTCCAGGTCTCTACAAACATGAAGTTTATTAAGATCGACGAAGTTATAAAATAAGTCTAGAAAACGTGACCAGTGGATGTCACAAATGACTTAAAACATGGTTTCGTAGTTGTCTCTATTTCATAAATTGATGAAAAATATATCAAAATTTTAGTAAAATATCAAAACATAATTTATCTAGAATTTTTAAAATATCTACAATTTTTTATTTAATTTAGAGGCATAGTTAGACAAATAAAATGTGCTGGAGACGTTGAACGTCACTTTAAAACTTGATATTTCAAAAACGAAGATTCATCGGTATTCAAAGAACGATTTAAAAAGTAAACCTATCTAGTTTATCGAAGTTAGTGCTAAATTGTACAATAATACCATAAACTTCAACTATTAAAACCTGAGCTTTGGAGTAAATGATGTTAGACGTCGTATTTGTAGCAGGATACACTCTTTGAAATGTCATAAAATCTACCTAACAAAACGATTGTTTATGGAGATGTGTGCTATCCTGATCTTAATGAAGAATATTTGTGCAAGTTGGAACGTCTCCAAAATTTATGCATCCGGTACATCTTCGACCTCAGAAAATATAGTCATACTTCTGAATACAGGTTCCCAAATGGCCGAAGATCCGTTATCAGCGCCAACTTCATATACTTACAATGATTTATAATATATTAAAAAATTCTCAGAGCTCCAATTATCTTACTAACAAATTTAAAAATTTGTCTGTTCACGGTCTGGGGCTACAATATCTAAGTTCAGTCAGCCTTCTTATTTCTAAACATACCTCTACCTCTTACGAAAAATCTTTCATTATTCAAGCAGCAAAAACTTGGAATCATCTGGATCTTGACAAAAGGAAAATCACATCCCGAAATAGTTTCAAAGACCGAGTGGAAAAATCCTACTTCTCCTGGAACATTTTCATTTATGCCCTTAGCTTTTCCTTTCGTTCCCATCCCAATTCATATCATTACTTTGCATTACTAATACTTTTGTCTTTTTTGCTTTTTTTCCTCTCAAATAATTTTTATATAAAATCTTTTATAGTCTACCAACAAAAAATTCAATAGAAATTGGTATTGTTGACTGGAAGAGATTGCTCATGTAGCAATAAGCCCACCCTATATATATGCGAATGAATGTATTTGAAATCGTATCTGGTTCCAGAGATTAGGGTGAACAAACATTCCAACAAATTTTCCGCTTTAAATATTTGTCTAGATAAGCAATTAAACACATCAGTATTTTCATATAACCCTAGTTTTTTAATAATTAAGACATCGTTCTAAAACCATTGCATAAATAAATAAGTCTTTTCTTTCTTTCTACTCTTAGTTATTCTTTCTTTTACCTACACCAGTTTCTTTAAATTAAAAGTATGTACCTAATCTATCGATGTATATATATATATATATATATATATATATATATATATATATATATTATTTGATATAGATATGGAACTCCATTTGTTATTTTTTTTAATTCACTTTAAACTGCCAACTGTTCTTTTGCCATATCTGACTTTAATATAGTTCGAGAGTTTCGGCCAACTAAGAGTCCTTGATAAGTTCATCGAAGCAGTTTTAATATTTAATCTAGGTGAAGATAGTGCTCAAATATATCACCGATACAATCAAATGTACAGTAGCGTGCATGTCTCTACATGATTTTAAAATTAGTTTGTTGGTAACAACGACAGAAATCTGGATAACAAAATATATATTACAAACTGATATCTTATCTTGAATCGAAATGGGAACACAATATTTTTGTTAAGATAGCGCGTAATTTCTTCGAATTGGAATTAACAATTTTGATGAAGTATATCCATTGCGATCGATATTGATCAATTTGCAGAACACAGGTCACAATTCATAAAAATAATAATTATAACAAGTCGATGCATAGTGACGTTCCCGGATGTCCGAAAAACAGCTATGATTCGAAAGTTGCGATCTTGATTTCACCATTACTGGAATTAGAATATATAATTGACAATTACAACCAAATATTTATTCATTTTTCTATATAAAAATGTTAACATATTTAGTATTCACTGTTGGAGTGCACAGTGATCCTATAATTAAAAAAAAAAACAAAATAATAATTTAACTTAAATACAATTTAAACAATTCACATTTCAATTCCCAAGTAGTCAATTTTACTTTACCTGTTATACCCAGCACTAATGTTATAGCTACAGGTATACTGCTATTAAATCAGGTCGGTGACGCGAACTCACAAAAAACAATCACATGCAGTTGGGTAAATACAATGTATTGGCCTGTATATGTGTATACGCGTATATAGGCCGCTGCGTGTGCATCAGTCTAGTGCCCGAGCAGTAGACGTTATATATATGTATATATATATATATATATATATATATATACATATCTATACTTTGCTTATATATATTATTTCACTGCTGGCCAAGCGCAACACACCATACCTACCCATAGTTACGGACTGTTATACTGTTGACATTAGCATGTCGATGACGTGAACCCATAAGAAATTCCCCTACCTAAAATCGCTCAAGGCGTCTAAAGAAGTTTTCACTTCAAAAATATTAAATTACTTGCTTAAATTTGTCAGCAGATTACAGTCGTTTATCGGTACGTAATAGGACGTACTTAGTTTTTTGGGTATTCGTGTCAGTTGGTAGTCATTTAGCCAAGTTTTGACTTCGTATTTCTTGTTACGTCTGGTAGTCAAAGTATGCGTCACCAAAAATGCGAAATAAAACAAAGATGATTACAGTGCTTTTTAAGACTAGTTTTATCGATGTTAGTTGAATATTCATAAATACACAAATACGTGGACCATAAATATGAATATATATATATATATATATATATATATATATATATATACACACAAATAAGTTTTAAAATATGTATAATTACGAACAGAGTTCGCATTACGAGGATTCCGAACACTTTCAGGCATTTACAAGTATTTAAGCATACTTAGTATTTCTATTAAAATATTTACAAATATTATTTTTTCACAAAGTAAATATATTACCTATGGTAAACCCGATATCGTCAAAATCACCAAGGCATCTTGTATTAAATGTTTGGGTCATATATTTAGATATAATTATAAAACCCCAACAAACAAAATTTTACTTTTTTTAAAATAAAAGGAAACCAACGAAAAGGAAGACCATTCATCAATTGGCTGGATAGGGTGGAGAGAGACTTAAAGCTCTTGGAAGTAAACTGATGGAGGTCAGTTGTACCGGATAGGGTCAGATGGAGAAAGCTTGGAGAGACAGTCTTGGCCTGCAACAGGTTGTAGTGCTTAAAAAGAAATACGAGTATATTTTCTGTTATGTCTTCAACAGGCGTAAAAACATGAGGCATATTTCAAAAACTATTAGATCTAGGATAATCGCCATAGTGTCCCTTCTAGTTAGATTTTACCAACTCTAGTTTTTCAAGACTTCTGGTTCGGTAGTTTCGGAAACAAGAGAATTTGATAAATGTAACCATTTTCCCAAAAAATGCTCCATTTTTTTTCTGGAATATCATTTTATAATAAAATTCCAATTATTAAAAAAATATGCATATTCTCTCTAATTCTTACATAAATATTTGGAAAATTACCTAATGTAAAATACATGAGTTACAACTACAGTACTACAGTACATAAGTACTGCAGTATTCATGTGCTCCTCACGTCAATCAGAATTTTTAGTCCATATGATTATAACATTAGTATACCTATATGCAGCAGGCATGGATTTTGCATATACTTCCATGCCTATACATTATGGTATAACACACAACGAAGCATTTTATTTTTATTTCGATAAGTACATGTGTACTGTAGTATGCATTCTCGGTTTATGTCAATCAGAATTTTTAGTCTGTATGATTATAACATTAGTATATCTACACGCAGCAGGCATGGATTTTGCATATACTTCCATACCTATACATTATGGTATAACACACATCGAAGCATTTTATTTTTATTTCGATAAGTACATGTGTACTGTAATATGCATTCTCGACTTACGTCAGTCGGAATTTTTAATCTGTATGATTATAACATTAGTATATCTACACGCAGCAAGCATTGATTTTGCATATACTTCAATGCCTATACACTATGGTATGACACACAACAAAGCATTTTAATTTTATTTCGATAAGTGCATGTGTACTGTAGTATGCATTCTCGGCTTATGTCAGTCAGAATTTTTAATCTGTATGATTATAACATTAGTATATCTACACGCAGCAGGCATGGATTTTGTATATACTTCGATGCCTATACATTATGGTATGACACACAATGAAGTATTTCATTTTAGTTTCGATTGCTACCTACGTATGTACCGTCAGAATTTTTAATCCCTATGATTATAACTTAACAATAGCATAACTTCAATGCCTATACACTATGGTATGACACACACTGAAGTATTTCTTTTTAATTTCGATTAGAACCTACATATATATCGTAATCCCCGTGATTATAATATAACAATACTATACCTATATGCAGCAAGCATGGATTTTGCATATACTTCAATACCTAAACACTATTGTATGAGACAGAATTAAATATTTCTTTTTAATTTCGATGGTAACTACATGTGTACCGTCTGAATTGTTAATCCCAATGATTATGATATAACAATTCAATATCATAAAAAGATTAAGTACGTGGTGTACCGTCAGAATTGTTAATCCCCGTGATTATAACATAACAATACTATACCTATATGCAGCAGGCATTGATTTTGCATATACTTCAATGCCTATACACTATGGTATGACACACAATGAAATATTTCTTTTTAATTTCGATGGTAACTACATGTGTACCGTCTGAATTGTTAATCCCAATGATTATGATATAACAATTCAATATCATAAAAAGATTAAGTACGTGGTGTACCGTCAGAATTGTTAATCCCCGTGATTATAACATAACAATACTATACCTATATGCAGCAGGCATTGATTTTGCATATACTTCAATGCCTATACACTATGGTATGACACACAATGAAATATTTCTTTTTAATTTCGATGGTAACTACATGTGTACTGTCTGAATTGTTAATCCCAATGATTATGATATAACAATTCAATATCATAAAAAGATTAAGTACGTGAAAGTCTGCTAGCGTTGAAATTGAATTAATTAATTGTAAAATTTAATCAGTTGTAATTGGGTTTTGTTGACTTTGCCATTCCTTTGCAAACAAACCTGCGTCATACACTTGTCATAATCTGTGCGTCATCCACTTGTCATGATCTCTATCAGATACGATTGCTAGACTTTACTTCATACACCTGCAGATATTTTGAATGTTGTTATCTTAGACAAAATTATTTGGTGTGTAAGTACATCAGTGAGATCACCTACTTCTTGGGGTTTACTCCTTTAAAATCGATTTCCATATATAACACCCGGTATAAAGTTTTATGAAGAGTAAAATCAGAAATTCTGAGCGTATTAAAAAGTTCAAAGCGTTAAAAAAGTGTAACCGTTAGGTTCTGCTTGTACAAAGTTCAGAGCGTTATCGATTTTCATATATAACACCCGATATGAAGTTTTATGAGAAGTAAAATCAGAAATTCGAAGCGTACGAAGATCAAAGCGTTAAAAAAGTGTAACCATTAGGTTCTGCTTGTACAAAGTTCAGAGTGTTAAAAAATGTAACCGTTAGATAGCCTCTCCGTGCAACATTTCTGCGCATCCTTAGAGTGAGATATCAATATGTTTATTTGTTATTTTCATGTGGCATAATCGCAAGGACGGAGTGTGACATACATAGTTTGCTATCGTTCGCTTATATCAAGATGTAAAAATTAAATGGCATTCTGCAAGAATATTGTTTGTCTTTATTTATTTATTACTTTAATGTACCTAATTGATACATATGGCGGACTGATTGCTACGAGAGCAATCTCTTACAGCCAACCATAACATCAGTCCAGCCCCGCTCGACGAGCGGTCGGGGATCGAACCGCAGGGACCCCGGTGCGTCGCGCCGTTAAAGGCCGTATACCTTGTTATCAACCCAACACACCAAGCTGACTACTACTATCCTACAAAATTAAAACCTCTTCATTTTAACTTCTTAGTCTGACGTTCTAAATGTTTGTCTGACGTTACTAAATGTTTTTAATTTTGTTATATAAATTTGATTTTGTTCATTTGTGTTTTACATGAAAATAATTATATTGTCAGCATTTTTTTATTAAATAATTTTCCATTTACATGTAATGACGTTAAATTTATAAGGGATCAGACAAAAAAAATTGTGCGTGTCAGCGTGTCAGCGTGTCATAAATATTGTTTATAATATTATTTATATTTATATACAGTGTTTCCTATTTTATACATTCCAAGACAATCGTACTCAAGGGCTAATCTCCAGTCGCGCATCGGAGCTGACGTACACAATTATTTTTTCTCTGATCCCTTATAAATTTAACGTCATTGAATTATTTTTAGGGTTTCGAACCTCAAGAGAAAAATCGTAACGCTTATAACATCACTAACGAATCTGTCCCTCCGTCTGCACCGCCGTTTTTCTCAGAAACCACTTCACGTAGAAAGTTGAAAGTTTGGCCTAATAAAAAAAAATGTTAACGGACACATATCTCGATAGCTAAAATATGAATTAGGTAATTTTAGAGGGAAACGAAGAACCCGGGTTTTTTTTTAAATTCCGTGCATATGTATATAAAGCCCAGTGAAAGGGGTAGTAATAAGAGTTTCAAAATCATTATTTTTTTATTATTTTTGGTAATATACCGATAGATAGAATATACCGATGGATAGAATATACCAATAGATAGAATATACCGATAGATAGAATATACCGATAGATAGAATATACCGATAGATAGAATATACCGATAGATAGAATATACCGATAGATAAAATATACCGATAGATAGAATATACCGATAGATAGAATATACCGATAGATAGAATATATCGATAGATAGAATATACCGATAGATAGAATATACCGTTAGATAGAATATACCGATAGATAGACTGAAAAATGTGCAAGAAACAATGTTCTCTCCTCATTTCTGAAACTATTTAACCAAAAATTATTAAAAAAAATCTGGGTTTAAAAGACTACGTAAAGGCTGTGGAGCATTATACTGACGATTCTAGATATAACTTTTAAAATAGCACTATGTTTTATACTTATGAGAGATATAATAGGCAATATAAAAATTATTTACGTTTTTCACACACATATATATATATATATATATATATATATATATATATATATATATATATATATATATGTATATATATATAATAGATTTGCGTTAATAATAGCCGATTATGTGCGTTAATCATTGACTTCAAATTTGAATATCACAATTAAACCACGTATTTTCCATTAGCTAATATTTTTAAAACATACATATGATAA
This sequence comes from Druceiella hillmani, assembly GCA_039881145.1. Classification (NCBI taxonomy): domain Eukaryota; kingdom Metazoa; phylum Arthropoda; class Insecta; order Lepidoptera; family Hepialidae; genus Druceiella; species Druceiella hillmani. Next base: position 3,612,020 of record JAYKKI010000064.1, read on the forward strand.
CTATAGGAGGGAGTTTTTAAGTGAAACTTCATAGGCAGTGGTTCAATAATCGATAAGTGGACGAGAATTGAGAGTAAAATTTTAAGGTCGTGTCACGTTTAGGCACATTTCATTACATAAGAGAGAAGGAAAATATGACGTAGAACGAAAGAGAAAGAGAGCTATATATTCCGACGTCATGGAAGTGGAGCAAAAGAGAGCGACGTATACACAACGATACAAAGCGATTGAATAAGATAGTGTCGCATGTGCGCGCGTTGTAGATGTTCGCCTCAGACGCTATAGCTTAGGTACGATTTTTTTTATGTCTGTAAAAGTTGGAGTAGGCAATATATTAACGTTGTAAAAAACTAAAATTTATCATAGTTTAGTAAAAATACTATTATTTCATCATAGTTTAATAGAAATACTACGTATCATTAAATGTTCTTAGTGAGATTTCTGCTCGTTCTAAAGAGACTTTTTTAAATGATATTCTAGAAACCTAAAAGCTATAAGTATTTACTGCAATTATATTATAATTTTTTCAAGTCTCTTTGTAACTCAGATATTTTAATTGTATCATCTTTAAACACGGACTTTAAAATAACCAGAGAAAATAATTAATAATTTAAATTTTGTAGTAAACAGAATATGAAAATTTCACCAAGAGAACTTGATATAAAAATATGGAAATTCAGTAAAGCATTCTGTAAAAAATTAATAGAATGCAACAAAGAAGGTGTCTATTTTACATACAGCTGATTCTGTTTGTCAGTATATTTGAAGCATATTTTTAAAAAAGAATAAATATAAGTTATTTTTCATTACATTCACAAGATTGACAGCGATATTTCAAGAAACGGTTAAGAGTTTTCACATGGTTTCCTAATATTTTCTACTCAGTTTTGGTGCACACAATGACCTGCACAAATAACAGGCGCGTTCTTTATTATAGTCCGTATAGTTGAATATGTAGATTAAAGTTTGAAAAATACAAACATATAAATAGAAAAAAAAACTGATTCTACAGTCTTAATTACTTCTATCTCTTTATACAAAACACTGTTCATGCGGTATCATTGCGTTTATTTATGGATCTCCTGAATTACAAGGTGTATACGCGTGATTTACTGCGCGCCAATAGACGTTGGGTTAACAGCCATAGATATCCTTATCGACACATTTCATTGTTTCTGTCGATAAATATAAATGTTTAAATTTTGGCCTCTTGCCACCTATAGTGTGATGATATCGATCTCGTCCTGAGTACATTTGTACTTGGAGATTTTAAAATTCGATAATTATTTGCGAATGCGATTTGATCGCGCGTTGCAAAATGTTATCAGTTGATACTGTAATCAGATTGATAGAATGCTGCCGAATATTTAATGCAATCGGAATGCGTTTTGTTTTGCAGGAAAATTTTAGCCAATGATGTCAAGAATGACGTAGACGATAATGATGAAGTTAATTTCAGGTACTTTTTTAAGATTTTATACCTTGCTCAGTTGGACCTGTCGCGTGGAAATTGCTATGTTAGCATTTTACTTTTATTGCATTGTGGTATTTAAATTATTTTTTTAAATTAATTCCTAATATTGAATATATTTGGCGTTAATTTTATAGAAATTCGTTATTCACAATTAAATGAAACTACGTGATGTAGTATTATTTCTACTTTCTTTAAGTTCTTTACCATGACCTAGGTTTCGTTGTGTTACAACGTCTTCAGATGGGCTATTAGCAAAGATATCTTACAACGAAACTTAGGTCGTGGTAAAGAACTTAAAGAAAGTATAAATAAAACTACATCACGTAGTTTGATTTAATTCTGATTAATTCCTAAATAAATGCATTGGTTTCGCCACATACCTCTTCGCGTAATATCTGATGTTGATCATTGTGGTTATTTAATATTTACGAGGTTTTACGAGGTTTTATTAAGGTTATAGACGAATAGACACAGAGAAAGATGTTGCATTTTATAAGATTATTAGCTTAAACTTACTTTTTTCTTTTACCGCTTAAAAATAGGTTTTAACCAACAGCTTTCAATATAGAATAAATTTTGTCAAATGATTCAATGATATTTGTATTCACCACACAAAATATATACACACATATATATATATACATTAGTTGTTAGCCATAATTTCGTTTGTAAATAAATCAAATTTATGAAGATCTGCTGAAACACTCAGAAAAAGAAAAAACTTCTAACTCATGGATAAATACAGAGGTAAGCCCTGATTACCTTATAAATTATTTAGTCCGGTGAGTTATTACATATTTCTCATCGTACCCAGTTCTTAATTGAAATTAATATTTAATATATTTAGCGTTAATTTTGTAGAAATTCATTATTAACAAATAAATGGCACTACGTGATGTAGTATTATTTCTACTTTATACAAATTCTTAACCACGACCTTGGTTTCGTTGTATTACAACATCTTCAGGTACATAATTGGCATAATAAAAATTTTACTTTGCTAATAGCCCAACTAAAGATGTTGTAATACAACGAAACCTAGGTCGTGGTTAAGAATTTAAATAAAATAGAAATAATGCTACATCACGTAGTTTCATTTAATTGTGAAATTAATATGTTGAACAACTAATTGGACAATAATTACAAAGAATAATGTCTTAACAAGCCGCACTACCAAAACGAATAGAGATTAGAATCCGAATTCGAAGTATCGAACAACAACCCAACAGAAACAACAACTATTCTGCCAGTAATTTCTAGTATATTTAGTGTATTTTTAACCGGGTAAAGGTATCAATTAAATTACCAAAAATTCCTTGACAAAAGATCACCAAGAGCTACTACAGACTTAACAAAAAAATGACGGGAAATAATGCACGTTATTGTACAAATTACCAACAGAAATGAGAAAATATAAGGTTATAAACAAAATGTTAAACAATATTATATTATTCCAATTTGCAATGTTTGATTTCATTAATTGGACTTTTATACCTTGATGTAATAACGTTACACACTGCCAAACCAGCTTGTTTATCACTGGCTATTTCTAGCGACCTTTAAATGACATTCTATATTCCAATATTGACAAATAGCTCAATATCTCAACATTGGGGTACAATTATAATTTGATTAAGGACGATATTAAAATTAACGCTTCTGATGCTACTCTCTGGATGCAAAGAAAGTGGTGAGAAAATGAAAGCGTCCGCAGGGCATGATGGTCCCAAAAGGGGAACTCGTGGCGATGAAACTGTGACTGTCAGTTAGTCATGTCTGTTTCTTTGATTTCTGTAATTATTAAGTAAAAATGAACATTGGTTACGAAACCTGTTTCGTAGTGAACTGCAAGAATAATGACCAAAATGGTAACTAAAAATTCTACAAATTTTCAAAAGCCAGTTGAAAATAAAATGAACCTTTAAACGGATAATTGCTATAAAGAGAAAAAAGCAAGTAAACTGATCTAATTGGATTTAATATTATTTTTTATATTGTAGAAAATAGCATTTTACAGTGATTAATTGTTTATAATTCATTGTTTTATTTCAGGACCTATGAATCCTCGTGGCATCCTAAGCCACATGAAAGGATTTGTAAAGCTCATTTCATTGAAGGCTAAAAGGCTAACGAACAGGCCAGTCCTAGTTAAGTTCCAACGATATTTCCAGCTGAGTACAAGTCATCAAGTCTTAATGAAAATGCAGATGTATTGAGGTAAACACGATATAGGAATGAAGAAACAAAAAAGAAAAAATGTAGGAATTATACTTAATGTTGGTAATACAAGTGAACTCGACTTAGTAGGAAATAGAGCAAGTTTCAAAATTGATGAAAAATGCCAAGTTGATATAATTTCTAGCTTTGAAAATTATAAAAAAAATTATTTGTAATAGGTATAAATATTTTATGACAAAGAAATATGTGGCACTGAAGTTCAAACTGGAATAGCATATAATTCAAAGATTATTTAAGATGAAAGAAAACACCAAAAATGTAATACTGCTCTAAATATTTGTGCAGATCAGACAACTACAGCGAAAATTAAATATCTTGCTGAGTTTCGATCAACTAATGAAGATGAGCAACTCATAGATCATGCTGGTGCTACCCTCAAAAATGCCCTTTTTGTATTAAAAAAAAAACTATAGAAAATCACAAATAAATTGTGACCAAAGAAGATGGGCTTCCTATTTTTTAATGTATATGAAACTTGGTGCGACATTTTCAGCTTTGAGTATTTTATTTAGTATTCATAGGATAACAGTATCAAGAATATTTTATTCACATCTTAAAGAATTAGCATCTGCAACGTCCAGTTAAATTTTTGGCGCAATGAAAGTGTTATGCAAGAAACAATTCTGGACTGATTTCACTCGGGTAATTATTGATGGTACCGAGTTTTGTATAGAAGTATCAAAGACTGTTGGTAATAGTATTTTGTGCTATTCATACTAATAAAAGGTTTTGCTTTGAAGGTACTGACAGGTATTTACGAGTTTTTTTATTTAAATCGTACATGGCCAGTAGTAGATAAAGTGATACATAATTAAGAGTGTAATTAAGATTGCTTAAATATTTACAAAAAAACAACAATTGATAGTGTAATTAATTAATAGTGTTATAATAACAAATATCTGTTTTAATAAAAAACAATTTTTATTTAAGAACGTAACACTAGAATAGTTGAAGTTTTTTATAAATAATCTGGACAAAGTTATTTGATAACTCCTATTATTTATAACTAACAAACAATAATAAATATTCAATATTAAATAGTATTAATTAGCTTTTAGTAAATAACTTAGTTGTTTGTTGTGGGAGCAATTTCTGTGTATCAATTTCCCATTACAAACAAGAGGGCGATATTAAAACAAATTAGCGGCACTGAGTCTATTTTAGCAAATTTATTAAAATTTGAAAGCATTGCTCCACCTGGCTTATGTGTCAAGGATATTTTTATATTAAAAAAAATATCCCATTATCAATAAAAATGTGAGCATGAGTAAAAGCTTGTAGATAATTAAGTAATAACACATCACGTGAACATATCAGTTTTGGCTGCCTATGGCGAGGCTCAGACTTTTGTGTTTTCAAATCATTTCTTCATTTCCGCGCATCTCAAACTCCTTGGTCATTTGTACTGTAAGGAAAATCAAATGAACGTTTCCTTTTTAATTTCACCCCAATTTTTTCCATTACCTCGAAAGCGATGGTGCGGAAAAAGTATATTAAATTTATAAAGTATTTTTATTTCCAATAATCTCTTCTTATAATCATATTATTCCTTGTTAATTGTGGTTAACTAGCCTGTGTTAACATGTTACATTACTATGGTGCTAGTATTTTATATTTGTCGCAATGATTAGCTGCAAGAGATTAGTTTTGTAAAAACAAATCCACGATCTATGACTTTCAAAAGGGCAGCAGCATACATCAATTAAAATGTTTACTTTCCTTCATGTGGTGCTGCACACGGTCAATACATTAAGACATTATAAGAATCTAAAAACTTTAAATTATTTCCAATTTTCTCACGATAAAACTCCGAGTGACTTTATTTTCAGCACTCCAATTTTAAATTTAGCCGTATAATTCCATATACCATATCCATATTTCTATACGCATAATTTCATTTAATTTTTTGTTATGCATAAATCATTAATTTTTAGATTTCGACGGTTTTTTGGTCGACCGAAAATACCCTATAAGTTCTGATGATCAGTGAGTAGGAGTATATATATATATATATATATATATATATATATATATATATATATATATATATATATATATATATATATACATATATATATATATATATATATATATATATAAAGAAATATTGCTTACTACATATTTTAAAGAAGCATATTTAAAATAATTATATTTAATTTCACACAGAATTAAAAAATATAAATTTTTGGATGCTTTTAGTTGCTTGTGATATAAGACCTCCAATTCTGCCGACTTTCAAGGTTGTAAGTCGACCGAAGGTAAGTTTTAATAATCAGTAAATAAAACTATAATAAACATAAAGAAAAAATCAAAGCCATTTCTTTTTTCATATGGATCAAAAACTTGAAATGTCACAGTAATGTCAGGTTATAAGCTTCATTAAATTAATTCATATGTCAAACCGTTTGTGAGAAAAAGACCTTTAGGAGAAAGACGGACGAATGAAAAATTAAATGAGCCTATAAAAGCTGGTTTTTTTTCATTTTGAAGGACGGAATCCTAAAAATGTAACAGGTCGTAATACCAAAGTGCTATCGATAAAGGCATTGAAAAACTGTTTGAAGTACATGACGTCGAAAGCAAATCTGACATTATAAACAGAGCTCTAGCCGACCGAACATAAAATAAGCCATATTAATACGTTCAATCTCCATCTTTACTCAAAGCAAAAGAATCAAAAAAATATCTTTAGGCAGTTAATCGGTATTACCTAAAAAACTTTGATGAACGTTACACCAAACATTCAACACATGGGTAATTATTGACCGAACCGAAACAAGTATTGTGGAATGACTAAAGGTGGCCGAAGAAAATGGATCTGGTGCTATCAAAATTGACAATACAGAAACTTTAATGTAATATGTATTTATATATGATACATTAAAGATTTTTAATAGGAAATTAAAAATAACAATAAAAAAAAACGAAGTAAAAGTGGTTTAAAAAAATATCAAAATGGATCGCCTTTTTTTAATACGTGGACATTGCCTAAATTAAGTAAAAATAAACTTAACCGACATTAACATTTCTTCTGTATTGTCAAAATAAATTTCTTTTTTTGCTATTTTCAATTTTTTCGTTGTTTTTTCCGATGACGCTGTCAGTCTTGCGACTTTCACGGATTAGTATATGACATCATCAAACTGTAGCAATTAAAACAATTTTAATCTTCACGAAAGTGGCATTTTTACTCTTGCAACACCTGTAACAAACGATTCTATTATATTTTTCAAAAAAAGAAATATTTGAAATAAATTTCCAAATTACTTATATATTTCATTCAAAACTTTATCGATTGTTATTAATATTGCCGGCTAATAACACGAACGGAATATATTATATAAGCCCATTAAAAATATTATTTTATTTGTCTAGTCTTCTTCTGTTAAGTGTACTAACTGTAACCACTGTACTAAATTTTAAGTACATTTCAAAGTTAACACTTTATCTTTCTGCTTGAATACAATTTCTACAAATCCCTGGAAGGTCTGCTGACAATCATGAAATTTATAACAAAAATATTATTGAATTTTGTAAAATTTAAATATTTTTTTTGTTTATCTACATGTACATATATGACACCTGACTGACGCGTGATGAAAAGTCACACTCTTTGATTTTTTCAACAAACGAAATTACCAATAGAAATTTTTAATGATAATTTCGAACATACTTATCATACACATAGTAATAAACAAAACATTAGTCAATTAAAATTGGGTACCTGATTCAAATACAATATTAGTTTTAATTAGAATTAGAAACGGTACAAAAATATATGACGAAAAATAACCAAAAAATCACTAAAAAAATTTGGCCAGAAAGTTCTTGTTTAGAGCAAATATCTGCTCAGAAAAAATGTTTCAACTGTCGATTCAATTAAAATATTACATAAAAAGAGATTCGAAAATACTTTCTTGAGGTGATATTCTGAAAAAGGCCAATGTAAATCAGTTCAGACAACGTCACGAAAATATGTGACAAAAATAAATAACGGTAGTAAGGATAGCGTGCTATGCTACAACGCCAATAGCCATATACAAAGGCCGTAAGCAAGTGAAATTGTATACCAAACCCACCACTCTTTGTATAGCTCTAATATAACTGGACCATCTGAATAAAGTTCACTAATCGGTTATTTCTTCTAAAAATGTCTTTTATTTTTCTGAGTTCGAAGTTTCCGGTACTTTACATGAAAAAATATTTTTTCCAAAATTGGGTGAGACAATTTTCTTCAGATTTGTGACTTAATTAACTCTTCATAACACCAATACTATGTTGTAACCTGTGTCCCCGACAAAAATCACGTAACTGACTACCTCTCGTACAAAACATAAGTACTGTGTGCAATATATTATAAATACTTAATCAATACAATTATTCTGCGCCATTGCAGTCCGTTATTTCGAGATAAAAGCTTTATACGTATCATCGTTATATGGTTTATTTAGTTTTTTTTTGTTATGCAATTATCAATAAAATCAATATAAATCGGTATTATCAAAAATTACTTTTATATTCTATTGGTAACAGACAGAGCAGACCATTACGCAATTCTTAGGTTTACGAAAACCTAAGTTACGTAATTAGTAGGTCTATAAAAACCTGAGTTACGTAATTGTTGGGTCTACGAAAACCTAAGTTACGTAATTAGTTGGTCTATAAAAACCTAAGTTACGTCATTCTTAGGTCTACGAAAACCTAAGTTACGTAATTAGTAGGTCCACGAATGTATATTCTTGCCATAAAATCCTTTTGACACAAGACATTAGATAAGCCAAAAAATATTGTTTATCATCCTTATTAAACATTATCACAGATATTTGAAATTATAATTTTATTAAGATTAACTAATAATGCTTACTAGCTGACCCGTGCGAAGTCTTCGCACTATATCGCCATCTAGCGTGTTCCAAGTATACAATTTGGCTAAGATATTTGATGTGTCGCCCACAGATGGCGCTCATGCCAATTGTTATAAAAATTAATTTTTTTATTAACAAAAAGATTTTTTTCCAATTTTTTTATATTTTTCGCCCAAAGTTGAAAACACAAGCTTTAAGTGGGTATTTTTTTTATTTTTTTTGGTGCAGTAGTTAAAGAGATCGAGCCGCTCGACCAAAAAACACCTTTTAGAAATAATATATTTAGATAGATTGTTCTATTGTTATATGTAGTTATAATTAATATGTAGCTTGTTATAAAAATATTTTAATAGGAAATTGATAGCCTAGATATTAAAATGTATGGCTTATACTCGTATAGCGCGTATTGCAAATTAACATATAAAGTTTTATCCTGCAAAATCGCATAGTTTCTCAGAAAATATACAGAATTCCCTTGAGTTGTATTCATATTTTGTTCCACTACTTCGATTAAGCTTAAAAATTCTTATAAAAACTGGCACGTTCTAACTTTCGTATCTTATCAATTTTTCTTCGCTCTTTTAGGGGCTTCATTTTCTTTAATAAGCTTTTTCTCGAGAAATCTATGAAAGCCTTAAAGCTACAGAATTGAATTACAGAAATATGCTGCACGAAAATAAATATTCAGTTAACTACGTGAAAATCCGATTATACAAAACAATCACATAATCCTACAAATGTTGCCCTTAGTTTATATTGTGGTTTCATTATAAAAAATCAAAATAGTTGTAGTAGAAATTATGTTGCAACTTTCAAGATTATTCACTGCTACTGCATTCTTTAGTATAAAGTTCATTAAATTAGGAAAATGGCATTAATTCTTAAGTATATTTTTCTTTTACGCAACAGAACCTAATGCAATCATAATTGGATAGATGGCTTCGTACGATTTTCAATTTGTTTCTTGTTTAGTAGAACACAGTATACAAAATCACTTGAAATTTGACTGAAATTCCAGATGCCAATGTATTTAAGTTTTATCATAATTATCCTTATTACTCATAGATGGCGTAACATCACACTCCCCATTGCTCATAAATAGCGCCTCCAAAGTAAAAGTAATTTCATATTTATAATTATTTATTAAAACAAATATTATTGACAAAATATAAGACTAATGTCAGTATTACTTTACTAAAAAATAGCAGATGTTAAAATGATCTTACTATAAGAATACACTTAGGAACATAGATCGAATACTAAACTAATTAACCCTTATAAATAACGACACAATAGCTACAACACCGTTCTATTAAAGGAACACAAAACACCTCGAATATTAAATATTATAAAATGTTTCAAATATATGTTTTCTGATTAATAACACAGTAAAAGCACACTATAATAGAACACAGTAAAAGTCGCATTTCCATCCTTGTACCCAACTAGTAGATGGAGAATAAAATAGACCAGACACGAACACACAATGACTGATACGAAAACGAGATGTACTTATACTCTGAGTATTAAGAGCAAGTGAGATACATTCATTCTTTCTTTTCTCACTTGCTAATGCATTTTGCTTGACAGCCTCGGCGTATTTATGGTTAATTTTTTATTTTTCGTTATTTTTATGTTTGCCATGTACTATTTTATGTTTTGCCATTCGATATTTTTACGTTTGCCAATTACATTAATTTGTTACTTCGCTCTAGACCTGAATACTTGTTTCGATGCAGGTAAATAAAATGGCGCGCATATGAAGCCTCTTTGTTTAGCGCGACATATAGCTATCGCCAGAGGTCGCTGTGTGATTTTATATCTGTATTCATATACTATTTTTATTTTTCGATATTTTTATGTTTGCCATGTACTATTTTATGTTTTGCCATTCGATATTTTTATGTTTGCCACGTACATTCATTTGATATTTCGCTCTAGACCTGAAAACTTGTTTCTATGCAGGTAAATCAAATGGCGCGCATAGTAAGTCTGTTTGTTTAGCTCGACATATAGCTATCGCATGAGGTCGCTGTGTGATTTTATATCTGTATTCATATAATATTTTTATTTTTCGATATTTTTATGTTTGCCATATACTATTTTATGTTTTGCCATTCGATATTTTTACGTTTGCCACGTACATTCATTTGATACTTCGCTCTAGACCTGAATACTTGTTGCTATGCAGTTAAACAAAATGGCGCTCATAGGAAGCCTTTTTTTTTAGTGCGACATATAGCTATCGCCAGAGGTCGCTGTGTGATTTTATATCTATCGCCATCTTTAAAAATAAACCTTGTCATCAAACTGATCTAAGACTTTATTCATATAATATTATGACACTAAGATGTAGTTATATGTCACAATATGTAAACAGAAAGTTGAGTCATGCATGTACAAAAAATAATCAAAGCAACAATAATCGGTGTAGACGATAGATTACAGAATTTCGCAATAGTGCATGAATAGACGCGACGCGACTTGATGTAGCTGGAACGCGTAGGTTGAATGGAGTGTGAGTAATACCCTTATCTAAATCAACATATTTCTGTCACATAACCGACAGCCCACTTTTACTGATCCAAAAATATTGGTTCATAAGACACAATTATGCTTAATGAATTGTTATTAAATAAAATTTAGCACCTTAAAATCTGCAAGAACTATATCGCGACAACTTATCATAAGGTATTGTACCTTATGGTAAGGTGTTGAACAATTTTTACCAATTTTTATGCAAATTGTTATGCAGCAGTATAAAATTGTACTATTTTTTTTAATTTCTCTACTATTTTTAACTTTGTTATATAGAGATGAGGGGTGAGGCGATGATTCTTATAGGTAGTCGATTTTTTTGTTCAAAAAAAAATGTTTACATAAATGAAAGTCTTATTTTTAGATTTTCTTCTTTACGAACTTTCATTCAATAGAAGATGGCGTTAAAAATTAAAATTATTTATTTAGTCTTTAATTTAACACTTGTACATACGGTGGTATTATTCAATCGACCGATTTTTTCCAGTCGACCACGAACAAGGACTTAGTTCTGAATTAAACAGCAAAATACTGTAATAATTTTCCCAAAAAAATTAATTAAAATCTTTATTAATAAGGAAAATGCCTAGTTTTGACGTATTGATTGGAAAAAAGAAAAGCATGGAGCAACAATGGAAGTAGAATAAGATCAGAAGGAAAATGATGCAAGTTAAGTCAAGATACCTATAATTTTTTCAGACAACATTTTAAAACGTATATGGACAGTGAATTTCTGATATTAGAGTCGAAACAAATTAGTGGCTTAAATAGAAAATAAACGTTCATAAAGAAACGAACTATGTTGTGAAACATTCATAAGCTTATGTAAATGTAGGCCATTGGAAAACATGTGTAAATTATTTAACATGTTTTAAAGTAATGAAAGAATATGAAGATTGCATCGATTATCACAATTAAATTTAGAGCACAGGTCCATTTGCTCCAAATTTTTAAATATAATATTTTTTTGTCTATATTTAGATTATGATATGTAACTAAGTTAAAATCATTCATGTCTCTACAACTTTGAGAAAATATGCTGTGACAGACAGATGCAACTTCATAATTGTATTCCATTTTAGTACATTATTTTCAAATAGAATTAAAAATTACGTTGCACTTTGCCACTTACACAAACCCAACTGTAGTGTGTACATATGTAAAAATTATTCTACAAGTTTCCTTATACACATTAAAGGCAACCCAAACTACAGGAAGGACCAGGAAAAATGTATGAAAATTATTATTTAATTTTGTAACAACATGAAACTTTCTGCTAATAAAGTAAATAAATTGCCGATTAAGATTATTTGTTTTCCAAAAATATTTTTACCGGATCATACAAAAAATAAGAAATAAAAATGTTTAAACCAAAGCCAAAGAATATTAACTATCACTGCGTAAAGGAGCGACTTCACCTCCCCTCGCCAATTTAACGTCACCCGCAGATGCCGGGTACGATGGAGAGTAAGCGTTCCTAGGTTGCCCCTCGCTGCGTGCACGCGATTTTGCTATCTTTTGTTGAATTTAACTTGCGTAATTCTGTCATACCTAATCACTAATTATAATAGACTTGGGCATATGAATATTTTGAGGTATTGATACGAGTACTAGTATTATAAAATATTGATAACGTATCGGTGACAAAATACTCGACAAGTATGGGGACGTAATTCCATTGTAAAAGGACTCTATTACAATATATGTAGACTTACGATCACATGAGATGTCCAATAAGTTTTAATTGCCATTTATATTAAAGGTTCATTGCATATATCATTTATTTTTTACAACGCAAATTGATAGAAATTGACAAAGTTACTAACTATCCCAACAGAAATACAGAAAGCCTTCAGACGAAAATATCACCGTATTTAAAATACTCGTTCTCGAAACATTGCTTAACGTAATGAAGATGTGTCATGCAAAAGTGTTACGACTTACGAGTATTCAAATATTCGGTTTGTTCCTTATTACTTATACATTTTAAATTTGAAAGGCGAGAAAGGCTACATACAATATGTAGCCCTACCACAAAGTAACCATTGTCCGAACGTCCGGTAGGCCATTCCATACAATTATTAACAATACCAAATATTTTGTATTTTGCATACCGATTTTGATATTTTATCCAGAGATATCAAGTATTTCTACCGGTAGTATTAAATACGCCTCACCTTTAATTTATAACGATAGAATATAATGGCCCGTTATTGTGTTGTTTACGGATGCTTAGAAAGCTATAAAATCAATACGGATAGGAGATTTTTTGGTCCCTTCCGATGAAAAAAGGTAAGACAACTGTATGTTCTCATAAATAATTTCGTCCTTTATTACCAACTTATTTAGTTACTGTGTGTAATTTTATGTCCACAAACATTCACTGAGCTGTTTTAAATTTCAAACTGTTCTTAAAACTCATAGTTTTGTTTGAACGTCGACGTGTTTGTAAAATTGTAGTGTCCGCTATTGGCTTATTATTTTGTTTATTAAGAGATCTTTCACTTGCAGCAAAACTGATCAAATCAACAATACAATGAAGATAATGTTTCAATGTATCACATTTATAAATAAGCAAAATATATTTTTATTTAAGATTTTATTTCCTTTTTAAAATCCATACTATGGTACCTTTTTCAAATTCTATATTAATATTATCATTATCAAACCACTTTCATACATAATCAAACCATTTTTATTTACATAATTACATTTTTACAATTAGATAATAATAAAGACACACGCTCTAGTACAAAGGTACACCAGCGCGCTATAGAGATAGTCATTCGATCGATGCTATTGATTGGAAAGAGAAAGAGAAACTATGTTAATGACGTATTAGCATCGACTCGCTCGATTAGCGCGATTACTCGCAAAGATTGAGAGTGATATGTAGTAACAGCAAATATTCTTTATCTGCACGCTGCTGACAGCCCTACATTAATTTACGCACACTAACAAACGGATATGGATAGGCGAGTATGTATGTAATAATGTAGGCAATTATATCTGTTCGCTAGTATGGAGTGTCAGGGGTGTGCCAAAGCCTTATTTATTAGTTGCGGCTAGCAACACTATATATATTTTATCAGCATTAAAATTGTCATAGACTTGGATTAACTGAAATTACTAGTTTTAATTTGTATTAATAAATATAATAGTGAAAGGCCGCAAAAAAATCATCTCACAATTAAATTCACCTATCGAAGGTCATTTCTTATTTACATGACTTTCGTTTTAAACTTCATCCATTACCATTGAAATATAATAATGTCAATTTCCTCGTTTAAGAAATGTTTAATTCATACAAAAATCTCATCGTCTCAGAATGAATCATGGTAAAAATTTCGTAATTCAACAAATTTCAATACCAAAAGTACCGGTCTCCTTACTCTCTATTGAGTACACAATACTTTTTACGTATGTATAATGATTTTACAGATTTTCGTGCGGGTGGCCGTCTCGTAGTGTAAACTCTTAGGAATCTGATTATTTTCTTATTGTCTCCTATTTTTTAGGGTTCATTACCTTAAAAGGAAAGACCTATAATATCATTTACTACTTTCTCTGTCGGTATATCATAGTCATTTTTTCGTTTTAAATTCCAAACATAGTATGGAATAAAGTTTGACTTGGTTACCAGTATAAGGGTCCCAAAAATATCATGTTTTTAAATATTATAAATTATTGATAAACATTTAATGTTACAATTTACGTAATTTTTTTATAAAATGTACAATGTAATAAGTTTATATTTAGAGATCAATATTGAATATATTTGGCGTTAATTTTGTAGAAATTCATTATTCACAATTAAATGAAACTACGTGATGTAGTATTATTTCTACTTTCTTTGAGTTCTTTGCCACGACCTAGGTCGTGGTAAAGAACTCAAAGAAAGTAGAAATAATACTACATCACGTAGTTTCATTTAATTCGAGATCAATGTTATTTCTTAGAATGCACTTATTTTAACGTTTTTGTGTTACGTGGCGGACAAAATGTGCCGATTGGGAACAGACTCATAATTTAGTAAGATATTTGTTAGAGTTATTTATTACTACCACTGTGTTTGTTTATGGTTAAAAAAACATTTTACGCCCATATCATTATTAATACATCATAGATACTTACACCTTTTCATGTCGAGATAGTGTAGACAGTAATGGCAAATTTTCATATGGGTACAGTACTTAAGAATATAAAACCCCCCTTTGTGATATTATATTTTGTAGTACTGTATTTACTGTTGTTTCTATGCAAATAATTTCTCAGTTTCCATTATTTCTTTGTTTGATATGAAAATTGAATTAACTATATGCAACAAAAAATGTACACATATCACTGGCTCATCTAACTAACATAAGAATAAATTAAAATAAAATGAAGAAAAAATTACTACGAATTATTAAGTTTCATAAATGAGCAAACAAAATATTGTGATGCAACCCTAAAGTCAACTTAGGTCAATAGCATTGCACATAGCGCGTACTTAGACACTCAAAACAAAGTCAATGAATAGACTTAACATAAGACCATGCGCAAAGAATATTAACTATTACTCACAATTAAATGAAACTACGTGATGTAGTATTGTTTCTATTTTCTTTAAGGTCTTTACCAGGACCTAGGTTTCGTTGTATTACAATATCTTCAGGTGGACTATTAGCAAAGACTAATAGCCCACTTTTATTCTTTTAATTCTTTGCTAATAGCCCACCTGAAGATTCAACAACTTGATGGGCTATTAATACAACGAAACCTAGGTCGTGGTAAAGAACTTAAATATAGAATAGAGTGGTAAAGAACTTTAATAAAGAATAATAAATTTCTACAAAATTAACGCCAAATGTATTCAATATTAACTACTACGTAAAAAAGCTTCATTTTAATTCTTTGCTAAAAGCCCACCCGAAGATGTTGCAATACAACGAAACCTAGGTCGTGGTAAAGAACTTAAAGAAAGTAGAAATAATACTACATCACGTAGTTTCATTTAATTGTGAATAATGAATTTGTACAAAATTAACTCCAAATATATTCAATATTAACTATTACGTAAAGAAGCGACACTCACCTCCCCCCGCCAGTTTAACGTCACCCGTAGATAATGGGTACGATCAAGGGTACGCGTTTCTAGGTTGCCGCTTGCTGCGTGCGCTTGTGATTTGTTCAATTTTGCGATGTTTTGTTGAGTTTAACTTGTGTAATTCAGTCTTAATTGATAACTTTTTATAATAATTCAATATAACGATCTGTTATTGTAATGTGTACCAGTTCTTAGAAAGCAATAAATTCACTAAGGATAGGAGATTGTTTCGTTTCCATTTTGTTTGTTTGTTGTAAATAATTTTGTTTTGTCTCAACAAATATGTCACTGAGCAGTTTTAAATTTCAAATTGTTCTTAAATTGTTTTGTTTGAACGCGATATGTTTGGAATACGTATCCTTGTAGTGTCGGCTATAGGCATATTATATTGTCTATTAAGAGATCTTTCACCTGAAGCAAATCTAATGAAGTCAAAAGTACAGTGAAGACAATATTTCAGTGTATCACATTTATAAATGAACAACATTTATTTTTATTTAAGATTTTATTTCGTTTTAAGATCCATACTAAGTACATTTTTTCAAATTCTAAAACTTAATATTATTATTATCAAATCACATTCACACAATTAAATGTAGATATTAACAAATATCTTCAGGTGGGATATTATCTTTGCTAATATCCCACCTGAAGATATTGTAATACAACGAAACCTATGTCGTGGTAAAGAAATTAAAGAAAGTAGAAATAATACTACATCACGTAGTTTCATTTAATTGTGAATTAGATAATAATAAAATTACTGCGCCAGCGTGCTATCGAAATAGTCATTCCATCGACACTATTGGTTAGAAAGAGAAACAACTATGTTGCTGACGTATAGCGCCAACTCGCTCGATCACCGCGATTGCCCGCAATGATCGAGACCGATATGTAGCATTAGTAAATATTCATTACGCTGTCGCAGCCCTACATTAATTTACGCACACACGCAGACGGATACGGATGGGCAAGTATGTATGTAATAGTGTAGACAATTAAATCTGTTCGCTAGTATGGAGTGTCAGGGGTGTGCCAATGGAGTCTTTTTTTCCTCCTACGCCACTTGTTTGTTTTCAATATAACGGTTCCGTCTAGTACCAGCGGCTTTATCTTCGGGGATATACTGATTAATATGCAATGAAATATATCCCTTCTCTTGTTTTTTTAACTACTGATCCTAAAATTAGGCTTTTAAAAGCCTACGTAAATGTCGTAGAAAAATATTACAATGATTACACATGATAGATATCACAGTTTCTGATATATTTACGATAATATAGAAGTCCTCTCTATTTAATAA
Source organism: Druceiella hillmani (assembly GCA_039881145.1). Lineage (NCBI taxonomy): Eukaryota > Metazoa > Arthropoda > Insecta > Lepidoptera > Hepialidae > Druceiella > Druceiella hillmani. The sequence continues at coordinate 3,629,527 of JAYKKI010000064.1, forward strand.
TAAAGTAATTTCACACACGAAAATTTTTATCCAAAAAAAATATCATTCTTCAGTACTCTTCTGACTAAAAACAAAAAAGAATTCATAATATACTAATACTAATATATAATTCATGATTATTTTCTTTGGCAATTAATTAATATCTCCAATTTTAGAGCGTGAATAAAAAATCTATGACAAAACTGCAATATAACTGTTTAAAAAGCTACATTTTTTATAATATAGGAAACCAAACAATTTATTGATTGACAAACAGAAAAAAGCAAAAATATAATTCGTTACCACAATACCAAACAAGAAAATTGTCTTATTAAATGAGCGCGTATTATATATGAGAAAAAAACATTGTGACATTTTATTTTCAAATAGAATTTAGTATTATTTCGGAATGTAAAATATGTGTTGTGCATATAGTACAAGGCAGTGTTTTTTTTATAATACGGTAATTGACGCATTCTAAATGTTTATATTTTACGTATAATGTTGTGAAATATAAGTTTATTAAAAACCGGTCTTAAAAAATTCAAAAATTGATCAAAAAATAAGCCAGTTGTAGGCTTCTAAATTTGAAGATACGGTTAGGATTGGGTATATCCCTGTCTATTTTCCTCTTGTAGAACATAATGTGCAATATTAGAAATGACCTCACAACACAGTATTCCCGTCCTTGTCTAAAGGTTAAATTTAAACTTTTATAACTCGGCCAATTTTTAAGATTATTAAAATTTTTTTCACTCTTCATCAGCTTGTACCTTAAAATTATGATTAATGAAATAAAAAAAATTTAGTCAAATACCCAATAGTAAGCTTCTACTTTTGATTCATTATTTTTAATTTTAGGTATATCTATTTTCAAGAACAAAATTATAAAAAAGTTTAATGTCAATATTCGGTGTTATTTATACACATTTTGGCTTTAAATTATAAAAAAATCAAACGTTATTTATACAGCGTAAAGTGTATGTCGGTAAAAAAATGCAGTCTTTAATTACAAATATCAAATAAATCGATATTATTACTTACGTTGATAAAATCACAATAACTTAACATCATTTTGCTTTATTTACAAACACTCTCTTTTGTAATGGAATGGGGCTTAAGTATAAAAATATTCTTGTGTGCTTATGACAACACGATAAAAGACAGAACTTATTATATATATATATATATATATATATATATATATATATATATATATATATATGTATGTATATATTTCATTACATTGATGTTTTATGATACATATTAGTTCGGCGAATCAGGGAAAATGCGAGAGTATTATTTTAAAATAGAATAAAATACGCATATTATATGAAGATACTCTCAAATAAAATATTAAACAAAAATAAAAAGTAATCCTTGAAACGATGCACCTGTGTTAGACAGTGAACTCGCTCGGCCGATGCCGAAGGGAGCCGAGTTTACGCGTAATTAAAAAATAGGTTTATGGAAACTAAAATATGTTGTAAATATTTTAGATTCAAATTTTATTGAATGTATAAAAAAGTGGTGCGCATGGTGTACCTGTAAAGTGGTTCACTGATATTTAAAAAAAAACCGCACAGTGCGCCTAAAGAAGTAGTTCACTTGGCCGATGCCAAAGGAAGCTGAGTTTACCCGATTCAGCGTTACCAATTCGAACGTGACGGCTAATCGACGTCACTAACCCGAACGTGACAGCTTAGTTTCGTTCACTGATAATCGCTCAATCGAAATAGAAATTACGAACTATTACAACAGATAATCTGAATTGTTATAAGAAAGCATTTAAATCAGATCTTTGTCTGATTGACATTAAACTGTTCAGGAGTTACTCCTCTCATTTTCTTTATACAGGGGTGTCACTTTTTTAACACCTGGGGCCAATACTATATGGCTTTTTCCGATTTCCTTCAGACAGACATATGTATAAAGCCAGATACCTATTCCCGGATACTTATTCTAGTGACATAACAAATAACCTATATGTTACGGCTAATGTCAGTGTTGATGATAAATTTAAGAAAACTTATGCTGGTTTACACAGTTTACGTTTGACCATGAACACGGATGATTCATCCCAAGTAAACAACGAGTGAACTTTCTTGCATGTTCACTTGAGATCATCCAAGATGACGGATGAACAAAATAGACTATATATATATATATATATATATATATATATATATATATATATATATATACTTTTTGTTCACTTTTAACGATTCACTCGGATGATTCATCCAGAGTGACCTGTATAAAGGCGAAAATTAATTATAATTTCGTCGTTATCGGCATTTGTTTAATTTTGTTTACTCCTAGTTTTTCTGTGTGTTTAGGAAGTCAAATTATTTACTTTTCTTTGGCTCTTTTTTTAAGAAAATAAGTGGAGAAAATTACTTTTAAATGGCAAGTCTCATACACTTCTCATATTGTCATTCTGAGTGAGATACCCACAGATTCCGACCGAACAGAAGTCCGAAATAGAAGGTATTTAAATATAGATATTCACAATAAAGACTTAAATCAAAGCGAGTACAAAAATTTGAGGTTCTCGAAGTTAAGACTTTCAATAAGAGCAAATGTAGCTAATAAATGTTTATAACAGCATTTTAGTATGTTTGAGCTCAATATCAACGGCATAATTTATTTAATATATTTGGCGTTAATTTTGTAGAAATTCATTATTCACAATTAAATGAGACTACGTGATCTAGTATTATTTCTACTTTCTTTAATTTCTTTACCACGACCTAGGTTTCGTTGTATTACAACATCTTCAGGTGGGCTATTAGCATAATACTACATCACGTAGTTTCATTTAAATGTGACATAATTTATTTTACTACAGACGGGAACTAGTATAATAGTTAATATGAATAAGAATTTTGGCGGCCTCAACTGTGTGATGTCCATGGAATACAACTAGCTGTGATTGATTTCTTGTATAAAACTTCAGGTCTACAATCTGAACCCAAACTCGAAGATATTGATGCTGAAGAAGAAAATGAAGAAATTGATGATGATTTTTTACAGATGAACCCAGATTTCCAGAGTTAGGTTTTTCTATATAAAGGTATTATTTTTAAAAAAGGAAGATGAGTAGTTAAATCTTTCCATAAATTTCCCTTCAAAAATTACATATTAGACAAATACAGTTTAGAAGAGTACTGTGAAAACCTGGATCTGGTATTAGACTGTAAAACGAAAGAGAGTAGCTTGTCGCATGTGTTTGGCCGATATTATATATATATATATATATATATATATATATATATGTATATATATGTCAAAATATTGTCATATTGGTGACACTTTATACTATTTGTGATTTGTGAAAGGCCTCGTCCATTTGTTCCTCTCCAAACAAGACGATCAAAGATGTAAAATTAGTAGTACGTTGTATATCTGCAATTCATATTAATTGAAAATAAACATAATTCCATTAGCAAAAATAGATTTAAGAGGGCAGACACAGTATAATTGGCAATCTAGACCAAAATGATGAAAAAGAATTCAGTTTAGCAGTAAACACCTGACGAAGTAAACAGACGAAAAGGACATAGTATATAAATAAAGGAATGAGCCTAAATAAATTAGGAATGTTGGAAAAATTTAGTCAATCTGTAATAAATAACCAAAATGTAATCATTTTTAAAACAAATGAATTAATAAAACAGTTATCCTTTTTACATAGTTAGAGAAATCTGTTAATATCTGGCAATATTTTCTAATCACAAAATTTATGAACAAATGTATGTTCCTTCATTATCCATTACTTCTTGCCAGCGCTGTAGCTGTAACCTTATCTAGTCTCCGTAGAATTTGGAGACGAGAGGGATGAAAAACTTTGACAACCATCGTTCCAATAAGTTCTGGTCATCAAACGATTTGCTAGTAATCATGTAGCGACCGAAACAAATGGTATTTGGAAGAAGAAAGGTCTGGAAAAGAAGTGGGGTGCTTTAAATAGATCCAGTCTAGTTCTACATTTTGTTACAGGTCGCTGAAGCGATATGTGGTCGGGCATTGTCATTAAAAAGGGTACTTTGTCTTATTGTTCCTTAAGTTTATTTGTCACGTTATCAACATAGCGTAATAGTATCTAGCATTTAAATATGTACCTAGTGGTAGCAATTTCCAGTAGATAACTTCCTACATATTCCACCAAACGCTCAACATCACCTCATCATCATTATGTTTTTGTGGTCGTCTTTGTGCTCTTGGCACTCCTTTTTGCTGCTGCTCAGCCATTGTCGTTTATAGTTATGGTTAACGTGAAGAATCCATTTCTCATCCCAAGTGAACAAAATACGAAGCCAAGAAAATATGCGGTGGGATGTCAGCAACTGGATGCAGGCTGCGACTCTAGTCATACGTTGGTTTTCATTCATTTACCTAACTATTTTAAGTGTCTATCAACCGTAATATGAGAGCAACCAAGCTCTTCTCCGAACTGCCGTATAGTTCTCCTCGGATCTTCCTCTTTGAACTGTGTTAGGCGCTCGACGGCTAACACTACCAGCCGTCCTTCGTGAGATTTATCTTCAAGGTCATACTCTCCTTTAGAGCCTAAACCAATCCACTGCCGTGTGGAAAGAAACCGTATTTTTACCCATTCATTTGCATATATTTTGTGTCGATTGCTTAGCCGCATGCTTTAAAAGGAACTCATAAATATGTCGTCTTTTTAAAACCATTTTTCTCTTATTGCATCTCGCTGCATGGACGAATTATAGACTGACGTACAGAGTGCACTCGCCCCTATTTATGTCCATGCTCATAGAATGTTCTAGAACTGTCTAATAGTTTTACAGCGTCTTTGTAAAATATGTCAGAATATTATGTTCCAAAAAAATATTAGTAGCAATACATTTTTAGATTTTATAAGAATTAACAAAATTTTGATTTAGCAAAGATTAAAGTATGAATAATTCTGGAATCTGCAGCCAATATCATTTATATATTACACACCACAGTTACAAAACCCAGCGATATCCTGTTCATAATTAGAACTCTCAAAACAAAAAACTTAATCGCAACGAACCAAACAGATTTGAAAGTTTTTATGATATTATAGAATTGGGTTCTTGTCACACAGATAACACTCTAGCAGGTGATGAAATTATTTGAAATATTACTTTGCGTGTTTAGATATTTAACCCGTTATTACTCGTAATACGGTTTCTGCGAAATTCGCATATACACATATGTTGATTTTTTCTTATTTGATAGAATTCTCCCATCAAAAGTTATAAATAACTCTTAGGTCATATATTTTGTGCATCTGTTCTTTATATTAGGAAAGGTTTGTAATTCTAAGATGAACTTTTAATCGATTCGGGTAAATTTCGTCGTGATCTCTTACTCTTCAATTCTATGAAAGAATCGGTTTCAGTATAATTAAAAATAACTAATAGCCTGACGATTTGACTTCCTCATTTATATACTCGTCAAAATCGAATAAAATTTTTTAATAATGTTTCATTTTTCTCTTTAAATGGAAAATAAAATTCACAGGGTAAGTAATTTTATCAATTAAGGAATAAAAGTTTAGAAAAGCGAAGTTTTGAGGGTTTCATAAGAAATAAAAAATAAAACGCTTATCTCACAGGATTGTTCGTTCATCTATTCGTTACAGCTGATTGTTTGACATAATATATATATATATATATATATATATATATATATATATATATATATATATATTAATATGTGAAGAGAAAATCTTGTACCCCTTTAAGCATATTGCGCGCACGGAGGTATATAAGATTTGGCATAGTTAAAGTTTTTGGGCAAAAAGCGCAGAAAGTTAAAATTTATATATCTAAATATTAATACGTGAAGAAAAAACTTTGTAGTCTTTTTCAAACATATTACGCGAACAGAGAAGTGTGATATTAAATAATGTAACTTATACTTCTTTCAATGTAAAGTCTCATTTTTATTAGCGTTTATTTAATTCAATATTAACATGATAAACTAAAACTAACAATGAATTGTATAAAAAATAAATTAGGTTTTTTTTAAACTGTTAATAACATTAAATTTTAAATTTCGTAGGTATTGCAAGGAATTCTCTCAGCTGACGTAATAAAACAAAATAAAAAAATAATGAAGTAGAGTATAATTCTTTAACAAAAGAATCTCCATAACGTCCAAAACTTAGTGAATTTATTAAATTTATCGAATTTCGACCACCGGGCGACCATTAGTAAGCTTAAAAGTTAACATAGAAATACAGTTTATGTATACATCATAAAAGTTAACATAGAAATGCAGTTTATCCATACATCTTAAAAGTTAACATAGAAATGCAGTATATATATGTACATCTTAAAAGTTAACATAGAAATGTAGTTTATATATACATCTTAAAAGTTAACATAGAAATGCAGTTTATATATATATTTCTTAATAGTAAAAACAAAAGAAAACATTTGTTTAATAATTTTGGGAAGGGTAGGCATAACTGGCGTAAAAAAATATTTTTTCTTTTCTATCTTTTGGATTATCAATTAAAAGGACGAGTTTTGAGGATTACTATTCTTTTATAATTTTTATGACATACTTCTAGAAATATTGTTGAAAAAGTTCACAAGCAACATGTTTCCCCACATTTAAGTTATGGAAAAATAGAGTTAATAAAACATAAAGTAAACTTTAAAAAAAAATAGAGCGATGATTCTGGATTTCACCCTGTAAGACAATTATTAACATTTTATTAGTACAATTTTGGTACTACTTGGCAAATGAAAACTAGCCCGATAAAAATTGTAAGATTTCGATCGACACTTTTGCTACAGTATAAAAATGTAAGACTTCAACCGACACTTTTGATACAGTATAAGCGTTTGCGTGTAAACAAATGTATGTCAATGTTCAGATATATTATAACAGTATAGACGTGCGGCGTGCGCATCAGCTGTATTCATTTAAGCGTATATATTTAGCAATCCGTACACGCCATAATACTCATAACCTCTTTCACTATTTTCAAACTCGTGTTATTGTTATCGATAAAAAATGAATTATGATAGTTATTCAGTAGAAGTTAGGATGACGATGATGAATTCAGGTAAGTACCAGTGGTAAGGTGACAAGTAAGTGGATGATTTATTTTAAACTTAATTTTTGGTAACATTTATAATGATTAATAACAAAATATTTATTCATTAAAAACAATATTAATTACAATTTAAAAAAACAATAATAAACTTTAAAAAACAATATTAATTAAAATTTTATTACCATTTCTTTATTCGATTCTTTTAATTTTCCACTTAATTACTCTCAACCATTGTTAACTCATTTCATTGTACCTGTTACCTTATACATAATTTACAGTGAAGGGAACTTCGTTCCAACCGGGTGTACCCCGACACCTCTCGTTCTTTTTTGTTAGAAAATAGGGTAAAGAAAAATAAATAATATATGTAAAAGATTTAATAGAAATACCGTATTAGCTTAAATATTTAAATTCTTATATGTATCTAACGCCCGTAGTACCTACAAGTTCTTCTTCTCAGTTGTGTCGCTCTTGACATAGCGGTCGTAGTCATGATGTGGCTACATCATCATTGGTGGTTATGTGACCCTCCTCACAATTTCTCGCCATCTCAACCTATTGGCCGACATCCTATTGTATTTATGTAGAGGGTCTCCAACTGCTGATTTTATTTGATCAGCCCATAGAATGGATGATCTACCACGCGATCTGTTTCCTTCCACCCTTCCCTGAACCACCAAACACACTATGGAGTCATTGTTTCTCCTCTAGACATAGCCAAAGAACTTTAAAATTCGAGACTGTACTAGGGTTGATAGACGCTGCGTAATGCCGAGTTCTTGAAGTATGGAGGTGTTTGTACGAAATTCTGTCCATGAAACTTCCAGCATTTTCCTCCAGCACCACTTTTCTAGGGTATCTATTTTCTTTTCCAACTCTCGCAATGTACCTACAAGTTCTACTTGTATTTTTTTGGCTTGTTAATATTGCGACATTTAGTGTAATTGTGATAAGATAATAGTTAGTTTATTTAATATGTATTCATGAATCCAGCCTTGACTTCGTAGTAGTTGCGCAATTACGTATAATGTCAGACGGTTTACAATCCTTTTCCAGTGGGCTCTCGGCCTCAATAAAATCTATTGTGAGTAAAAGCGGAATTAGTAATGTTACATTCAGTGTAGAGGGTGCCGTTCCGAAGGGACAGAACTACACTGGAGTGATATACCGCCTGACCCTGACTGGCAAGAAGGGTAACCGAGATGTGATCCTGACTTACATAGTCAAAGTTGCCTTACATAATGAGAACATCAGAACAGAGTTACCTCTGTCGACAGCGTATCAGCGCGAAGCTATGTACTACACCGAATTGTTTCCGATTTATCAGCGAATGCAAGACGAGGTCGGTATACCTTTTGAGGATCAATTTAGATTTACAGAATGTTATGGCACCGGTAACGAATATCTGAATGAATTCCTTATATTTAAAGACTTAAAACCGTTCGGTTATGTTACCCTCAATCGAAAAGATGAACTGGATTATGAGCACGCGCGGTATGCTTTAGAAGCTTATGGTAAACTGCATGCTTTGTCATTTGCATTGAAGAAAAAAGACCCAAAGAAATTTGAATATTTTGTTCAAAACGTTTCTGAAATAATGATTGTGAAAAACGGCAGTTTTATTAATCTTGTAAAATCCGCATTAGAAAAGGTAATAGTTTTAATGGAAAATACACAATATGGAGAGGTATTGGAAGATCTTAAAGACAATATTGATGATCGTCTACTTGACATGTTGACACAGGATGAGTTCTCAGTACTTTCTCACAGTGATTGCTGGTCGGGCAATATGATGTTCAGATATGAGGTGAGTAGAAATCTTTGTATTCTCTTACATATTGGTTTATTGGAGTATCGCTGCAATAAATTAAAATGCTTGTTTTTGAAAAAGACAGAAATGTGATCTGCTTCGGTTGAATTTGTGTACTGTAAATAATTAAAATTAAAATGTTGTATCGGGCTTTCAAAAGCTATTATTATTTACATTTTCATTAAATTATTTTAATCAAAATTAAAATGTTATACAGAGTTTATTTAAACAAAATTAAAATTATTTTAATCAAAATGAAAATGTTATACAGAGTTTATCATATACATACCTAAACAGTTATACAGAGTTTATTTAAACAAAATTAAAATTATTTTAATCAAAATTAAATTGTTATACAGATTTTATTTTAATCAAAATTAAAATGTTATGCAGAGTTTATTTTAATCAAAATATATACCTACCTAAACGGTTATAAGAGTTTATTTAAACAAAATTAAAATTATTTTAATCAAAATTAAAATGTTATGCAGAGTTTATTTTAATCAAAATATATACCTACCTAAACAGTTATACAGAGTTTATTTAAACAAAATAAAATTATTTTAATCAAAATTAAAATGTTATGCAGAGTTTATTTTAATCAAAATATATACCTACCTAAACAGTTACACAGAGTTTATTCAAACAAAATTAAAATTATTTTAATCAAAATTAAAATGTTATACAGAGTTTATTTTAATCAAAATTAAAATGTCATACAGAGCTATCAAAAGCCATTATTATTTAGATAGTACTAAATAATACACCCAATGAAATTAAATGTGCAATTTTACAAAATCTTACCGTAAAGTAATCAAGCGAAGTGTTATGTACAGGATGTCCAATGGCAGATTTCAAAGTTTGAACAAACATAGTTTCTGAACGCAACACATAAGAGGGGCGCGGGGAGCGTCGTTAGAAGCGAAAGAGGTGCAGATGTTTTAGTAGCCATGGAACAGTGGAGTGGAGAGCACCGCGCTTTTGCCGTCGAAGCGTTACATTTCGAGTGGATTTTCGCTGTCTGTAGCACGCCGTCGATTTAATAATCGTTACAGTATTCGTCGATTACGTGATGGACCACCGATCAACCTCATTCAGTCATGGGTAGCAAGGTTCAGAGCTACAGGATCAACATTAAATAGGCTCAGGCCAGGACCTACACCATTGGTAGCCACGAATGAAAATGTCGAGCGTATTATGGTTTCTGTCGTTGAAAATACCCGTTTATCACTGCGTACACGTTCATCGATATTGGGAATTTTGAAATCAACATTACAGGTAATAATGGGAAAAAGACTCAAGTTCCATCCATATAAAATTCAAATTGTTCAAGATTTAAACGATTCTGACTTTGAATTAAGAAAAATTTACGCGGAGGTGATGTTGAGATTTCGTACTGTTACCCGGATGGGCAACATATTCTTTAGTGACGAAGCTCACTTTGACATTGGAGAATATGTGAATAAGCAGAACTTTCGTTACTGGGATGTCCATAACCCAAGACAAATGCATCAAGAGCCTTTACATAAGCCTAAAGTAACAGTCTGGTGTGCCACGTCTGCATCTGCAATCGTAGGGCCTTATTTCTTTGAAAATCAACGTGGCCAAACTGTAACTGTGAATTCGGAGTTAAATGACTTTTTCAGAGTAGAACTACAGAATAGTCCATCCTTCAACCAAAACACATGGTTCCATCAGGATGGGGCCACAGCTCACACTGCTAATGTGTCCATGAATGCAGCGCGTCAGTTATTACCAGAAAAAAACATATCCCGAAACGGTACCGTACCGTGGCCACCTAGGTCACCCGATCTAAGCCCGCGTGACTTTTTCTTATGGGGATACTTAAAATCCGTTGTTTACAAAACAAATCCGAGCACTGTGATACAACTTAAGGAAAATATTCGAGCCGAAGTCAGTAGGATACCCCAGTCACTCTGCAAATGCGTTTTTGAAAACATGCGTGCTAGACTCGAAGAGTGTGTCAGCCTCGATGGCCGCCATTTGGAAAACGTGGTTTTTAAAAAATGAAATCCGCATTTGTTGTTATAAAGTTAAAATAAACCTACTTTGTATTAGAGGTGTAGTTTTTTTTACAATTTTTCAAACATTGAAATCTGCCACTGGACAACCTGTACATGAATGGTTTGGTTATTAGTTAATGGCGAGATTTTTTTTCGGATTCCCTTGCAAAAATATTGCAGAAGTTGAGATTAACGTAAAAAATTATTTTGCTCTGGGCCTTTATCACCGGAAAATATCGAATTTATTTTTCAGTATTTTTTTTAATTTCCTAAACTTTCACAATTATAATTACAATTAAACTTTTCATTAAATAATCATTTTTATTTATGAATGTTACGCGTCATATATTGTTCTGATGATGCCGTAACGCGCCCGATGTGCGTGTACAGTAGAACACTTAACCTTGGCTGTTACATTGAAATAGTGTATCACAAAACTGGAGAACAGATTCATTTACCCACAATTATTGATTATATCATCGTCAGCGTGGTGTGTTTGATTGATTACAAGGCCTACGGCCTTAGACGACGCGGCGCACCACGTAGACCCTTCCCCGGTTCGATTCCCGGCCGCTCATCAAGCGGAGCTGGACTGGTGTTGTGATTAGCTTTAAGAGATTACTCTCGTAGCAATAAGTTCAAGAATCCAACTTGCTCTTTCATTTCAATATCAGCCCATACATGCTGTTGCTGAGTTTGAATAAATGACGGATAAGGTAGTGTACTTAAATGAAATCGCGTTTGGATAAACTTAATTGAGAAATATTTTAAAGGATGTTACTTTAAAACAACATTACTATATAGGATTGTATATGAAGACACGTTGTATTTAGGAACATGGTGCAACAGTCGTCCATAATCGCTGCTTTCCCACATTGGTTTGTATGAATAAACTTTATCAAAATGGAATTTTCTTAATTTTTCAGGATGGAAAGCCAGTTGAAACTTGCTTACTTGATTTTCAAATTGGCCGATATGGTGCTCCAGCGATAGATGTGATGTATTTTATCTTCACCAACACAGGAGGTAAACTACGTGCAGAGCATTATGAGGACTTGCTCTTTGTATACCACAACGCAATGAAGAATCACCTGAAAACACTTTCCTACGATATTGAACTAATTTACCCTTGGACCAGGTTTAAACAAGACTTGGTGAAGACTTCATTACTTGGATTAGCTGCAGGCATCTCTATCCCACTGGTAATGCTGTCAGATGAAGAGTTAATACCGGATATTAGTGACTTTGTCGACTTTCGCAACTCCGATTTATTCAAGAGTAAATCATCTGATATTTATGTAGAACGCGTAAAAGATATTGTGAAAGATTTTGTAAATTATGGGTATTTATCCTGACTTTTTATATTAATTCTTCTATTTAGTTAAAGTACCATCAAAAGCGTTCTAAACTATAATCATTTAATGTTAGTCACTTATTTATGTCTTTTTTTAAAATATAAATGAAATTTAAGACATTAAATAATTATTTAATAAAATATAATACCCATAAAATCTTAATAATATACCGTCCTAAATCGTTTACAGAGTTCAATAATATAAACCAAATAAATCAAAATGTTAATTTTTCCTTTGTATTTTTTGACTATTTTTATAAAAAAAAAACAATCAATTTTTGAAGTACTACATTAAAAATTTGTTTTTAATGTGTTATGAACAACAAAACAAAATTGTAATTTAATAAATAAAATAGATGTTGAAAAATGTGATGAACTTTAAAACATCCATAAAAATGCCAAAGGCATATAAGAGGTTATCGTATAAATGTAAAGATTAATATGTGTCTTGCTTATAACAATATATATATATATATATATATATATATATATATATATATATATATATATATATATATATATATGTGTGTGTGTGTGTGTGTGTGTGTATGTGTGTGTATGTGAACTGTAAGAATACTTTTCAAATCTTCTTGGCATTCCTAAAAACACCACTGAAAATATAAGCACGAAAATAATTTTTTTTACCATTTATATAAAAAAAAACATTTATCGAAACTAACCATTTACATAAAATAACCATTTATGTGAAATAACCATTTATATAAAATAACCGTTTGTCTAAAATAACAATTTACCTAAAATAGCCATTTATCTAAAATAACCATTTGTCTCAAATAATTTTGATAGGAACAGACGTCAACAATAATAGTTCCTGTTGCCTGTTGAATCAGAACCATTATTATTTTGTGTCTGTCCATCATATTTTCCGGCGTGAGTTTAAGACCAAGCAAAATTATAGAAATAAAGAAAAAGTATATTTTCATTTTCTGAAATTTCTTCTTCCCACACGTGAAACTTGGGAATGCAATTTTAGCAAAAATGAAAACCAACAAGTAATTTTCCTTATGCGTATGGAAAATGTACCATGTACATAGGTATATTGAAACATAATATAAATATCTTCAATTTTCTTCTTGCAATACACTTATTTGCAGATGAAAATCAAAAGTGTTTCAATTTTCATCTGCAAATAAATGTCTACGGAACCCTTCTTTTGTGGATTTTACTCGTGCTTAATATTAAGATTATTAACGTCTGTTCCTATCAAAATTATTTGAGACAAATGGTTATTTCAGACAAATGTTTATTTTAGATAAATGGCTATTTTAGGTAAATGGTTATTTTAGACAAACTGTTATTTTAGAAAAATGGTTATTTCACATAAATGGTTATTTTACGTAAATGGTTAGTTTCGTTTTTTTATATAAATGGTCATTTTAGATTAATGATAATTTTGATGACAATTATTGAAGAATTTTATTTTTTTCAAAGATAAATCAGAGCGCACTTTTTTACATCTATATCCAGAGCATTTTCTATTTAAAGATTACACCTAAAGACCTGATTATTAAAAATATTGACATTTCAAAATGAGAAACTCCAAAATTAACTTTCCAAATATTTATTTCTGATATTGCTTTTGAATATTTATCTTGGATATTGCTTTTGAATATTTATCTTAGATATTGCTTTTGAATATTTATCTCTAAGTGTAATATACTATCATTTACTGAAGTTACACCTAACCAAAATATATTTTATATCACTTTATACAATTTGGAACACAAGACTGAAATCCTTTGAAGTTTTATGAAACAATAATTTTCCCAGTTTTATTTGCAGAATTGAATTATGACTGGAAATACTATTTCAGAACACACTAATGTACAAAATATTACAAGGTGTGAATATTTTCATTGAATACATTTGGAAAACGTTGTATCAAAAGCGCGTGTAGGATTTATTTGAAATCAAAACACTTTTCTTTTATAAATGAAGCAAACAGATAATAGTCTATTTGACTGTTAAAGTAGCATACAAATATAATTGGATGAATTTGAATTGGACTCTCAATGGTATAATGTTTTAGGTTCAAATGCAATCTAGGTTATTCTAACCAAATAAAAAACTTTTTAAGGGATTTTGTTTGTGTGTCTATTTACCTGTTTGTCTATTGCTGCTTTTTGTTTGTTTGCTTTTTTTAAAGCATCAATAAAAAAATCCGTAATCGATTTGAATGAAAGTTCTTTCAAACTGCATGGAACTTCACTGGAATATTACTTGGGGTTTCGGCTAAAATTTAGACTGGCCTACTTTGTTTCAACTGAATATTTCCTAAAAGAGTTGTAAATTAATTAGTAGCTTAAACGAATACAAATGAAGATTATCACAATAATGTATTGTCCATATACTTAATGTTTGAATGTCCATAAGTCAAAGCAGTTTTAGAAATTAATAGGTATTCATGTTAAATCGTTATTAGGGTAAAATTAGCCTAGGTGTTTCAGTCGCTGTGGTGTATTGGGTTGATTACAAGACATACGGCCTTTGATACAGCTACAGCACACTGGGAAATCCAGGTTCGATTGCCGGCCGTTTGTCGAAGGGGAGTTATGATTGGCTATAAGAGATTGATCTCGTAGCAATAAGTCCGTCATATGTATCAATTAGATACATTAAAATAAATTAATAAATAAATTAAATTCAAATATATATAAAAACGACAATAAGATTGTTATGAATGTTTAAAGTATTTAGTTGTCACAAACAATTAATAAAGAGGACTTTTTAACCTCTTTATTAATTGTTTGTGACAACTAAATATTTTAAACATTCATAACAATCTTATTGTCGTTTTTATATATATTTGAATTTAATTTATTTATTAATTTATTTTAATGTATCTAATTGATACATATGACGGACTAGCGAGCGGTAAGCGAAAATGATCTAAATATATAAAATGTGATAAGAAATGGCTTGAAGAACTGGTCAGGTGCATAAAATAATACAAAAGCAAGCAGTAGAATTCCGTAATTATATCTCTTGAAATGATTTATGTAAGTTAACCAAAATAATTTATCGTTCTAATCAAATGTATTTAGCCTTTTTCCGATTTTTTAAAGCTCATATATAAAATGTATACATGTTACTTTGTTGTTTAAATGTTCCCAAATGAAGCTTAAAATTATAAATTAATCCTATGTTTCACATCGAAAGACCTAGGCACCAGTTTTTCTGAACAAAAATACGCCGTAACGCTCTGGCCGGTGACGATGATCCGTCAGGTTCATGTCGGTAACACTGAATCGGCTCTCTTTGATATTGGCCAAGTAAAGTACTTTTTTAGGCGCACTAAGCGCACTATTTTAAGTTATGAAGTGAACTATTTTTACGGTGCACCAAGCGCACTATTTTAAAACATCAAGTGAATTACTATTTTAAGCGCACCAAGCACACTATTTTAAAATATCAAGTGAGTTACTTTTTTAAGTGCACCAAGCGCACTATTTTAAAACATCAAGTGAATTACTATTTTAAGCGCACCAAGTGCACTTTTCAATTAATATTTTATTTGAGTGTAGTTTGTATGTAATACGCGTGTGTTATTGTATTTTAAAATAATAATCTCGTATTGTTTCTGATTCGTCGAACTAATATCGGTCATATAACATCACTGTAATTATTAGTATAAATTAAATTTCAAATTAACAATTTTTGCTTCCATCGTTTGATCATAAGCTCACACAAGAAATTTTTTTAGCATTTGTTACATTTTAATTGACATCTCAATATCAAGCATTCTCATGTTAAATTCTTGATTATAATTCTAAACATTAGATATATATTAAAATAAATGTTATATCTCTTTAATTAAGTTTCGTAGTTCTTAATTAACTTTTTTTTATGGGTAGCGTTGAATTCTCATGAATACCACTGTGCGCTTACCTAGTGTACTACAGCAATGGCCTACGTACTAAAAACTCTTCCCGTCTTTTGCTTTCCTTCTCAGAACCGCAATAAGCATTATTCTCAATCAATAATCTATGATCAAATAGTCCTGTTTTTCACTTAAGTTTTCCTCTTTACAATTTTCATTTTTAATTATACAATTATCGCTATATTAATTTGCTCAAGTATTTTCCCCATAGGATAACATTATAATCAAAATAATTATGTGCTAGTTGTGGTTTCTCTCTTTTCATAATTATTAACGTTCATATACATATATATATAAATATATATATATATATATATATATATATATATATATATATATATAATGATACTTCGAGACTTCTCTCCGTTACAGGACGATTTCCATAAACAGAAATTGCGCTAAAATAGAAATATATTAAGAACTTTTATAAGTTGTTCATGAAATTAGTTAAAAGTGTCATTTGCACAAAAAATTCATCCCGTCACCGATCATACGATTACCCCGTTACCTAAAGTGATTACGTTGTTATCTAAATTAATTCAGAATGTAGGCTTGACAGAGGTTATTTTAGGCGCCGTAATCATTAGGCAAACAAAAAAAAGAGAGTTTAAAATCATCATGATGCTGCGCATTCCAATGCGATAACGATTACTGCTTTTGCGTTTTGTTTTGTAGAAACAATAGAAATGCATAGTTAAGCCAGTTTTCGTTAAACAGGTTATTAATGGATAGTTATTTACGATATGACGATAATAACTGTGGCTGTTATTTTGCTAAGATATCGCTGAGATTAATATCACTCTCTCCCAACACATATCTTGGTGTCTTTCCTTAAAGTTTTCTTCTTGTCACACTCATATTTTTCGTTTCAGCATTACTTTTAAATAACTCAGAATTTGGAACAGATCTTAGGGTAAGTTTAGTTATTAAGAACATAACGAAACAAACTGTTCCAAAAATAGAACATATGTGATTAAATCATCAAAAAATATTTATTATATATGTTTTTAGTAATCTCAATCATTGTTCGAAATTTATGCTTACGCAAGATTTGTGTTGACTGGCAATATTCATCTGTCAAGCCAAAACAAGTTCTTGCGTATAATTACCAATGCATATCGCTATGTTACCAATTAAGAAATTCACAACGACTTAGATATAAAATGGATTAATGAAGCTATCCAAGAATATGCTATTAAACATGAAAAACGACTACTAAACCATACCAACGTAGGAGCTATTCGACTTTTGGATATTACTCATGAACTGAGAAGGTTAAAACGTGTTAAACCTCATGAATTAACTTCATTAAACTTAATTTATCTGGGAGCTGAACATTGGTACAGTAAACCCGCACACGGCTTACTTGAAAATAAAATCGAGTACATTTCACCAATGATAATTAAATAATTGTATATTAAGATTGTATCATGCATATCCAATAAAGGATGTTTCAAAAAAAAAAATCATCTGTAAACACTCTTGTATCTACGTCAGCCTTCAGTCGACGGGAAATTCTAAGATTTCATGTAAGCCTACCGAATCAATATTGTTGTAATATATTTGACAATAATAAATATAAGTATACTTCTGTTATAATTCTATAATAGCCCAATAAGATATAATAGCATAATGGACAAAATTTAGCCACCGTAAAATTTGAATAAATATCATCTTAACTTAAAGAAATCGCAAGCCTCGTTATCAAAACCAACGTAATATTAGAAAATTGTCTAAATAGCATTGTAAGTCGCGTGATCTTGTTTTATAAATATTTATTATTGTACAAATTGTTTAGGAAATTGTCTACATAATATTGTAAGTCGCGTGATCTTGTTTTATAAATATTTATTATTGTACAAATTGTTTAGGAAATTGTCTACATAATATTGTAAGTCGCGTGATCTTGTTTTATAAATATTTATTATTGTACAAATTGTTTAGGAAATTGTCTACATAATATTGTAAGTCGCGTGATCTTGTTTTATAAATATTTATTATTGTACAAATTGTTTAGGAAATTGTCTACATAATATTGTAAGTCGCGTGATCTTGTTTTATAAATATTTATTATTGTACAAATTGTTTAGGAAATTGTCTACATAATATCGTAAGTCGCGTGATCTTGTTTTATAAATATTTATTATTGTACAAATTGTTTCCTATTATTTAATAAGTTTCTTATCAGCTACGTGGTAACTACAGTATTTGCAGAATGTTTACATTTCTTATCTATAGTTGACTGAAAAGAATAACTTATGTAGAAGTGAGTCTATCGAAAATATGCGTGCTAGACTCGAAGAGTGTGTCAGACTCGATGGCCGCCATTTGGAAAACGTGGTTTTTAAAAAATTAAATCCGCATTTGTTGTCATAAAGTTAAAATAAACCTACTTTGTATTAGAGGTGTAGTTTTTTTTTTACAATTTTTCAAACATTGAAATCTGCCACAGGACAACCTGTATATATATATATATATATATATATATATATATATATATATATATATATATATATATTTTGAAATAAATATTAAGAAAACTGTAAACTGAAACAATCTACGTCATATGTTGCGTACCTTTGTAATGTAATATCGGGCAATCATGTGTGTGAAACGCTTTCTCACTTATAGGCACTACATTTAACAATTTTTAAGAATAAATATTTAATAAATAAATTCCGTAAATATGTCGAAATTATAAATAAAATATAAAATTCCACGAAGTTCAGCTCGTCAATATAGCGTTCCAGCCATATGGGTAATTAAGGCGTGGTAACAGTTTCTAGTTAAGAAAAAAAATATGAAACCAATGCGATCTCGCTCGAATTGGGTATTTCACTAATTTTTTTTTTATTTCATTAATCATAATTTCAAGGTACAAGCTGATGAAGAGTGAAAACATTTTTTAATAATCTTAAAAATTGATCGAGTTATAAAAGTTTAAATTTAATCTTTAGATAAAGACGGCAATACTGTGTTGTGAGGTCATTTTTAATATTGCACATTATATTCTACAAGAGGAAAAGAGACAGGGATATACCCAACTCCATCCGTATCTTCAAATTTAGGAGCCTATAACTGGCTTATTGTTCAATGAATTTATGAATTTTTTTCAAGACTGGCTTTTATTTAACTTGTATTTCACAATATTGTATGAAAAATATCAAAATTTAGAAAAAGTCAATTACCGTATTATTACAGGTAACGACGCAAAGAAGGAAGTATAAAAGTATATGTCATTATGATTTTCGATAGATATCACCCGATTATATTTATTTGTTATCTGCTTCTTAATATTTTAAATATGTGATGATGATCAACTTAGCGTTAAAACTTTGTCAGTGTCTAACGTGTGGCGAGACGGCAATTGAACAAAACATTATTTTTAAACGATTGATAAAGGAAGGGTTGAATGTTTAGAACTTTAATCAGATTCCTTCTGTAAACGTTTCATTGATCTATTTCATGCTTTCATTTCTTGACGTGAAAACGACTTTAAATTCGTTTTCGTAGCCAGGTCAAAATTTTCGGTGCAACAAAGTTGTGCCGAATTTGGTAACCTGATAACTGTGAATAATAGACCGATAGCAAATGATCGAATCTTTGAAGATTCTACCTGGTTAAGTTATTTGAACAATTGAAGTAATCTAAGGACACAGCGGCCGCGTGCTGTAGAGACCGAAATACAGAAGTGTTCATATTTTACAGGCGATCTACTTCGTGAACACTCGAAGTGAAGGCGCCGGTTAAGGTGTCCACAACAAGCTCTTAAGTATTCTCAAGGCAGTAGTTTAGATTTGTCAGCGTTCATCACAAAAGCGTACATACCATAGAATTTTTTTTCAGCTACGTTGAAATTACTTTTCTTTCTTTAAGAGTGGCTACGTTGAGATAGAAAAAATACATCATTTACATTGCTTTTTATTTTTATTTACACAACAACGTTGATTAATGACATTATTATTTTTTTAAGTAAAACTTCTTTACCCACGCTTGGCTTGGGGAGTAAGCTGGTGAATGCGTGACGAGAGCGTTACGAAAATTGTGATCGGACGAGGCGAACGGAAGTTGAGAGGGAGATATAAGTTAGTGAAGACAGAAAGAGAGAGAGTGTGGAGAGAGTTACGTTGCATATATTACTGTAGGGACAAGGGAGAGAGGTACGAGCACACATTTTCTTTCTCTCTTTCTCTCATAGCCAGTTATGTTTCGTATATCTAAGACACAGGGAAAGCCTATTGTCTGTATCACACTGTAGGAGCAAGAGAGAGCAGTGCGCGTGCACATTTTCTTTCTCTCTTCCTCTTATAGCCAGTGCATGAAATATATATATATGCGAGTTTGCTAGCGTTACGCGAACGGTGATTTTTTGATTATTTTGTAATTTAATTTCGTTCTTGAACAATTTTATAAATTATTATTTAGTTCAGTACATTAAATATTCTACTTTTAAAGTGAATAAAATTGTAAATTAATTTTAAAGTTCATATTTTGTGAATTTGAAGTTTTACTTCTGTCGTGTGGTCTAAAGCACACTCGTTTTTTTTCTTTTTTTTGTTGATCAACAGAAGTCGATAGAACAACATAGAGGCAGCAATAAATCTACACAGATTTTAAATAAAGAAGATAACTTGTAAATAATGCACTCAATATAACATTCCAGAAAATTACCGATATGTTTGAGTGGATCACTAAACCAAATTCTTCACCGGTTTAAATTATAAACGTATTATCTTCAAATTAGTTGCAGATAAGTGATATCAAGCAGCATCATGTGATTATGAACTAAACAAACTACTGCAAACTAACTCTGACGTCGATTTATAAATAGATGGCATCGTAATAATATGTTATCTATAATTTGAACAATAATTTAACCTTGTCGTATGAACAATGATGTTTCAATTTGATTATGCAACAACTTTGTAAGTAATTTATTAGAAAAAAAAACACATTTTATACATTATGTCCGGTAATAAGTGTCGGACAAAGAAAGACGTTATTTGTTAACTAAAAAATGATTGATTGTCGTTAAAATAAAATTTAAAAAATGACTTTTTCAGAAAATCTAAAATAATATTCGTAATTATTTGTCATCTTTTTCGTACGGACGATACTTGGGCACATTGTTCAGCAATGCTCGGGGAAATAACCCGCTAACAGCTGCCAAGACATCGCTACTGCTAAAAATTGCGCTCCTGGCAAGTATTGGGTGTTTTAAAAGAGTTATGGATAATATTTTTTTTGCAAAGGGGGTGTTTTACCCTTTGTTTCAACGACAATTTATTCCTTTATAGCCAACGAATAGCGTCTTTCTTTGTCCGACACTTATTGCCGGACACCGTGTATAATTGGTTAAGTAATTCGTAAGCCCACAAATCCGTCAATTGTATTTTTTTTAATTCCATTTATTTAAAAAAAAATGACATGATACTACATGTTATTTGAGGTTTAGCCAAAAGCCGATCCGCTTGTATATGTCTACACAACTCATCATAAAATAAGTTGGACGGTACCCGTATTAGTTATGACTTTTCAGGTAAGCGCCACTATAATGAAGGAATTGGATGAGAGTAAGTATTATATATACAAAAAAAACAAATAAATAGGTAAATAAAGTAATACTTTGGATAAAGCCGCTACAATCAATCTAGTCTAAATTTTCTTTCAGTTGCACACATTTATTATGATTGAGAGTGAGATAGACGATTATCTTTTCCACTCACTGCTTACTTCGTCTCTCCTCCTGAGCTGTCAGTGTACCCATATAAATTATTATTAATGGCGGCTCCAGTAAATATGCGGTGCACCGCTATACTCCGACATTTCGTATATGAATCACACCAAGCATAATAATAAATAAAGTTTCAGTATGCTATACCATTATATGTTTTACACTGACTGCATTTAACAAGGAGTTAACATGTTACCAATATTTCAAATTCCCCAACAGATGTATTTTTTATTTCAGAAAGGTCAGAGGTAAAAGCATTGCAGATTCAAGAAAAATATGATATACTTGGCCGTAGGTAGGTTCTGATACTGATCAGTACCACGTCACCACGATAAAGCCCGTGGATCTTGTGAGTAAGATGGTCTGAGTTAGCCACCTTGTTTACTTAAAAATGTATTAGGACCATCCTAAGAAATGATCTACTAGTGTCAATTAGAGAAAATTTCTTCGAAAAGAGATTTCATCAAATAGAGAAAAGATCTCAATGGTAGGTCAAACTTTCCAAACATTTTATCAAAAATTAAAATAACCCTTCTTAAACTATACACCTCTTAAGTAGTTTTTGAAATGAAATCAAAATTTTATCAAAAATCAAAGGATCTACCTATATTTTGATAGACTGACTTAGTAAATAAGGATGTTTATTTTAAAAACTTACAAGTGCTTTTTAAAATAAATTTACCTATTAATCAGTAAATATATTAAGTGATATAATAAAATATCTTTTAAAAAACCGACTTCGAAATTCTAGATCTTAAAACGTAAAAAATAATTTACTGGAAATAGGTACCTACTTATTTGCAGTAAATAACTAAGTTACTTATTTTTAAAGTCGCTGCCAGCACTGGTGATCAACTTAAAGAAACTAATAATTTAATTTAATTTATAATGTAAATTTAAAACCTTAACTTTAAATGTACTCACGATACGAAATAAATTCACAAAGAACGTTACGATTTCAAAAGTAAATAACTTAGGTATTAATTGCATATTACATATACTAGGTACCTATTACATATACTAGGTACCTATTTTGAGATAATTATTTCTTACTTTTCTAAAGAAAGTTTTATTTTAAAATTTTTAGTGATTAATAATATTAATCATCATAGTACATTTAAAATTCAATTATATTCTTTCTTAGAATATTGTGTAATTTTTAAAAGTCACGGGCAAAATCCAGTACATAATTTCCTCTTCGTCAAAAATTGATTATCAACAACACACAGAAACGGAGCCATAGAGTACTCGCCAGTGTTAACCGTTGAGGAGTTCACTTCGCTATATCCGAAGTCCAGTACTAGGTCCTGCAAAGCAACAACTACCACTGAAGGAGTTCCGTTCTCCATATCCAAAAACCAATATCAGGTTTTGCAAAGTAATAACTAAAGTAACAACTAACCATTAGCAAATATATTAAAACACGATTGATATACTGCCATACTTAAAGGATGGCAGTAAATTAATCGTGATTTAGGGAGTTGCATTTTGTATCTTTAGAACTCATCATCAGACTTTGACCTGATCGATGGTGCAGTTATTTGGCAAATTAAAAATTACTACAAGCAAGAATCTTGAATTACGTTTGATCTACTACTTGAATAAGGAGTTCCATTGTTCATCTCCAAAACGCATCCTTAGACTCTGACACGGTCGACAGTGTAGTTATTTTTCAAAGTAATAACTGTCAATAGCAAATAAGTTGAATCATGTTTAATTTACTACATCAATTAAGGAGTTCCATTGTTTATACTCAGAACTCACCATCAGATCTTAACCTGGTTGACGGTGTAGTTATTTTTCGAAATAACAACCACTAGTAGCAAATACCTTTAATCACGATTGATTTACTAACATCCGTTAAGGAGTTCCATTATTCATCTTCATAACTTATTATAACCTGGAAAAAAACAATTTTGCAAAGTAACAACTGCACGTAGCAAATATCTTGAACCATAGTTGATTTACTGCCATTCCAAATACCATCATCAGGTCATCATCATATTTATATGGGACGACCTCTAAAGTAGTCTCAAAAAAAATCATCGGAATCGGTCCATACGGTAAAAAATAATCGCTGAACATACATAAAAAAATAATCCGACGAATGACAACCTACTCCTTTTTTGAAGTTCGTTAAAAAGTTCCTTTGACATTGTTTACTTATCATTTATAATTCAGTAATTATAAAGATAATAATTTATCCTTGAATATATATTAAAACAGCACCTACGAATTTCGATTGGATGGAGAATTATGATGGATGAAGTGTTTGCGCATTTGCGCATTTGCATGAGGTAAAGAGAGAAGGGAGGTAATCTGTTCATATACCACGCAGGCAAAGCTGTGGACAAAAACTAGTTCAGAGAAAATTACAATTCTTTCATATTTAAAAAGTTATGAGGGATGAGATACCGCACAATGCAACTGCACTACGTACTCTTCAAAAACTCGATGGAATCTGTTAAACAAAAGAAATTGAATTTGGGATTAAACCAAATTCAATATAATAATAATAATAATAATACAATTGATTTGTGGATATAAAATGCAACAGGTAAAGTAATAGACATGTACAAAAAATTTCTTAGAGCTAATGACAAAATTAAAATTAAGTTACACGCCTTAACTTTAAATTTCACACACACACACATATACATACATACATACACATATACATGCACATACATATATACACACACACTTATATATAAACATATATATATACTCACATACACAATAGAAGAAGAATATTTTAATTATTTTTAATACAGGTATTATATACAGACATATAACTACATACACATTATTAAACATAGTACAAAGAAAAGGAATAAAACCAAAATTCGAAAACCAAGAGAAAAAAGAAAATACTAATAATAAATATAATATAAATCATAATATATGGAGAAGCTTAAAAATTCTATATTTTTGCATTTTTACATAATTCAGTCCAGTCTCTAAATAAAGTTTCATTAAAATAAAAGTCTTCATTTGAAAGAGCTATAATGTTGTCGTATACACACCCAAAGACAATAGGAACGACGTCATAAAGGTTTCGAATTCGCCATTCCCATGAAACCCAAAAAACAATTTTTTTGGTCTTTTTATAAAACATCTTATTTATTATAATTTATTATTTTACCACACTTTGCCCCTACAATAAGCACATTATAAAAATACCGCTAATAAATAAATGCTTTACGTGTAATCCATCTTGCACAACCAGCAGAGAGAGACGCTGCTATATGAGCAAGCGAAATAAGCGTTTTTCTTAAAGCGACGTCTTTCTATGCTGTTTGTACATGATATTTATTATAATTTCCTTTCTTTACAAAACACTGTTCCTATAATGAGATTAATATTAAAAATATAACTTAATCCCTCTCACTCTTAAGCATTTTACACGCCACTCATCTTGCACGACCAGCAGAAAGAGACCTATCTATAAGAAAGCAAGATAGACATTTCTTAAGCGACGTCTGTCTGTTTTGGCCGTGAATGATGAATAGCGGATAAAGGTTTTTACTCTTTCTAACTTAGTTGCACTCTATTATTGCTCACTTATATAACATGACGAAACGACTTCGAGCATTTATCTCAGAGCTCTCTCAAAGATTACCAACCCATGACCCAAATTCGCTTTAGAAGTTTAATTTCGCTATATAAATCATTTTTTGTTTGTCCTTTTTCAAATAACAAATCATAGAAATATAACTGATAATTCGTTCACCTAATTACCGCTTATGCGAATGCAATATCTTATAATTAGTACGATGAACTTTGTTTCTAATGATAAGTAAATAAGGTGGAATGACGTCACGACAGCAATGCAATGATTGTTTGCGAAGATATGATAATTTGATCTAAGGATAATATATAATGACATTGTATCGATGCTAATTAATTAGAAAATAAAAACAATTATTGATGTAATTAAACAATGCTATCTACTGATGAATGATATATTAAAATGGAATTTAAACTACTTTCTGCGATAATGAACACCTCTAACTAATATGAGTATTTTTGACACTGTTAGTTTAAGTTAATATTCCTTTATTTCGTAGTCTGATGTATATAATTTACCCGATTAAATGAAACTACGTGATGTAGTGTTATTTCTACTTTCTTTAAGTTCTTTACCACGACCCAGGTTTCGTTGTATTACAACATCTTTAGGTGGGCTATTAGCATAAAAACAATTTAGTCAGATTATAATATATTATAATAGAACTCCAATCACTCTTTGGCCATCTTGAGGTAGTCGGTCTTCAATGGACACTTCCTGTTTATCCTTATCATATATTCAACATGCTTTCTCACTTACCCACTAGATGTCACCAGTGTATAATAATTAAATATACATTATTAATTATTTATACAGTGGTGGTGATATATATATATATATATATATATATATATATATATATATATATATATATATATGTATATATATATATATATATATATATATATATATATATATATATTAATATAGTATTACACTTAACAGATACAAACACAATATTTTCGTGAAACTATTTTTACCAACTGATTCGATTTTAAACAATGATAAAATGTCTGCATGTTATATTGCTGTCAAAGTTTAATGTATACTATTGAAAATATCACGAATTATATGACAAGAGGAGAACGGGGAATAAAAGTGCCAAGGATGGGTGTATTGACAACCAAGTCTAGCACAGATTACACACATATATTTTTCAAGTCGCACAATTTTCAGTTTCCTCAAATGTATGCCGATGATTTTGTACCAATAATTCTGGATACCTAAGGTCTTGAAATTTCAAGACCTTTTTACGATATTGTCAGGGAATATTAAATTAAAACTCCAATATTATTAGATGTAAATAAAATTGACATATCTGTGGCTTTAAAACCAACAAACTGACAAAACACACGTCCAACCAATATTTTCATCAAAGTGAAATTTTATAATATAAATATGGACTTATCAAATAACATAACCATAGCAACGACAACAACACAATGGCCGAATTTTTACTATACGCGCGCGGCTTATACATATACCTAAAAACATTGTATGTACGCGCGTTAGAAGTTATACTTATTTGGCATAATACAAGAATAACTTTATTTAGCACGCAAATGATCAATGAAAATAAAATAATAAAAGGACTGGACCGTGATTATAAATACGGTTGGTTAAATCGAAATTCAATTAAAATTAATTAAATAAATTTTAAAAATCAAACCGTGTGCCATGAATTGTTAAATTTAATAAATCGATATAAATAAAGTTAAATAATAATGAAAATGAATGAATATGATAATCATATATAAATATAATAATCATATATAATTTAAAATGCAAACAAATACATACCGAAACGTAACCTCATTTAGAGCAATACACTTAAAACATATTTTAAAAAGCTTATAAGTACTATTTCTATCACGAATATTTATAATAAATTAATATTTTTTTGAAATATTGAATATATTTGGCGTTAATTTTGTAGAAATTCATTATTCACAATTAAACGAAACTACGCGATGTAGTATTATTTCTACTTTCTTTAAGTTCTTTAGCACGACTGAGGTTTCGTTATATTACAATATCTTCAAGTGGGCTGTTAGCAAGAATGTTTGCTAATAGCCCACCTGAAGATGTAATACAACGAAACCTAGGTCGTGGTAAAGAACTTAAAGAAAGTCGAAATAATATTACTAGTTTAATTTAATTATGAAATATTTTATTATTATTTTCTAGACCTCTATTAAATTTTAGTAAAAATATTATTTAAAAGCAGAGATATAATTTAGATTTTTGTCAACTCATGTTTTGTATTTACAAATATTTCAATAACTATCGTGAATATAGTACCAAGACGCGTGTAAATATATTTGTAGTGAGCAACTTCACTTTATCAATTTTTGTTATTTGTAGTGAGCAACTTCACTCTATCGCATCGTGACAAACTTCATCCTATCGATTTTTGATGCATCGTGCGTGTACATGCGGGCATCATAAAATGTATTACCGTTCGATTCATTATTTCGTCCTCTTTCCTATGATGTGCACATAATTATCTGTATGTTTATTTCATTTTATCCTGACTACATTTAAGTGGCGCTAGTCCCAAATATGGGTCAGGGACGCCTGATGAGTTAAAACGTCAGAGTAATAACGCTGAAGGACAATTACTGGATAACCTCAAATTTAACTTAAATAAAAAAGTAACATAATTACACTTTGAATCATGGCATATGATTACCTAATCGTCCAACTCATAATCAAATTTGATCTCAATTCAAAGAACTTGTTTTATTTATACACCTGAGAAAGATATACCTTATTTGGTTTGGGGCTAGATAACCACGTATTCTGTTTTAATGTGAGAGCTCGTCATCATCATGGATTTGAGATTCGATTCGGTGACTTTGCCTAAGAAACTATAGAAATTGATAAAATTTCTAGGACAATAGTATAAAATTACAGGTAAAAAGTTAAATTTAAATATATAAAAATAGTACACACCATAGAGGTACGATCGTCTCGCCAGCACACGGCGGGCTTGATAGAGACGCCATTGATAATAATTTATTTGGATATCGCGAGGTCAGCTTAAAGGGGAGGTGAAGTTCGCGGGGAGCGGAATTGTTTGTTTCACTCTCATTCGTAATATTTGCTTATGTGTGAATGAGAGATAAGAATTATTTGAATTTCAAATTATTTACATTTCTTATAGGAAAGTGATAAACGTATCACTACCGTGATAGTCGCATTAACTTCTCCATTATTGAGGCTTCTTAGCTCTGTGGTATAATCTTATTACACTTATGAGATAGGAAAAATTTACTAAAAAAAATGGGGTGTGGCTGTGTCATGGACACGGCCGTGTGTTGTACGTGAATACGTCTATGTAACGCATAATTTCAACCGCCCTAGTTGCAGATGTACTGGCACCGTCGTTGATCCGCTCGGCCGCATACATTCTTTTACGTTCCCGGCACTGCTTGACTCGGTCATATGGTGTTTTATTATTACCATTCGATTGTTCTTGAGTAGCCCTTTCCAGCCGTATACGATCTCTGTATTTGGTTTTGGCTTTTCGACGCGTATAGGCCGACATTATATATTTTTGATAATATTTATTTATTTTAACACCTTATTATGTTCACTGTCTACTTTAAACTAATTTTTTATATACAATCGATATATTTTGACGACAGCTGACGATTAAAACTTAAACGAACATCGTAGCTTTTCCAAATCAAAAGTTATACTAATTGCAAATCTCTATACGCAGCAAAATAACCTTAAAATGGCGGCGCTTCCCCCTCTACCGCGCGCGATGCGTTACTGTTCTCGCTTATTGTAATGAATTCTTTGATCCTTTAGCTATCTAGGGGTATAATTTTTGATGTAGAGAATAGATTCGAAACTGCAACGCCAAACTTTATCCCCTGATTTTGTTATCATTAGGTTTTTTGGATTGCCCCCGTATGGTAGCAAATTTAAAGACGTGTTCACGTCAAAAGAGTTTGACATAATTATATACTTTTCAAATTACTCATAAAACAGTATCTGGACATATCCGTTTATTTATTTATTATTTAAGCATTTACATTTTCATTTCTGAATTTTATTAAATCACGAAGAAGATTTAAATTACTACAGTCTAAGCAATTTATACCCATTAAAATATGTACGATTCGTAAAAATTAAATATGTTAAAGAGTCGAAAGTTAACATTCAAAGCAAACTTTAGTCTTAACTTTTATATAAAATCATTATTAAAATAGCAATCTTAATTTAATACGAATACTAGAAACTACTTTGTCATGACTGACTTAAATTTTTACAATTTTATACGTAGCTAAATCTGTTTACAAATTTTAAGCTAGTGAAAAGAAATATCGCAAATTCTTCAGTAACAAAAAAGAGACATCTGTTGATGAATTACGTCGTTACATCTAACGCTTGTTGATAAAAATACTTCTGTTTATTCTCCGAGGGTTCCAATTCAGAGATAAAGTTTTGATTGCGGACGGTAGATAGCGCTGCTTAAACGATAACGGTATTTTTTTCAGAAAATGGAAATTATCGTTCATTTTAATCAAAATTATATGCAATATCCTTGCTTTACACTGAATTTGTGCAATTTTATATTACACACTGATAAAAAATAAACAAAAAATGAATGAATAAAAGAAAATCGGCCGACTCTGTGTCACACAAACTTAAAGTTAAAGTTAAGTTAAGTTAAACTTAAGTTAAACTTTTTCGGAGATCTATAAGACAAGGAAAATTATATTCGTTTTTTTTCGAAATTTTCAACACACGCAGTACGGTTATATCGGTTGCCAAAGTTTTCACTTCTACCTGCTGGTCTTAAGCGCATTACTAATACTACGAACATAATAAATGCTATTTTGACAGAAATAAATTTTTACCAGGTTTTGAGGTAAAATGTCCAGCTGAAAAAAGAGCTGTGGACGGTGTTTCCAATTACTCATCTGGCAACTCTGTGTACGTCCCTCTGTCTGTTACAGCATTAGTTTTTGACTAGTGTGTAAGAAATTTCCAAGCAGAGTTTCCAATATGAGTGAATATATAGTAAAATTTAAAAAATAACTGAAGATATACAGAGGAAAATTTGTTTGCGCTTTTATCAAGTGAGATGTCTTTAAAAGGTGCTTTAAGGTTTTATTTACCATAATTTTTTTTAATTTTCAAGTCATATTTCTGAAATGTTAAACATCAAAATAGCCTGCAGTCTGCTCACCTCCTCTTTCTAATAGTTGACCATTTGAAATATCTGAAAAAAAATTACATTTGATTTAAACTTTCATTTAAAATTATTTAAATTAACTTGAACCAATAATTTCAAGAGATATAGAGGACTACGTAATCCTACTTTTTTGCGTTTCGCCACACGCACGCCCAACTTTTATTATCATCGATCAGTAAAGTTTATTTTAATTTGTTTTAAACAAGAGTTTAATATAAAAACGGGCTAGCCGAAGATTTTTTATTGTCCAGAGCCGACCTATCCTTTTATTTATTTTTTATATGAAATATCTAATCTTTACCATGCGCATATCAATATACGAGGGGGTGAATATTTATATCTGATATATTACGTCCGGTAATTGGATTCATATAATTTCTTTATAAGTGTACACAAGTATATTACACTTAAAAATCAGTGATAAATACTTAAGCAGTAGTAACAACCATAATTGGCACTTTTTTAATAAAACAAATATAAGATAATAAAAGAATCATTCTGGTGTGTTCTTATGACCATACGATAGAATTGAAACTTCTAACTTTAAAATAAAATAATAATAATTACATTGATCTTATACGATGCATATTAATTCGGCGATTCAGGAACAATGCGAGATTATTATTTTAAAATACAATAATATTCGTGTATTATATCAAACTGCTCTCAAATAAAACATTAAACACCAACTGTATACATTTTAATTATTACACTGATTATATATAATAATATTCGCGTATTATATTAAATTATACTCAAATAAAATATTAATCAAAAAGTGCGCTTGGTACACTTAAAACGTAGTTCAATTGATATTTTAAAATAGTGCGCTCGGTGCGCCTAAAAAAGTAGGTCACTTGATATATTAAAATATTGCGCTTGGTACGTCTAAAAAAGTAGTTCACTTGATATTTTAAAATAGTGCGCTTGGTGCGTCTAAAAAAGTAGTCCACTTGATATTTTAAAATAGTGCGTTTTAGTGCGCCTAAGAAAATAGTTCATTTGACATTTTAAAATCGTGCGTCTGGTGCGTCTAAAAAGTGGTTCACTTGTTCTTTTAAAATAGTGCATTTTAGTACGCCTAAAAAAGCAGCTCACTTGAAATTTTAAAATAGTGCGTTTTAGTGGGCCTAAAAAAGCAGTTTACTTGACATTTTAAAATGGTGCGTTTGGTGCGTCTAAAAAAGTAGTTCACTTGAAATTTTAAAATAATGCGTAATAGTGCGCCTAAAAAAGCAGCTCACTTGATGTTTTAAAATAGTGCGCTTGGTGCGCCTAAATAAGTAGTTCACTTGATATTTTAAAATAGTGCGCTTAAAAATGCAGCTCACTTGATATTTTAAAATAGTGCATTTGAATGCGCCTAAAAAATTATTTCATTTGACATTACTTAAAAAATTACGTAAATAAAACAGCAGAGAAGAAGTTAGAATTTAATACAAAACTTCCTTGTGTACCATGTTGGTGGTTGTACTGTCTGGTGCTAATAACATGACGTGAGAAGCAATCCTCCCGTAAGTCCACGCCTACCACATTATATAACTGGCCATAGGATTTATTGATCGACGTTGCGAAACAGACTGTTAGGGGAAATTGTAGTAACTTGAATTCAAAAACATAATAATAGGATATAAGCAGTATCAGTGGTATGAAAACCGATTCACCCCACCCCTCCCCTAGTACGAGTAGTGAAAATGGTGGCACATAAAAATTATAAATATAAAATTTTTAAATAAAAATGTTTTCACCCCTTTTCACACCTTTAAGGTTAAAATATCGGAAAATGTTCAAGTACTCGTGTTATGATTTGTATGGAAAGCATTAATATCAAATTTTAATAAAAAATGACCCTAACAGTTTCATTCCCATACAAATTTAACCACCCCCTTTCACCCCTTTAAGGGTTGAATATCGGAAAATTATTAAAGAATTCATTCATTATCTGTATTGAAAAGCATTAATGCAAATTTTTAAGTCAAAATTACCATAATAATTTTTTTCCCATATAAATTTTTTACCGCCCCTAATGGTTGAATTTCGGGAAATTCTAAAGCATATGTTACCTTATTTGTATTGAAGAGAATTAGTACCAAGTTACGAGTAAAAATTACCATAAAAATAGTTTGGATTTCGGAAACACGGGTAACATTAGTTAAAGAGCATGAACACCTAGTTTTAACTAAAAATTACCATAAAAATATTTTTCCCATACAAACTTAACCACCATTTTTCACCCCCTTAGGGGATGAATTTCGAAAAATCCCTTCTTAAATGATGCCTCCATTATAAAATCAACACCCCTCCAAATTTCAAATTTTTATCATTAACGGTTTGGGCTGGGCGTTATTGTGTCGACCGGGACATTGCTTTTGATTATAGATTAATATTTTTTTGAGTATAATTTAATACTCGTATGTATACAATCAGTGCAATAATTCAAGTGTACAGCTAGTGTTTAATATTTTATTCGAGAAGAGTTTAATTTAATATTTTATTTGAGAAGAGTTTAATTTAATATTTTATTTGAGAAGAATTTAATTTAATATTTTATTTGAGAAGAGTTTAATTTAATATTTTATTTGAGAAGAGTTTAATTTAATATTTTATTTGAGAAGAGTTTAATTTAATATTTTATTTGAGAAGAGTTTAATATAATTTCATTTTTCACTTCTATCGTGTGATCATAAACACACACTAATGTTTATTTATTTATTTTTATCTCTAATATTAGTTCCTTCAGATATGTGAATAATGAACTGAGTAAAAGCCCCAGACTCATATAAGGGGTTCAATATTTTGTAACTTATATATTTTAATTTCGGAAGGTGGCGTGTTATGTGACGTTAAGAGTTAGAGATTTTTATGTTTACACTACCTGATATGTCAAACGATATGGCTTAGCGATCGAGCCTCATTAACAAAGCTGAATTTCAGTCGTCAGTATTTGTTTTGATCTAATACAATAAGATAAAATAAGTTTCATGGAGATGCAACTACTTTTGTTACCATACTGTGTTACAGAATGGCGTGGGCAAACTGTAACTACTTTTGTTACGAAACTGATACTGCTACTTTTGTTACGATATTGTGTTACGGAATGGCGTGGGCAAACTATAACTACTTTTGTTACGATACTGTGTTACAGAATGGCATGGGCAAACTATAACTACTTTTATTACGATACTGATACAACTACTTTTGTTACGATACTGTGTTACAGAATGGCGTAGGCAAACTATAACTACTTTTGTTACGATACTGATAAAACTACTTTTGTTACTATACTGTGTTACAGAATGGCGTGGGCAAACTATAACTACTTTTGTTACGATACTGATACAACTACTTTTGTTACGATACTGTGTTACAGAATGGCGTGGGCAAACTATAACTACTTTTGTTACGATACTGTGTTACAGAATGGCGTAGGCAAACTATAACTACTTTTGTTATGATACTGATACAACTACGTTTGTTACGATACTGTGTTACGGAATGGCGTAGGCAAACTATAACTACTTTTGTTACGATACTGTGTTACAGAATGGCGTAGGCAAACTATAACTACTTTTGTTACGATATTGATACAACTACTTTTGTTACGATACTGTGTTACAGAATGGCGTAGGCAAACGTCTTTGTTTTACCTAAAAACATACATCAAATCAAACACGAGTGTATTTATCAAAGTAATATATTTATTAATCTAAAGAAAAGTGAAGATAAATTCGAATCCCTTCTTAACAAAAGTATATCAGACCGCGCCTTAAACGAAAGCCAATTTTTTATCATTAGATAATTTTAGTGCAGCCTAAGCTTCTTACGAATCAGTAAATATTATTTGCCGTTCATATCTTACATAGCCAATAAGCTTAAATTTACATATCTCTGTATATGCTACATCGATATAATCATAATCCAGGGGCAAACGTCATCAACGAGTGGACGTTACTTATCATTAATTACAAAAGATAAGAGCCAGGTAAATAGATAATGCCATGGGCCATTATCATCAATTGTCGTACTATTAATTTAACTTATCGTTTTATTTAATTCTGAAAAGGGTAATGACGGATGGGTTGGACCTTGGACAAGGTCAAGATAACGTCAGGCGGGAGATGACTTTGTCGACTTTTTCCTCTTTTGTCCATGCTATAAATCTCTGTGTTGAAACTTTTATCCCTGCTGTAATTCTCTTTACCTTCGGGCTGATGGTTTAAGACTATGATCTTACATGTATTTGGTAAGGAAATGCTTTTTACCAGCTTACCAGTTACTGTAATTTCGGATTCGTTACAGTTATGGAAACCTCCATGATTTTTCAAAACGCTCTTGTTTCATGGATAAAAATTTTTAACGCATCTTATTTTCATGGATAAAAATTTTGTCAGTTCAGTTTTTCCTATCAATAACATATCAATAAATAGGAGTTATTATTTTCATTGGGAGAGCGAATTACTCGCTGGCTATCCAATGGTGTGTTGAAATAATGGATGTTGCTTCCCAACTATATTTTGGTTGTGGTCTTCGATAAGTTAGGTTATTAACAATACGCAATTTTTTTTCCACCCGAATAAACATTGGTGAAATGGACGTGACCAGAGGTGAAGTGTGTAATGATGCTGGAGAAGTTGGTGCTCAGATTAGTAATATTTTCTAACGGTTCTTAGCAAACGAAGTCGCGGCCATAGCTAAAAACGTTTAAAATAAAAGCATTTTCATTTATTTCTGCTAGAAACACTATTTCGTACTAATGATGTAACCAAAATTAGTAATCAATCATATTGGTTTTAGGTTAATGGATAAAGTCAATAAATGAATTGTCAATAAAACAATTAATCGGGAGAATATTAATAAATAGAATGGCGAATTCTGTTTTATTAAAATTATCCAAATTTTTAATTAAATTAAAATTATAAAACTAAGTGGCAACCATGACGTCCTTTAGAGGTATTAGTTTAAAAATTTTGCAATCGCTACCAGAGTTTTGTTGATGGTTGCGATAATGAAAGCAACATAGGCCCGATCAAAGTATAAACACCTAGAAAATTATATTTGTGAGCTCGTTGAGCTGGATTTTAAAATTACATTTCTGTTTATTAAGCCTTTTCTTGAATATTTTCTTCGATAAAACTTATTACTTTAATACGAAAAGCCAAGACGGACTGTGTTTGATGACTCTGCCCAATTTTGATTGTTTTTATTTAACGTGTAATATTTTTGAACTTGATACATAAAAATATATCCGCGAGTTAAAAATTCGTCAAACATTCGTATAACGTTAAAAAGTATATAAATAAAACGTTTCCGCTGAATTTTTATTGTTTGGTATATTTTCAATGACGAATTTTTCATATGCGTTAACGGCACGCAATACAAAATTAAAACATCAAAACTTGTGGGAAGTCAACTAAGAATATATTGAAAGTTATTAGCTACCTCAGACAGCTATCTGCGTTGACGGATAGATGGAATATTAGTTTTGGGCGTAAGACACATGGTTTCGAATGAACTGCACGAGTCGGAAGCATACACGAGTATCAAAATTTTTAAGTATAATTCTAAGCGAATCCTGATGGATATACGTAGGCAACAGTTGGTTTTCTGAGAAAACACAGAAAATATTTCGTTTTCAGGAAATTCTAGTGCACTTTTTCCTTAAATATACGTAAATTATAAAAATTGTTCAATGAAATAGAAATATACTTGACAGGCTGATTAGTCAGAAGATATTTGAGAAAGATAAGACCCACTCAGAGTTCTAATTCCCAAATAAAAAGAAGAACTAGAACGTCTTTATAAATTTGCATCATTTGCCTTGATACCACGCTGCTTATTATGTATCTTATTACTTTCACGTGACATTTTGTCATAGCTCATCACCTCGTTTGCAGAAAAAATATTTAAACAATTGAATACCGGGAAATTGGATAAACATTGCAAATGTATGCAGGTGGAATTATCTATCGCATAATTGTAAATGATATTGTGATTACCAATTTTTGGTTGATAAACACTACAGAGTCTATCTCATGTACGTATTATTTGCAAGTATTTATGACGTACAGACGCAGGACAAAAAAAAATAAAATCGTTCGAACACTGATCATACCTAACTTTTTTACAACATCTTCAGGTGGGTTATTAGCAAAGACAATCTTTGCTAATAGCCTACCTGAAGATGTTGTAATACAACGAAACCTAGGTCGTGGTAATGAAGTTAAAGAAAATGGAAATAATACTACATCACGTAGTTTCATTTAATTGTGAATAATGAATGTTTACAAAATTAATGTCAAATATATTCAATATTTAAAACAACATTCTTAAAGATGAGCGTCTTCAGAAAGGACTTAATGATAATTTCACAGCTGTCTTTAAACAAAGCCGACAACATAAATCAATCAGCAAACATTAAAATAATTGAAATAAGAAAAGGACTATGACTGGATTCATTCTCTCACTGACATTCTTAATTGCGAATTCCGAAGGAATTTTTAAAAAGGCTCCATAACAATACTGTAATTTGGACGATAAGCTAATTTTGGTGAAAAATGTGGAAAAGTTACAGGCAATAATGACAAAATTGGTTGGATATAGCAAGAAACACGGTCCAACTAAACATAAAGAAAACAAAATTCATGATCTCAAGAAGTGAAGGAAATAACATAAACCTCGTAATTAACGGAAGGAATATAGGACAAATCGATAAATATATGGATTTTGCCACAATGGTTTTCTCTTTCCACGAATGCGCTAAAGAAATTAAAATAGAAAAAGGGCGAGCTGACTTCGTTAAAATGAAATAAGTGCTCACAAATATAAATTTGATTCTGAACCCAAGAGTTCAACTGGCAAGTTGCTACG
The DNA here is from genome assembly GCA_039881145.1 of Druceiella hillmani. Classification (NCBI taxonomy): domain Eukaryota; kingdom Metazoa; phylum Arthropoda; class Insecta; order Lepidoptera; family Hepialidae; genus Druceiella; species Druceiella hillmani. The sequence continues at coordinate 3,667,048 of JAYKKI010000064.1, forward strand.
ACTTCACAATTCACCTATATGAAGTAGAAGTAAGTACACTTGAAGGATCGAGGCATTTGAAATGCGGGTATGAAGGATATTCCCAAAAATATAATGATGGACAGAGTAACAAACGTTAGACTTAAGAAAATTAAGAACCAGAAAATTGCGGTGCAGAATTTAAAATCCAAGGCAGACGAATTATTTGCAGAGGAAGGATGGTGCAACTAGAGGAAATGGCATGGATAAACGTCACGGAAACTTTTTAGAGCAATTACATTTAAGATTAGAGTAACCATAAGCTTCGAATAAAAGGAGACACTTGAAGCAGAAAAAGATAACTCCTCCTATTTGGACCTATTTCACCACAAATTATTAAAATCTAATCATACCTAAGTTCTGGTATTGTATCATTCACATAATTTCACAAAACCACTTCCTAGAACTGTATTGCTTTATCTTTCTGATTACGACAGATAAAGTAATACTGGCCGCACGTGGATGAAATGATTTACGGTTTAGTGCTATCTGAATTAGATATCTGTTAATAAAAATATTTACACAAATCGCTTCAGACGAAAATACCTGTTAAAACAAGTTTCAAGCCTGTACGTATTGTGTTTTTGAAGACAGATTGAATTGTGAAATTTAATGAAATATAACACCTAGGTAAGAAAGTTTGTGCAGTAATGTTATTGGTAAGTAAATGAGTAAGTACCAGTAATAGTAAAAAAAATACCAGTTTGTAACTGGTATTTTGCTTTGACAATTTGCACGGTTATAAAGTAATTAAGCTCTTCAGATATTTCTGAGCAAGCTAGTATATCTGGAAAAAGACATTGCTACTTTTTATTTAATTAAGGCAAAATTAGTGCAAATTAAGAAGGTTTTTTCGGTCCTTCTCTATATTTAGCAGCAAAAAGGCTATGGAATTTGTACTCTCAAATTACTAGCTACAAATCCTTAAAAGAATATTTTATTTTTCCTTGAAAGTTTCTCATCTAATTTCAAAAAATTAAACATGAACTTTTTCTTTAAAATCATTCACAAACCGAGTACATTTTTATTAAGTAATTTCTATCATTACTAATGGCATCTGTTGGGTCCAAGAAGCCACATTTGCACGAAATATTTAGGTAGACTTTGTCGTAGAGTTTTTAAACCAAAATAGTGGACTATTTTCGTTTAAAAAATGATTAAAATACTAGTTCCAAAAAAATACAACCCCAAATTTATTATCGCGTATATCTCAAAAAGTAAGTACTTGATTGAAGTAATCGCTTGACTTAAATTTAAATGTAGTAATAAGATTTAGAAGTCCAGATATCTATAGAATATTAATAATTAATAAAAAACTTTTTATTTACATATTTATCAACATGGAGTCACTAACTTTTCCTTTCCCGCTTTAAAGACCGGAATTCTTTTTCGAAATATACTTTAACGAAAATATCGGTCGAAGCACACCGACTCTTATGAGTACCACTCATTTCAAGATAGAATATCCCATTTTTAAGATCGTGTAACGTAACAAAACTCTTATAGAAATTTTACCTGTTTCAACGAGAAACCAAAGACAACTCCAAAAATTTAGTCCAAATTTTTTAAACCACCAACAAATTTATCGTAGACTTAAAATACATTCTGAAACTTCATCATCCGCATCGACTAGACAGCTTGTTATGTGCTTTATCTTCTTTAGAAATTTTCCACAGTCTGGTTATGAATTTCTAATAATGTGCTGCACTGATTTCAGTTTCCTAGGGTCATTCTTTTGGTCTATATCTTGGCATATTCAAAAAGGAAGTAGCGTTTAGAACTTTAAGAACATGTTCTGAAAAATTCTTCAGAAAATTATCAACTGAGATATTTACACGAAATAAATATCTCAGTTGAAAATTTTTTCTTTTAAATTTTTCAAGCTCGTGATTGAAAAATTAGAACCTTGGAGTTTAACATTTCGCGAAAGGGGTTAAATATGAAGCACAAAAAATAATCCCTATGTATTTAATTATACCTTGTTTAAGCGAACAAATACTTATATAGAATGATATTTAGAAAAAAGTATTTCTATTTATTTAATAACTATAATTTACAGAACGTATGACTTATCTACAGGATTTATCTACAGGAGCAATTTATTTTAATTAACTGTAATAATAAATTAAAAACAAATTAGTTATTTAGAGAAATTTACCAAAGAAAATATAAAGTATACTTAAAAAAATGAAACATTAATGAATAACAATAAAAATATATTAGGTTTAAAGAAGACAAAATATTAGAATACAAATATTGAAATTAATTAGGAGAGCTCAGAAGGACCAGTGTTGAGAAGAGGAAGAACTCCTTCGATCGGTCATTGAAGACATTTATTATATTCATTATATTTTCCTGGTGTCCAATCCAAATCAGTTAATTCCAAAACTTTGCTGCTTGGGCAATATATTATTCTTCGTTCTTTAAACGAATGGTCTACCAAAATTAACTGACGATAATTTGATTAAAACGCATAAAAAAAACTGCTAGAAATATATCGGTAGCCATCTTGTATTCGCAACTAAGTTATAGCGGAAGGAGAATATGAAAAAAAAACCGAGTGTGCTTTAGATCACACGACTGAAGTAAAACTTCAAATTCACAAAATATGAACTTTAAAATGAATTTACAATTTTATTCACTTTAAACGTAGAATATTTTATTAATTGAACAAAATAATAATTTATAAAATTGTTCAAGAACGAAATGAAATTACAAAATAATCAAAAAATCACCGTTCGCGTAACGCTAGCAAACTCGCATATATATATTTCATGCACTGGCTATAAGAGGAAGAGAGAAAGAAAATGTGCACGCGCACTGCCCTCTCTTGCTCCTACAGTGTGATACAGACAATAGGCTTTCACTGTGTCTTAGATATACGAAACATAACTGGCTATGAGAGAAAGAGAAAGAAAATGTATGCTCGCACCTCTCTCTCTTGTCCCTACAGTAATAAACGAAACATAACTCTCTCTCTTTCTGTCTTCACTAACTTATATCTCCCTCTCAACTTCCGTTCGCCTCGCCCGATCACGCTTTTCGTAACGCTCTCGTCACGCATTCACCAGCTTACTCCCCAAATCAAGCGTACGTAAAGGAGTTTTACTTTTAAAAGTTTTCAAGCACGTGTGGAACTTACAATACAAGGGCTCCATATACATTTATGCCTCTATAAACATTTAATGAATTAATGTTAATATTAAACTATTTACAAAATTTTAATTTATTTGGACAAAAATATATTGTCTACTATAACTTTCACAGGCGCATATTAAAAAAATATATGTTTTTTGTAATATAACTATAAGTTAATGATTTTTTTTCTTCACTTGTGCTATGAGACATTGCTTCTTGCTAAATTTCCTGATTGTAAGTACCCTGTACATTTTGATAATCGATTGATTGATCATCACGAGTGCCAAAATATGCGGCGTAAATGATCGTATTTTTAAAGTGCTTCTTGATTGCGTTGACTTAGGACCTTGTTTTTTTACAGCTCTAAAGGACAGTAGACATAAGTATTTGATATTAATTTCAACATGGTACTTCAACGTGTTGTGCCAAAATATGCGGCGTAAATGATCGTATTTTTAAAGTGCTTCTTGATTGCGTGGACTTAGGACCTTGTTTTTTTACAGCTCTAAAGGACAGTAGACATAAGTATTTGATATTAATTTCAACATGGTACTTCAACGTGTTGTGCCAAAATATGCGGCGTAAATGATCATATTTTTAAAGTGCTTCTTGATTGCGTTGACTTAGGAGCTTGTTTTTTTTACAGCTCCAAGGGACCGTAGACATGAGTATTTGATATTAATTTCAACATGGTACTTCAACGTGTTGTGCCAAAATATGCGGCGTAAATGATCATATTTTTAAAGTGCTTCTTGATTGCGTTGACTTAGGAGCTTGTTTTTTTTACAGCTCCAAGGGACCGTAGACATGAGTATTTGATATTAATTTCAACATGGTACTTCAACGTGTTGTGCCAAAATATGCGGCGTAAATGATCGTATTTTTAAAGTGCTTCTTGATTGCGTTGACTTAGGAGCTTGTTTTTTTTACAGCTCCAAGGGACCGTAGACATGAGTATTTAATATTAATTTCAACATGGTACTTCAACATGTTGTGCCAAAATATGCGGCGTAAATGATCGTATTTTTAAAGTGCTTCTTGATTGCGTTGACTTAGGAGCTTGTTTTTTTTACAGCTCCAAGGGACCGTAGACATGAGTATTTGATATTAATTTCAACATGGTACTTCAACATGTTGTGCCAAAATATGCGGCGTAAATGATCGTATTTTTAAAGTGCTTCTTGATTGCGTTGACTTAGGAGCTTGTTTTTTTTACAGCTCCAAGGGACCGTAGACATGAGTATTTGATATTAATTTCAACATGGTACTTCAACATGTTGTGCCAAAATATGCGGCGTAAATGATCGTATTTTTAAAGTGCTTCTTGATTGCGTTGACTTAGGAGCTTGTTTTTTTTACAGCTCCAAGGGACCGTAGACATGAGTATTTGATATTAATTTCAACATGGTACTTCAACATGTTGTGCCAAAATATGCGGCGTAAATGATCGTATTTTTAAAGTGCTTCTTGATTGCGTTGACTTAGGAGCTTGTTTTTTTTACAGCTCCAAGGGACCGTAGACATAAGTATTTGATATTAATTTCAACATGGTACTTCAACATGTTGTGCCAAAATATGCGGCGTAAATGATCGTATTTTTAAAGTGCTTCTTGATTGCGTTGACTTAGGAGCTTGTTTTTTTTACAGCTCCAAGGGACCGTAGACATGAGTATTTGATATTAATTTCAACATGGTACTTCAACATGTTGTGCCAAAATATGCGGCGTAAATGATCGTATTTTTAAAGTGCTTCTTGATTGCGTTGACTTAGGAGCTTGTTTTTTTTACAGCTCCAAGGGACCGTAGACATGAGTATTTGATATTAATTTCAACATGGTACTTCAACATGTTGTGCCAAAATATGCGGCGTAAATGATCGTATTTTTAAAGTGCTTCTTGATTGCGTTGACTTAGGAGCTTGTTTTTTTTACAGCTCCAAGGGACCGTAGACATGAGTATTTGATATTAATTTCAACATGGTACTTCAACATGTTGTGCCAAAATATGCGGCGTAAATGATCGTATTTTTAAAGTGCTTCTTGATTGAGTTGACTTTGGAGCTTGTTTTTTTTACAGCTCTAAGGGACCGCAGATCTAAGTGTTCGATATTAATTTCGACATGATAGTTCCTGACAAGAAGTGTCTTGACAGACCAACGGACGGAAAACGAAATATTCTTTAAGGATTCCTTTTTTTCCTTTTAATGTACGGAACCCTAAAACTACCTTGTTGGAAGTAAAATTACTTTATTATTATAAGTCACCACTAGTATAATCTTGCTAGAGTAATAAATGTATAAATATTTAAGAATAGCTGATACAATTAAGTATGGGGACATATATATTATCGTGGATATCATAAAAATTCTGCCGTCTAGAATCATTAATATACTCTCCTACGATCTTTGCGTAGGCTTCCAAAACTGTTTTGTTCATAATTATCGATTTAGTAGTTCAAAAATGGGGAGAGGCCACATTCTTTGCTAATTTTCCATTAAATCTCTGAAGAATATTATCTAATGTTTGAGAACCTTATAAATAGCCATTTGAAGCGATACACTATACTATACATGAAATTAAAAAACAAGATTTCTTTAATTGCCCACTCAAAATTTCCACGTAAATATTTTTGAGCTTTAGTTTTTTATATATGTGTGGGTTAATATATTTTATTAGCGTACCAAATTTCATGTTTCAACGTCAAGCAGTTTTTGGGAAAAACCTCAGTCCGTCCGGTCCTCGTCCGTTTTTCCTCTTGCAATTTGAAACCATAAAAGAACACCAGAATAAAGAAACAATACAACTCTGAGAAAATAAATTCACGAGAAAAAAAAACCTAAAATCTAATGTAGCATCAGTAATTCCGTTAATCATCATATAATTCCGTTAATTGTTCTCAATTAAGTAAATATTTAGCAAGATTCCTTAAAGAGAAGCACAATAAGCAGTAAAATATTCAAATGAGGAAAATGGAAACTTCTAGCATTACGCAACACATACAAGCTGTTTATTGAACAGCAATAGCTATCAGTCATATGAAATATTAATCGAACGGTGATTGTGTAACATTGAGTAATTATGATGTCTGGAAACGATAAATATTGTTCGGTACCATTCGTTATTTATTAACCGGCAAACAAGTAGAATATATGATTTCCGAAATGCTATACGTAGTGATTTAATTCAATTAAAAATATTAATGACAAAAAAACAAAAATCACCAAAAAGGATTTTTGTCTCTTTGCAGAGAAATTGGAAAATTCTGGAAAGTTTGACAAAATGCTCCAAAACTTTGATTATTTATTTCCTCGTACGTTTTTCGTTTGTTAAAACAATCTATGTGGGTTTACAAGAACTCAAAATACCAAAGTTTGGAAGATATTTTGTTTTTTGAAATAAAACTTGGCATCGAATATACCTCTTCCATATTTATTTTGACATAATAATTTAAAAATCAGGATTTGCATTGTTGCTAGCAACGATGTAAAGAAATTTTGATTGAGGACCCAATAAAAGGCCACAAACAGAACTGGATTGACGAAACATTTAGAAGGAAACCCATCCATAGCCCCAAAAAGGATTGTAATCTTTCACAAAAAACTAAGGTTCAAAAATATTTACGAACAAATTTTTAGGGGGCAAATAAAGAAATCTTTTTTTTAATTTCATGTATAGTGTAGTGTATCGATCCAAATGGCTATTTATAAGGTTCTCAAATATTTTTCATAACATTATATAATAATCTTCAGAGATTTAATAGAAAAATAGCAAAGAATGTGCCCTCTCTCCATTTCTGAAACTACTAAATCAATAATTAGGAATAAAACAGTTTTAGAAGCCTACGTAAATGTACTTTGTAGGAGAGTATAATGAGAGTATAATAACATCCAGATGTCAAAATTCTATGATATTCATGATAATATATATTTCTTCATACTTAATTATATTAGCTATTCGTAAATATTGATATATTTGTTACTCTAGCGAGATTATACTAGTGATGACTTACGATAATAAAGGAATTTCACTTCAAACAAAGTAGTTTTTAAGGTTCCGTACCTTAAAAGGAAAAAATGAATCCTTACAGGATCATTTCGTTTCCAGTCCATCGTTCTGCCAATACCTTTTTGTAAAGAACGCGTCGAACTATCATATTGAAATTTATCTCTGGATTGTAATCTTCGAGACAAGAGGAAATGTACTCATCAAAAGCTGACCTGGCGGTGGGCTATGTAGGTAGCACGGGAAAGCATCGACAAAGCCGAAAATGAAGCAATTCGTTATGCACAGGACCGATCAGCGTGGCAAAGTACCGTGGACACTCTTTGCTACACAAAATAAACCTAGGTTGTAGAGAGAGGTGATGCATTTATAATTTTTTTAATCATTTTCTACTAAAATATATCCAAAATTATTACTTATTACCGACGACACATGCTATTTTCAGTTCAACACATGCTATTATCATCACACTAACGAGTCCATCATAAAATAAATTAGGACTTCTTCGAAATTTTCTGTCGAATTCTCAAATAATTTGGCCACATTAACAAAAAAACCCTGACAATCTAGAGCTAAACATCCTACTAGGAAAAATCGAGGACAAAAACGTAGTGACCTAAAATCAGCTAGTTGTACAGACCAGATCACAAGCACCTTGCAAATGACCATCCAAAAGACTGTAAAATACAAGAATGCAAAAATTGCCGTCAAACAATTTACCCAAGATGGCACCTATCATTGTAAATTATTCTTTTATTAGGCGTAATCAAATTGAAATATTTAAATATCTTTATTATTGTTCAATTGACTTATGGTGAAAACTGTACCCTTATGATTTTATTTCGTCTCTCTTACACTATAGCTGTATCAATTTAAGATCGACTGTGATGACATGACAGGAAGATGCATTACAGGAAGACTTGTTGTAATTATGTGAAAATATAATTATATAGGAAAAAAACTTTTTAAATTTTTTTTATTTCTCTCGAATATATCGAAAAAGTTGTTCAATAAAATCTTTAATCTTATTATAATTTTAATAACAAGTGGAAAATTTTTCGAAAAATTTACTTAAGTCATATAGATGGGTACTGTGATTTTACACTTTAAAAAAAGACCACCTCCATCACGACAACATTCATCGCTCAAGGACTCAGTCAAGCTAATGTAAATTATTAAGTATTTGTCATAAAATATTGTAAAATTAAAAAATGAAACATTCACTGCTATGTCCATTATTATAGGTCATAAAGGTTAACAAACAATATTTAAAAAAAACAAGTCTACATAATTTATCTCTGGTTGCAACGAATTTGGTGATTTATTTTTAGTGTAACCACATGTCCAGATGTAAATGGAAATACGAGAATTAAAATTTACACACACACACACACATATATATATATATATATATATACCTATATATATATATATATATATATGTATATATACATACATTTGCTTTAGAGACCAATAGATAAGAAGCATTAAAATGTTACTTGCTGTACAAACACATTATAAATAATTTCTTTTATGAACCCCTTGAGGGATGAATTTTGAAAGTCTGTGTGAAACAGGTATCGTAATGTACACATATTTGTAAAAGAGGACTCAAATATGAGATTATACACCTATACGTTTAAACTCAACAAACCTCGGCAGATTCATTTCAGCTAAAGAAGAAATTAAGTTTGCTTTTTAATGCAAATTCTTTATCCCTTAACTGATATCCATAAATCACAAGTGGTCCAGACAAAGTCAATATCTTCGACTTAGCCCTTGCACCACTTGCGCTCTCCTGCTATCTCCTGTTATTTCTCATTTTGATCCAAGTCATTGCTAAGACCACACGTATATTAAGTTCAAGCGCATATATAATACATTACAAATTCCGTGCGTGGAAACTTTGACCCATCTACACCAAGTACGTCCGTAAATATTAAAGTTAGTGTTTTTATAAAATATCTCTTAATCACGATGAACAAATAGAAGAATGGTTGCAAATGCACCGTAGTGATTTTGGATAAAGAGACAACTTTTTAGAACATAGTGGACATGACACAAACTCCAAAATTATGATGTCAAGTGATGATTGTGATGTCAACGATGAAATATATTTTCATTAGGAACGTGATCAGTGTTCTTTGTCTTTCGAAGACCCTTTTGCATCTAAATCAAATCAAGGAGATAGGTACTGTACGAATAAAAAGTTCATAAATTCGAGTAGAACTCACAATGAAAATATACTGACAATTCAATCAATACTAATTGGACACGCACCAACTAACCAAATCGATCAAAAGAACTAACTTCAATGTTTCTTTGCGAAGAATTTTAATTCAACCGTATACGATGTGCGTTTCCCCATTTCTCAATTACAATAAGAGCTTAGAGTTATCATAACCAGAATTTTGGAAAAACGACAAAGCCTGTGGCCACAAACCGATCCTCTTTACCAGTTTCAGTTTGGTTGAAGAAGCGTTGTTGAATTTGTGCTTTTATTAAGGATCACAAAACTAGCATTATCTGTTCAAGATAACCTAAATATGTTTGCAAAACACTTCGCTTCATCGGAAAATATAAAAAAAAAACTATTTCTAACTTTTTGCCCTAACGGACAGACGTAAATTTTTGTGTTTTGCGTAATTATTTTTTTAAATAGCATATTTATTCTTATTTAAGAATTTGAGAGATATTTAAATTTTCTTGCCGTTAATTTTTATTGTTATATTTGAACCAAATTTAGACGTTTAAAAATTTTTCTGCTCCCTATTTTATTGATTTAATAAATATGTAGTTTAATTAAATATAGATATTTTTAAATCAGAAAATGAGACATTTAAACTTGCAAAAAGACGTCAAAATCAGACAAAAGACGTAAAACGCAACAAGTATATGAAAAATGTGTCTGGCAAACTGCTAACCCGGAACGAAAATATAAACAAAAGGTGTCAAGAATACTACCAACTAACAAACTGCTGAGTGGCGAGTTTTCGCATGAACCACTAAACTCAATTCCCCAACCGAAGGCCCAATTGAAAAAATCACAACATCTGAAGTGAGGAGAGCCTTAACCAAAATTAAGAATAAGAAGACAATTGGGGCTGACGAGATACAATTGTAGGTGTGGAAAAGGGCTGGGAGCGCCGGAGTTGGTGCAAAAATGTAAGAGGAGGGTTGACCTCACGTGCGATAAGGAACTAGCCAGGAGTAAGAAGAAACAAGATTATATACAGATATTTTTTTAATTATTGAAATGTGTCTAGAAAAACATTAGATTTGATTTATCCTACTTTTCGAGCAAGAGTATGACCTATTTGTACCATAAAAATGACCTAAAATTGGTACTCCAGCTAAGGGTTATTAGCACTGAATGTTTACGAAAATAATTGAGCTACTTGTTTACCACGAGAAATTGAATGATAATGAAATATGCCTTACAAAGCGCCAGTCATGCATTAATACCATCATTATTTACCATTAAATTCAAAGAATTAAATCTCAAATCCTTAAAGTCGCAGTTGCAAATTAACAAAGACGAAATGGTGTGTAAGTATGCAGATAATGAAATCTTCATTAAATTTATAACCGATCAATCTTAAATGAAACAATCAATTGTAAATGCTACGATATCTTGTCTGGTGCACATTAACAAAATGCATTCGCGCACTGTGACACTTTAAGGTAGAGCGGGGAACTTTGTTTCATAACCAAAGTCTACATTTCAAAAAAATAGACATAATTCTAGGAAAAAATTCTCATAAACTAGGTTTTTTAGGGACTTTGATGTAATTTTCTAAAATTCCTATTAAAACGAGTGTTTACAAAAACTTGACATGGAACCAATAAAAAACGAAGGAAAAACGTTTTCTCGTAAAGATCTCGACAACGGAGCTAGAGAAGAAAATTTTATTGACATCTGCCAATTTGCGAATCTGTAAACCATATCTGTGAAAATATTTAATCGAATGTACCACCAATATCAGTGCTATTGTGATTTTTAGAGTCTTTACCAATTCGAGCATCGACAAAAATTGTATATGAAGTCAAATGTTACAATGAAAAAAAATTTGCTAGTGAAAATCACGTCAAAGGTACTGGAAAAGAAAATGTTATTGACGTCTGCCAATTTTCCAGTTAATAAATCATTATTTTAAAAAATGTTTAAATCGAATAAGCCAGAAATTATTTTCGAAAAACTCATTGAAGCTCATTTAATCTCACTCGAGTTTAAATGAGCTTCGTATATATTTAGTTACTTATAAACATTTAAGGATATATGGTATTAATATTAAACCATTTTTATCACAGTATGAATGTATTGCCTCATATATTTTTGAAAAATACAAAAACATAGCGATCGCGAAAATATAGCGATCATGGTAGATCTCGTAATACTTCAATAATTACAAGATCTACCATAATGGCTATAGTTTTTTCTAATATTCTGTCCTGTAGTCAGATTTCACCAACTCTATTTTGGGATAATGCTTTATTTTTGCATAAACATGCAATTTAAAGTAATTAAAAATATTTTTGTATTCCTCATTATGTACGCTTACCCACCGCCTACATTAATTTCTAAATTTCGAAAAAAACTAAATGCTTTGTTGGGTACAAAGCATTCTTTAAGAGAATATGGATATTTAAAAAAAAATAGGTAATTAAAAATATGTAGGTTAATAAAATACATTACTATAACAAATTTGGTTATTACGTCGCATAGTTTCTGAGTAAAATGGTAACTATAAACCTATAGACACATGAGTTATCTTAAAACATTTCCGTTTTTCAATTTAAGATATGGAAGATTAAAAATCGTATATAAGTAATTAAAACTTTTGAAAAAATTTCCGATTCAATAATTTTAATTTAGGAAATCGATCAAAAAAATGTTCCTTCTGCAGACATTTCTCAAAATTGTTTATGTTAGCCTTTTCAGGGTTTTTTTTATATCACGTAATACGTTTATTTTTTATAATGACTACGAAAAACTTAATATCTTTAAACTTTCTTTTATTGATATGGAATGGATTGTTCTCCGACATCTAAACGTTTATAGAGCTCTATGCAGTCAAACTGCTACCTTTAGAATCTACTGTAAAGTATTTTGCAGCTTATAGCTGCCGCACGCGGCAACAAATTGCATTCAAAATAACTTAAAACTATTATGGCATATGAATGGTAAGTAGCCCCTGTTCATTGATGCTTGATATCGCGCCTTCTAAGCCAAGTCTTAATATTTCCTTTTTGCTCCACTGACCACTTCAGGAATGGACATGTGGAGTTTCTTGATGGTTCACAACTAATCGCTTATCAAAGTGATGTTCATTCGAATTGTTACTTCTTTTCTGTCTTATATGTTATGGTTTGTACTACATTCTTAATCATCGCGTCTTAAGATTCTTACAAATTTCCAACTTTTTGGGCAAGTTAGGCATGGTGTTTTCAAGATAACAATAAATAAATGAAACAGTAGTAAACTTGTAAAAAAGTATCTTGATCCCTTAATCCAACAGCTTCCCACTCCAATTAATTACATGATATGTTAAATGTTGCAATTTTTAACCACATGGCACCTGTTGCGTACTGAAGTTGCAATAAATAACTATATTATTTTGTACAATAACCCCACTTCTCCCCTAAATTATAACTGCTGATATTATTTCAAGGTACAGAATCGCGTATATTGTTTACATGTTTATTTTTTTTTAAATCAAATACATCATTCATTAAGTGACAATACGTGATACGACGATAATAAAAAATGATTTCATCGAATTACTAACATCGTAACCAATCATTATTTTATGAGTAATAAAATTCATTGTTATGTGGTACTACCGTTATGTGGTACTACCATTATATTACGTTATGTGGTACTGCAAACCAGGACCGGTGCTACGAAAGGACAAACGAAGCTGCCGCTCAAGGCGCCATATTCCGGTAAAAAAATAAAAGGAAAAAAAATTTTTGAATTCATTCTTTAAGTTCTAATATCCGATTCCGGCTATGCCAATCAAGAAAGACAACGCTATACTTAGAAAAGAGAAACACTCACAAACTTACTTTTCCCTTGATAGAGTTGTCGCTCTCGGTTGGCTATTGGTCCTAAGAAATTCCGTCATCTATTAGAGTTATTCGCTTTTAGATATTCTGCTTATGAGTGTGTGGCTATTTTATGGATGACCTTATCTATTGAGTCACGGCCAAGGCACGACACCCCGCTTCAACGCCATCGTATGGCAGCAATGTTTGCCTCCTTTTTGTTTGGTGAGTCGACTTCGAAGTGCTTATACTGCTGACCTACGCGCATGGGCATTTTCCCGTGTATTCTGCGTACTCTATTCGATTATTAGGGCATTCTTCAAATATAAGCGTTGAAATTCTAAGCTTCACTAAACACACACTGCCATACACACCTTAATATATCTCACTTATTTTGAATATACACATTTTATATCAAAAACGCAGAAAACAGTTTCCGAAAACAACACGCTACGTTTGCGGCAAGAAAAACAATAAGGAGTTAATAGGCTATTTGACTTGATTTTTTAAATTGTTTTACTTGATTTTTTAAATGTTCAAACTCGCGCTAAAAACGCAATTTCTGTGATGGCGGCTAGCGTGACGTCACACGCAATGTAAACAAACAACCCTGCCCGCTGAAGGGGATTATTATTTATTTTCATATTAAACTGGTGTATAAACGGTGTGTAGTGACACAACGTACAAATAAGTCTATAAAGAGTGCACACGAAGTATTTGTTTCAGTGCCAACGAATTCTAAAAGACGAAGAAAGTGGCTGAAATTAGCCCAAAATGATCGAAGCAGAATTGTAGCTCACTCAAATGTTTTTATGTGTGAAGATTATTTCGATGTACTATTTACGTTTTAAACATTATTATCGATATCAATGTCTATAAGCCAAAAGAATAAGAATATTAAATTTTTGTATGAATGCGTTTTAGTACCAATGATATTTTGACAATTGTTAGTATTTGTCTAAGTTTAAGTTTTTGATATGATATGAAAGAATATACATTAAAAACGATATGTTTAAAAAAAAAATATTAAAAATTCTGCAGCGGACGATTATTTATTATAAAAAAATCAATTTTAAAAATTTCATACCTGATGACATTTGTTTGGGAGGGAATACGTTTTAACCTTTTTATCCAGTTAGTTCACTTTATATTTTAATGCTAAGCACTTATTACATAATTAAAAATATAATTTCTCACAAATTGTTAGGTATTTATAATAAAAATATAGTAAATTTAATTATCGAACTCGAATATTTACTTAATCTGTCAACTTTAACAATAACATATTGTTTATTCAACATTCAGGAAAAGTATATTTGTCTATGATTTAGGTTTAGAATAATATAGTGCTTATATATATATTAGCATGGCCGGAAATTATTTTAATTAAATATATAATTTGTAATGTACTTAGTTTTGCCATAAGATAAGAAAAGACCATAAATTAAAGATTTAAAAACTTGTCTGTTACGTCATCTGACTTTTAACCAATAACAGGGCGTTTGCGACGCTGATTGAATTTCAAAAAAATGTAATTTCTTTACGTATTGCTTATAAAATATAAACGTATTCTTCCGAAAATTAAAAGCAATACGCTTATTTACGTTACAATATAATAGGATGTCACCGAATTGTGGTATATTTTTGATGTTGTCAAATAGCCTATTAGTGTAAACCATATTTTTCCCAAATCATTAGTATGCATAACCCAATAAAACTTATTGGTCAATTGTTTTCGCGCCACAAGCGTTTCGTGTTAACGGTCACTACTAGGGATGGGCAAGATTATTAATATAGTTTTTGTTATACTGAAAAATAATATTAACACATTGTCAACCACCAAAATAGCAAACGTTGTATCTAGTCTATTTCAGCTATTAGCTAAACTGCTTTAGCAATATTTGTTATAAGTTATTTTTTATTTTAGTTTTCTTCTGCTAAAAATTACCACTAGTACGTCCTTATCAGGAACTATGGGATTTGTGGCTTTTAGATATCTAACGATTTACAAATATGATAGCTTTTGTGATACTGAAAAATAATATTAATACATTATCAACCACCAAAGTAGCAAACGTTGTACCTAGTATATTCCAGCTATCAGCTAAACTGCTTTTGCAATTTTTGTTATAAGCTATTTTGTATTTCAGATTTCATCTGCTAAAAAAGTACCACTAGTGCTTCCTTAGCAGGAATTATGGGATTTGTGTCTTTTAAATCTCTAACAATTTGTTGACTATTTTATAATAGAGTTACTTCGATAGACAGTGCCTTTGTGTATACATCAAGTGCACGCCAATAACTATAATTGTCTTACTTACTATATTTATACAAGATATATATGATATAATATACTATAAAATATGTTTGGTAACTCTACTAACTTTAATACGATAACAAATACGTATTAGGACTCATTATTATATCCAAGTTGCTGGCGTGATGAGATCCCTAAAATATTTTTCTTCTTTTTTTACTATTACTTGTTAAAATAAAATTTATTTTCATTCCAGTAACTTAAAGATAGAAAGGGTTGTTTCTTTCGCCTACAGAGATATTAAGACCCAGATTCCAAGCATGAGATATAGGTAAGTGAAAAACACTATACATACATGATTTTATTTATTTTATTAATATCAGTTAAAATATTGCAAGCATCTAGATATTATCAGGGGCGTAAAACTTGAAACAAAAAGAAAACAAAGAGAAGTCAATAAGAAAAACGCGCTCAATGGCTAACGAAATGTCTTAAACTAGAAGAAAAATCGTGATCAAGTCAATCAATAGACAACTGCTTAATTACTACAGAAAATATAGCGGAGTTTTAGAATATACCCGATAGAGAAATATGACATAATAATGTTCAATATGCTGCAGGAGTAATAGCCATATCAATGACAACCACAGAAATAACTGTATATATCCCTCAGTGACCACAATCCCTGTCGTCCTAGATAATATATCTCATCATGTTGCAAGGACCATATAAGGTAAACTGGCAGACAAAGATTATTCACAGAATGAAAAAAGGCCGCCATTAATCTAACGCGTACTTTCAACGACCCATGTCGAACATATATTCATGGTCCATACAAAAGATTTATTGTTTTGGTACAAAATATTTAACCAGTCTAAACCTTGAAACTCGATAACGCGGGCTTTAACGATTGGTCACGGGTGTCCCCGGTACCATAAAAATTCAAACGACTACCAATCAGTTTTGTCTAAGTGGCTTAAAACTTCAAAAATATCAGGGACATGATTCAGGGTTAATAACGCCCTTCAAATTCAACTTAAAAATGAAAAATCTAGATGAGCTTCTATGGTGGAAAGAATATTGGTATTTATACTGTCTTTCCATGGCAGTAGCGATTAATTAAATACACCAGAAAAAGTGTGCAACTTTCTCGGTTCAGTCCAATTATTGGGAAAATTGTATCCATTCAAGACAAAGTATTCACGACGGATAATCCACAAGGAAACAAATCATTCTTATCTCAGTAGAAATACACAAAACGAAGTAATTCATTATATATATATATATATATATATATATATATATATATATATATATATATATAATACATAATACATTACGAAGTAATTATTAGGGAATGCAGTGAAAGTGCAGATGATATAAAAAATTTAAAAAGCCAAATATTTCTCTATTATTTTAGATTGAATCCCCGATATAATTCACAATAATTGAGTGATGAATTAATTAATAATGTGTGCGTTGATGCTTTTTCGATTGTAAACCTCTCACAGTCTCCAGCGGAGAAGGGCTTACAGGTACATTTTTGGACGAAATTATATAATAAATACGACATTGACATGAATAATTGTAGAATACAAAGACAATTGAACTAATATGGTTGAGCAGCTAAAAGGAATTTATAGTCACATATCCAAAACGTTTCCCAGAGCGTTGTTTAATACTTGTTGCTGTCCAAGTCTGAACCTTATCGTGGTTAATGCAGCTATAACTTTGGTCAAACCAGTTTATTATTTGGCATCTTCCAACCCTTGTTCATATTTTTTAAACTCAATAAAGAGATGGGAAGTTATTCCGAAAAATGTGACGAACTTAACTTTAAAAAAAAGGTTTATGAAACGAGATGAGAGTAGTTTGCAATGTCGACCATCAACTGATCCCGTGGCAAGTTTGGATGTTAAATTGTTTGCAGCCAATTTGGAGAAGTCGATATTTTTGATGTTGTTATCGTCTCACAATAATCTTCTCAGCATATTCATGCAATCAAAGCGCTTTGACCTGTCAGATAACACAAAAATGATGCACAAATTTTTGAAACAATATACATACGGAGGATTAACGAAGGCTCTGATTGCAGCTAAAGTTATAGCTTTTATTAAGCTATAGCTAAAATAAGCCAGACGTTTGTATCAGTCCTCATAAAGAAAAAGAAGAGTATGTTCTCATCGGTTCCACCGAAGATCCCCAACGGAGTCAGAAATATTATTCAAAATGATAGACACCGTCATAAATTCTATAAAGACGCAATTCAAATAACTTTATATAATTAAAGAGACTTAGTTATTCCTTTTTAATATGAATAATGTTGATAAACATTAAAAGGAGAAAAACTGAAATTTCGAGAACAACCTAACACATGATCATAATTAAGATATTTTGCGATTAGAACTTTCAAGAAAAACCATATAACGAGAGTCACCCAAAAGTAGTCCTTCAGATCTATTTAGCATTAAATAATTGGCAAAATATGTTCACTAATGTTTGGAACTGTATTTTCGTAACTATTCCGGTTACGGTGGCCGAAGGTGAACGGAGCTTTAAGCTTAAGATAATTAAAACGTGCCTTAGACCAACTGTAACAGAAGACAAGCTTTCAGATCTAGCCCTGTTGTCCATTGAAAATAACATAGCTCCGACATTATCATATGGGGAGATCATAACAAATGCAGAAGTGCATAAGCAAAGATTTGCTTAAAATTTGGTCTCCAGATAATTTAAGTAGTTCAGATTTTTGTCAGCGTTGTTACATTAATTAGTGAACACAAATTAGCACAGGTACTAAAGTTGATTATGCCTATTGATTTCATCAAAGAATGTTGACCAAATTTTATTTTATCAGTTAGTAAATTAGATAACTACCTGCTTGTAAAACCGGTGGTCACGTACATTGATACCTACATAAATGTTTGACATTCTATATTAAATTTGCCTACAGATGCTGTGTGCAGTTCAGTGCGAATGAGCATGGATGTTTTCAGTCGGTAAATTAGAAAAAGATTTAAATGTTGCCGCGATCTTCCAAGCTCGAACGCAAGGCTGGTTTTACACTTAATATATTAGGGGCAAAACAAGAAAGCGCTATTGTTGGAACTGTATGCTAAAACTGACTTCGAGCCGACATTACTCCAAACTTACGTTCAGCGCTGATATACGGCTGTTGTTGCGGTGTTGTTGTGTTGAGTTGGCAGCAATCAGCATCAACTACCAGCATCAACTAGCAGCATCAACTACCAATTTTGATGTGAATACGTCTTTAAATTTGCTACCATACGGGGGCAGTCCAAAAAACCTAATGATAACAAAATCGGGGGATGCAGTTTGGCGTTGCAGTTTCGAATCTATTCTTTACATCAAAAATTAAATTATACCACTGGATAGCTAAAGGATCGAAAAATTCATTACGATAAGCAAAAACAGTGACGCATCGCGCGCGGTTGCGGGGAAAGCGCCGCCATTTTGAGGTTATTTTGTTGCGTATCGAGATTTGCAATTAGCATAACTTTTGATTCGGAAAAGCTAATATGTTCGTTTAAGTTTTAATCGTCAGCTGTTGTCAAAATCTTCGATTGTATACAAAACATTAGTTTAAAGTAGTGACAGTGAATATAATAAGGTGTTAGAATAAAAAAATATTATCAAAAATATGTAATGTCGGCCTATACGCTACTGTAATACAATAATTATTTGTTTCCTTGCTTTTATCCTAAATACATAATTAAAAATATTTTATTTAAAAAATATAACCCGTTACATAGACGTATTCACGTACAACACACGGCCGTGTCCATGACACAGCAACACCCAAATTGTTGTCGGACAAAGTCAATTTCCCCTCTTAGCGTGTTTTCCCTCGCGATGTTCGAATCGGCGAGAGCCAGCCACAGTTACTCCTATTGAAAAGCCGAATTTTGTAGAACGAATTTATCAAAGTATTAAAAATCATATGTTCGATTTTCTGGAAATATTATCATTGTGCACCTGCTCAAGCGCACGAGGGCCCGATATCGGGCCCTGCACAAATTCACGCAGAGTGCCCGAGAACTTGACATCAGGCCCGAAACGTATGCTTTCGTCACGCTCGGGTTGTTTACGAACTAGCACCATATGTGATTTTCCGTTTTCTAATTAGGCTTTTAAAAAGTTTACCGAGATCGAGGGCATAAAATGTCTGTTCTTGTGAAGCATACACTTGAAATGAAAATTAATCCGTTTTTCCTTTATGAGGATAATAGGACTTACGTTGGGAAATTTAAAAAAATGATTAATGAGAGGGAAGAGGTGAAGAGGGAGGCGAGAAAGGTTTGTGATGGTGGAGCGGTGAGGTGACAAGATAATCTGAAAGTAAGTGTTGGACAAAAAAGCGTTATTTGTTGACTGAAAAATAGTTGATTGTCGTTAAAATAAAGTTTAAAAGATGACTTTTTTCAGAAAATTTAAAATAATTTTCATAATTATTTGTCATATTTTTCGTACACATGATATTTGCGCACATTGTTCAGCGGGGAATAAACCGCGAAGAACTGCGAAGACATTGCCACTGCGAGTAAACACCGTCCTCCGGGCAAGTATTGAAATCTGACTAAGATTGTCATTACAGAAACAACTGTAATCCTAGATTTTATAATTATAGAAATATGCACCATGCATTGAATATATTTGGCGTTAATTTTGTAGAAATTCATTATTCAGAATTAAATGAAACTAAGTGCTACTTTCTTTAAGTTCTTTACCACGACCTAGGTTTCGTTGTATTACAACATCTTCAGGTGGGCTATTAGTAAAGATCTTTGCTTTTAGCTTACAATGCACATTCCCTTTGGGAGATCATTTTCTAAACCCATTGTTTATTCAAAAGTCTTGGTTGGATATTCACAAACCAAAACGTTGAACAAATATGTAACACATGTCAAATATAGAACATTATTACTGAATTGTCAGTCATTGATCGAAAATGGTTATTAATAAATTAAAATGTATCAATAAATTTTAAACGATCATTTTTTTCAATCTTATATCGAAGAAGAGATAAACCAAGGTACAGAGGACAGAGGAATACATACTAATTGTTGAAGGATACGAAATAATATGAGAAGGATTTCTGACCTGAACAATATATGTACGCATTTTCACCTGAATATATATTACAAAAAAATTATAACATTATAAATAACAGACTCAACATTGTAACAACCTACAGAGTTTAGACAATAATTAAGATAAGATTAGATATATAAATCTTATTATTCGTTGAGACTTCCTCCTATGTAAAAATATCTAAGACAAAACATAAAGATACGCTCTTAAAAAGAAAGTACTTTCATTTCAAGTTTCCTTCTTAGACGAATTAATTTTTTCTCAAGTATTGACATATTATTCCAAAAAAGCTAGAAAACTTGCTGTATTTCTAGATATAAAATGCACATGTGAATATTTATCTATTTTTCTGAAGTTTAAAAATATATCCTTAACGTTGTTTTAATTATTGAGAAAATTATCTGAACTCTTCTACCTATAATTGTTCATATTTTAGAAACAGTACGTCCAATTACTGTATTAGACTTGCTAGTTAACTCATATTCGATCTATTTAACTGTAGTAACTTTGAAATTTAAGAGGAATAAGTACAATAGCCATAATTGATTAAAAGTTTAAATATAACAAAATGATAATTCTAAACTGTTATTTTGAAAAATTTTACAAAATTTAATGAACATGACGAACTCAATGTTAACAAAGATAACAAAAAAAATAAAAAGTTTAGACATAATTTTTAATCTTAATTTGAATACATGCTTTATTGTTTTCATTTTCAATTCTCTCAATACATTATATATATAAGTTAATATAAAATATCCTATAATATATATATATTTCACGTTATAATCTTCCTAAATTGTTTATCAAGATATTTAAAGATGAACATAGAGATGAATGTGGAGTTTTATAAATATAAAAAAAAACAAAATATATTACAAAAAATATCAAAGCGATCAAGTATAGTTTAAATGATTCATAATTTAGTGAACCCCGCCAAAGTGATGCAACATTTGATCTCACTGAACCATCATCACGTCAATAAAGCCTTTTAAAAAAATTTCCATCATTTATATACAAAAGACAATTACGTTTTACACGTGTACCATTTTGATAATACAATCTATCAACTCAAAACTAAAAACCAATAACAAAACACAACTTAATATGTTAAATAGAAGACCCATCAAATGGACTTCAAAATGGTAGTTTGACGAGTTTTGGTAAAAACCGACTCGATAACCGCTTATTGATTCATTTCTAATGCTAATTAACTAATCACTAATCCTAACACAGACAGGTTCGTGATAGATCGTCGAAACTAATCACGCATCTAACATTCTAATACACAAAATCTAATAGAAAACAACGCCAAGCTTCTAATTGTAATGGTCACGAAGAAAAAGTCACGTCACGGCTGTTATCTCCAACATTTCTATTCATAGTTCCTTGACACAATCGTTAAATTAATTATAGTCATTATCTAAAGTAGTTTTAGATATAATCGGATGTTTAACCTAAGCTCGCACGTGCCGCATTAACGGTTTAGATATGTCCAATATAAAATAAAATGGGTGCGTGTACTTATGTACGCGCGTGAGAAGTTATACTTCTTTGGCATCATTAAATAATACATACGGATAGATAACCTCAATTATATTGGAGCACTTGAAAAAGTCTATAAACACAATTTTTTCACTAATATTTACGAATAGTAAATATATTAATCAAAATATTGAATTTAAATCACTACTGAATATAATTTATCGGCACATATATAAATCGCACTTATATGAAACTAAAACACGTGTGTGAATGTAGACACTAGAAACATGTGGATAAATACTATGAATATGAAAACAGTGAACAGAGGCGACGATGGTGCCAATAGCTTTTGTTTCGAGACTGCAACCGCTGCAACTTCATACTGTAACTTTTGTGTGACGAATCTTAAAATTTCACTCTCATCATTTTTTCATAACGCACCTAAAGAAGTATAACTTCAAAAATGATTTTATCTATATTAGATTAATGGTTAGGAAGTAATATTTGGGAGCAAATTTAGAAAAAAAACTGGTCAATCTTAGATCGGGAGCAAATTAAAAACCAAATGTTCAATCTGCTTTAGATAGAAAACAATTAGATTTAATGACTGTTTAAATTCATATAAATAATTAAAATGGAATATAGTTAGTCCAGGCTATACAAAATAATTGTAATGAAATAATTGTATTTCATCATTAGTCCAGGTTAAAGTATAATTCAAAATGATAAGAAACAGACACGTCAAAACTTGGCATGGAAAATTTTAGTGCTTAAATAATAAAAGCATGATAAGTGAATAACAACTGTAATCCAAAAAGTGTTTGCAGGGAATTACGGGTGATAAAATTTTGAAGTACCTATGGTGATAGCCATGGCTTTGAATTATTCCACAGCTTAGCTGCGTAGACAGGAAAAACATACCTAATTCGTGTAAAAAAAATTGTAATTTTTCTTTAACTCTCTGAACTCACTTAATATATCAAATCTTAAATTAAAAATTTGGAAAAGTTAATTCGAATCTATTAAATTAGTGTTAAATGAGTCGTATGTAAATTTGTTTCCTCGTATCAACCAAAAAAATTGAATTTCATAAATAAGGGAGCTTTGGGTTATTTTATATAAAAACATCATTTTGTATTGTATAATTCCATAACTGAGATTTAATTCTAATTGTTAACATGGTTTTTGTGAGAGTTAATTATAAAATGTTGATTTAAATTCAAAAATAAAAGTACTTTTGAAGACTATGCACATTTCTAACTCGTGATTCACGAAACAACTTATAGACTTTGATATTTTCTTATTTCAAATACATTTTTTTTAGATCAAAGAATTTAAATAACAATCACCTTATATAGTAGAACCTCGAAGAGTTAAAGTTCAATTAAAATTATAAAAAGTTAGTGTTATAGAGTTTTTGAACTAAGAGAGTATTTAAGTTAAGAAGATTATAAAGACCCATATTTTTTGTTAGTGAGGTTTTTAGTTTGACATCGTAAGACGCCAAGATGGATCCGAAAATGTATTATTTTATTCTCCGCTTTTAATTTTATCAAAATTGTTACTGATGAAATTTTCTGTTGAATTTGATAAATAACGCAAAAAAAACAATTATGTTATGTTTAAATCATACAATGGTGCTTTATTCCACAAGAAAAGTAAAAAATATTATTTGTAGATTTTTTACACTTTTCATCATTATCATTAGTTGGAAGACGTCCACATGACATGATGTCCACATGGCCTAGAGCTCATTTGGTGGTAAGTTGTGCACTCTGCTCTTGTGGTATGTGGTCGCCATGGGGAAAACCTTTCTTCCCCAGCTGCGGTTGGTTTTGCGTGCTATATGGCCTACCCATTACCACTCCAGCCTGCTAATCCTGCAAGCTATGTCGGTAACCTTAGTTCTCCAATGGATCTCCTAATTCAAAATCATATTTCATAGAAAAATTCCGGGCATAGCCCTCAATATATCCCGCTGAGGTACTTGAAGTCTTTTTAAAAGGTCATTACTGGTAACACACATTGGTTCAAAACTTTCGTTTTCAAACACTGAGATATTTTAGGCGAGAAGATATTCCCAAGTGCTGTCATGCTGAAGTTCCTGTTGGCCTGTCCATAGAAATTGAATTTAACTAACTGGACAATTTGTTCTAGGTATATATATATTTATCAGCAACTTCGAGAGTAGCATTTCCAACGTGTACCAGTATAGGCACATGGACGTTAGACGTAATCTTTATCTTGTCGGTTTTCATTTCAAGACCTATGTGTAGGAAAACTCTGCTTAGGTCACTAAGAATCGTGCCAAGGCTGTCCAGCAATTTTTACAATTACTTTACTAAAATAACAATTAAAGCGGATTCGGCCGTTTTTGTTTCAACAGAAATATTTTTCGCCAAAATAGGACCAAGTATTGCTGGTTGTTTAAAAAAAATGTGCGGGTAATCATAAATGAGCCAAATCTACACACCACAATAAGTATCCTTCAAAACCTACAAGTGTTTTATTTTCACTTGGGATACTGTGCCACAACCCGGATTCATTCCCGTTATTCATGCAGTGTTTATATAATAATCATAAAGTGTTTTATTTTCACTTAGCATACTGTATCAACGGGATACTGTCACCACAACCCGGAGAAAAAAAGAAATACGGTAAAACACAACATTGTATGATTTTTAAGGAGGTTGTGTTTTATTTTATTGTATTCTTTTGTAACTTTTGGACTTTGCACAATTGTTTTGAACGTTAATCAATCATTAATTGAAATTTAATTATGTGTTTGTAAAGTTTTTTTTCTTTTCACAAAAAAGGTGGATATATCTATGTGTTAGTCAATATATTATTTACTAATAGAGTTTCTTTAAATCAATAACATTTGTAGTTTATCAAATATAAGTAAAAGTTAACTGAAATTGTCTGCTCTACGTATAAAAACGGAAAAATCTCTCCCGCCCGCAAAGTTTTAATGACATTTTCAGATGTCTTAGCCCCTTTTCACGGCCCCCTTGTATAATTAGAGACATGTATTAATATCTAGCGTAAAGACTTGAGAGTTCAAAAATTTGTCGAGTCAGTTTCTAGAAAACGATAATAGTGTTATTGCTTTTTGGCTCAAGTTTCGATTTCTAGAAAACAATAATATAATGTAATTGCTTTTTGGCTCAAGTTTCGATTTCTAGGAAACAATAATATAATGTTATTGCTTTTTGGCTCAAGTTTCGATTTCTAGAAAACAATAATAAAATGTAATTGCTTTTTGGCTCAAGTTCGCGCCAGGTTTATTATCTAATAACATAAATACATTTAGCCTTAAACCTATTAGTAGTACAGGTGATTCTGTATATGAAATTGAGTATATTGGTTTTAGTAAAAGAAACGGTTAAGAATTGTCATATAATTCCTTCACATTTTCTACTCAGATTAATGCACGAAATCGCCTGTATGAAAAATAGAAACTTTATATATATATATATATATATATATATATATATATATATACACACATACATATATGTAACAAAGAACTTATCTATCATGTATACAAGTCGTTCTGTCCATCAAATTGAATATATTTTAAATATGTTTCACTAAGCAAATGTAATTTTGTTTCTCAGAAACTTTTTTTTTCAGGTTGTTGCACAGAATAATCTGCACGAGTAACGGAAACAGAAACGTTTATATACGTATACAGATTGTAACAAAAACCATATCCATTGTGTATATAAGTGGTTCTGTTCATCAAATTGAATTCGTTTAGAGCGTGTTTCAGTAAAAAACGTAATTGTTTTCTAATTGAAATCTCAAGACTGACAGACGTTTCCCAAACTGTTGAGGATTGTCATACAGTTCCTTAATATTTTCTATTCAGTTTGATACGCAGAAGATTGAAGAATGAAGAACGTATCTGCTATTCATACAGTAATGAATAGCAGATACGTTCTTCATTACAGTGTTTGTATATGTACGTAGATCCTAACAAAGAACGTATATTATACATACAAGTGATTATGTGCGAACTGGGTATATTTGAAGAGTGTTTCTATAAAAAAATATAACTTTTTCCTTGAAATTGAAACTTTGTAGGTTTCAGAAACATTCAAGAATTATCTTTCAGTCAATCAATATTTTCTGCTCAGTTTAATGCATAGTAAACTGTATTAAAGTTATGAATTTGATGAGAAATTTCAATTAAAGTTATGCATCTGATGAGAAGTTTCAATTAAAATTATACATTTCATGAGAAATTTCAATTAAAATTACAAATTTGTTGAGAATTGTCAATTAAAATTATATGTTTGATGAGAACTTTCAATTAAAATTATGTATTTGATGACAACATTATATTGAATTTATGAGAATATTCAATTACACTTATGCCTTTGATAAAAACTTTTAATTAAAATTACTAATATAACTTAACATCAATAATTTTAAGAGATGATTTAAACAACTCCAGAATCCTAATTTATACTGTTTTCGATACGAACTTGACCAATTTATGTTTATGGGTCAAATGAGGCAAATGAAGTTATCAAAATTTTTCAAAATTTCATATGATTTTTGGGAAATTAAAAGAGATATTTATAAGAATTTCGAATCCACTTTTTTAAAATTTCAAGTAAAATAAAACCAGAGATATTGTTGATAATATCTAGAAAAATGTGATTAACACATTTCAAACCATTGTTTGTGTTTCCCAAACAAGACTTCAAAACAAAAAATTAGGGATGTCAACAATTCCATTTCGAAAGGCCTGTCAAAAACAATAAAGATTGTGCAAAAACAAAAAAATTCCTCCTATCTAAATTTAAGAGAAATTACTTCAAAAAATATATCTTTTTAAACTATTTTATTATTGAATATTAATAAAATTTAATTGTATGATATTTATTGAATATTATTTGAATATTAATGAAATTGAATATTAATAAAATACAAAGAATTTTTCTACAAAATTTTGTGGAGACAGATCTATAATTAAACACGACAAGGCCATAGCTAAAAAGACTATATTAAAAGGACTATTATCCTTTAGAAAATTATCATATTTACAGGGATGTTAGATTTAAACGTACATTTGTTACATATTTTCTGAAATCGAATTAATGGTCACATCACCCGAAGCTGGTTAGATATCTGATATTTTTAAGCTATTTGCATATTATAGTCGTATCCTTTTAATTTACATATAGCACTAATTTCATATTATAGTCGTATACTTTTCATTTATATATAGCACTAATTGCATATTATAGTCGTATACTTTTCATTTATATATAGCACTAATTGCTAATTATAGTCGTATACTTTTCATTTATATATAGCACTAATTTCATATTATAGTCGTATACTTTTCATTTATATATACCACTAATTGCATATTATAGCCTTATCCTTTTAATTTACATATAGCACTAATTGCATATTATAGCCGTATCCCTTTAATTTACATATAGCACTAATTGCATATTATAGTCGTATGCTTTTCATTTATATATAGCACTAATTGCATATTATAGTCGTATACTTTTCATTTATATATAGCACTAATTGCATATTAAAGTCATATACTTTTCATTTACATATAGCACTAATTGCATATTATAGTCGTATACTTTTCATTCACATATAGCACTAATTGCATATTATATTCGTATACTTTTCATTTACATATAGCACTAATTGCATATTATAATCGTATGCTTTTCATTTATATATAGCTCTAATTGCATATTATAGTCGTATACTTTTCATTTAGGTGACAAACTAAAGTGAATGCATCAGTGTTCGATATCTCCGATAAAGTTATAGTAAATGTTAGCTTTATTTTTCAACACGTTGAAACGATTCGGAAAATGTCGACAGAGAGTTTGCGAGATATCCTGAATATTTCTGAAATGTAGCAGTAAAAAACTGTGCACACACGGAAAAATTGTGAGGGATATACCCTACAAATAAATACTTTTGACAAAATGGTTTTACTCACGCCCAATACTTACTGTTGTTATAACTTTGACGAATCGTGTATCGTGTCAGTTTTATTGCGTTCCTTGAAAAATGCAAGACATTTTATCAGCAGATATTGTAAAAGTTATATTGCTATCCATTATTATTTTGTTCCAAGGCAATTTTTAGATTACACGTGTTGGAGTTGGAATGCAGAATCAAAATGTTGAGTTCGTAGAAAGAAGGACAATTAGCGAAGCAATTTTGCGGCACTTTTTTTGTTAATCCATGGATAAAATAAGTAAGAAAATATAGTAAAAACTTTAAAAATATTAAAAATAAGATCAAATGACTTCAAAATCAGTACAAAATTGTTGTTTTAAATGGATGTTTCAAAATTCGTGTTCTGAATATGAAATAATGTACAGCACTGATCAATATGAAATTTCTTGTGTATATTACTAAATTTATAGTTTGAGAACAAAATATTTGAAGACACCGATACGAAGAATATTATTAAAAGTTTCCTTGATTTGTGTTATAAAACGAAAAAGGCTTTTTGAATAATTTTCATTTTTTGTCTTTACGTGCTCTGATGACTGTTACCAGTTTACTTATGGTTTTAATAAATAACACTTGCTTTCGAGTTTTAATAAATAACACTTGCTTTTTGAAGCTTACATGCTGTTTGTCGGTGAAGATCACTGGTTGCTTAATGGTACATTATATAAACAAAAAAAAACTAAGGTGATTTTTTCATTAAAAGAAGAACTCTTGTTATAAATTACAAAATAAATAGAAGAATGAACATTCTGAAGGTGGTTTCCAGCTTCCATTTTCCAGTAACTAAAGGAACTTCAAATGATCTATCATTCCTCAGAGAAACTCAGAGGAAATATCTATACTCTTAATACAAGAAATAAAAATAAAATTAATAATCTTAAATTTAGATTACATATTACTAATAAGTCTTTCCTGGGTAGTGGTGTTCGTTTTTTTAACAAGATACCTGAGGATATAATAAACCTTCCTACAGCGAAATTTAAAACGCATATTGAACTAGTGCTTATTTGAAAGGCTTATTATGGCATCAGGGATTATGTTGAAGATAAAAATATGTAGAGGTCATTATAGGGTAAAATGCATATGCTGACCCTCATTGAGAAGGACCAATTGATTATTTATAGATAGAGGGACCAATTGATTATATATAGAGGGACCAATTGATTATCTATACGTATAGATAATAAGGATATTTGCTCATAATAAATAGAAGTTAAATCGTGACATGTCAAAAAAGACTTTAATGAAACATCCATTTAAAACAATTTTGAAATGATTTTGAAGTTATTTGAATATTTTTTTAAGGTTTTTTACCGTATTTGCTAATTTATTATACACATAGATATTAAATGTCACCAAAATTTTAAAATTATGCCTCAAAATTGCTTCGCTCGCAATCTTTTTCTCCGAGAACTCACGAAACAGAAAACACTTTTGATTCTATACCCGAACTCCAACATGTGTTATATAGAAAAATTCACTGGAATAAAGTATTATAATTTAAGCCAAGTAATATAATTTTTATAATATCTACAGATAATTTCTTACGTTTCTCAAGAAACTCAATAAAACTGACATAATCCATGATTCGCCAAAGTTATTACGACAATAGGCATTGCGCATGAATAATACAATTTTATTAAAAGCAATTATCTCTAGGGAAAAACGTTTATAAATCTGATAAAATATCATTTTTATTCTGGTATACAATAAATCCATAAAATTAAAGCCTCGTATATTTTTCCTAGTAAGAAAAGACTGATCATACATATTACCAAATTCCACCCATCTTTCATAAAATTAATTCCATATAAAATCTATTAAATTATCAAAATATAATCTTATTAAAATAATCGCATTAAATAAAGCTTCAATGATCAAAAGTAACTTATGACTGAATTAAAGAAAGTTACAACCGATTATATCCACCACCGAATTCGACCCGTCTTTCTTAAAAGCCATACAACAAAAAATATGTTGAGTTCTAAAATAGAGTGGTATTAGAAAGAACAAAAGCATCAACGATCAAAAGCCACTCATTTCAGAGTTGAAGATAGTTATGACCAATTATACACAATATCAAATTCCACTTGTCTTTTTTAAAACCAATCCCATTAAAAATATGTTAAGCTCTAAAATAAAGAGATATCAGAATGAACAAAAACATCAACGATTAAACAGAGTTGAAGATTGTTACGGCTGATAGTACACAATCGCATATTATAATATTCCGTCCGTGTTTCTTAAAACAATCGCATGAAAAATATGTTAAGCTCTAAAATAAAGAGATATTAGAATGAACAAAAACATCAACGATTAAACAGAGTTGTAGATTGTTACGGCTGATAGTACACAATCGCATATTATAATATTCCGTCCGTCTTTTTTAAAATAATCCCATAAAAAATATGTTAAGCTCTAAAATAAAGAGATATTAGAATGAACAAAAACATCAACGATTAAACAGAGTTGAAGATTGTTACAACTGATAGTATAGAATACCAAATTCCGCCCGTCTTTCTTAAAACAATCCCACGAAAAATATATTAAGCTCTAAAATAGAGAGATATTAGAAAGAACAAAAACGTCAACGATTAAAAGTAACTCTTGTCAGAGTTGAAGAATGTTTCGATTGATCATACACAAAACAAAATTCCGCCCGCCTTTTTGAAATCCAATCGCATGTACTATTTATTAAATTTTAAATTTAAATATTGTTGGAATGATCAAAAACCATGGCTCACACCAGAGTTGTAGATAGTTTTGTTCGATTATATTCATCACCAAAACTGTAACCATCTTTTTTAAACTCGTCACCAAATTCCGCCCAACTTTCTTAAAACCAATCTCGCATAAAATCTATTCAGTTCTAGAATTGAGTGTTATTGGAATGATAAAAATATCAGTGATCCAAAGCAACTCATATCGAGAATGGTAATAATTACTACAGACCTATTTATCCCCAAAAGCTCACCTGCTTCTTTTAAACTCTTTTCCAATTTTTAATTCTAGATTTTTGTCTTTCCTGCTGATAGCGCATTATATTATATTCTATATCCTGAACCCCTTCTCACTTTTCTTATTTCCATTGAATTTTCTCATTCGCACATGCTTTCATGGATAATATAAATAAGCCTCAAGCATTAGAAATATATCGTCAACTCCAGCAACCGCATTCGGCAACCGCATACGAGATTTAATCTCTACACGAAGGTATATAACCGTTGCATAATCAATAAACACTACCTTTGAACGAAATGATATAACCGTTGCATAATCAACAAACACAACCTTTGAACGGAATGATATAACCGTTGTATAATCAATAAACACAACCTTTGAACGAAATTATATAACCGTTGTATAATCAACAAACACAACCTATGAACGAAATGATATAACCGTTGCATAATCAACAAACACAACCTTTGAACGAAATTATATAACTGTTGCATAATCAAGAAACACAACCTTTGAACGAAATGATATAACCGTTGCATAATCAACAAACACAACCTATGACCGAAATGATATAACCGTTGCATAATCAATAAACACAACCTTTGAACAGAATGATATAACCGTTGCATAATCAATAAACACAACCTTTGAACGATATGATATAACCGTTGCATAATCAATAAACACAACCTTTGAACGAAATGATATAGACGCTGCATAATCAACAAACACAACCTCTTTTGTGTCATATCTTTGAGTGTTAACTATTGAGTTATATGCGGCACATATTTACAAGAAGTGACATCAATTGTTTCTTGAGTTCATTGTCAATGATTTGAACACATTAGCACCAAAATTAATTAAGAGAGACAACGGAAAATCACACTTAATTTAATTGATACATACAGGATTTATTATTGCATTGGCCACAAGTTTCAATACTTTTTCTTGAAAATAGTCATAAAAACGTTTATAAATTATAAATGTAGTTATAATATATAGCATGTTAATAAAAAAAGTAATTGTACATAAAAAACAATAAATAACTAATTAAAATATTGCTCACGAAAACTAGGAAAATCTAACAATTAACAAGTTATCATCCTTACGTGAAAAATGCAGTATTCTCGGTTCAGTTTCCATCAGCATCGGTGTTTGTACCGTGTCATAATTTTCAAAATAATATTACTAAATTTCAGAAATTTTCAGGGATATTTTGCAAACTCTGACGAATCGTTTCAACGTGTCATAAAATTTAAAAAAAACTAGCCGGCGTTTACTATCACTTTATCAGCACTATCGAATACTGATGCATTCAATTTAGTTTGTTATCTAAATACAAAAAATATACAACAGTAATATGTGATTAGTGCATATCACATACCTAATCAGCTTCGGGTGATGTGACCAGGGTCATTAAGTGGATTTTAGGAAATATATAATAAATGTACATTTAAATCTAACAAACTCAAAAATAAGATCATTTTCTAAAGGATAATAGCGCTTTTTGTAAATTGCTCATTCAATGACCTATATAACACATTAAATATAAAAAAAATTCGATGACTTCATTTGCTTCCTCTAAAATTTCTTCCTCTAAAATTTCTTTTTATAAAAAATTTGTTTCCAAATTCTTGTTAATTGCACGTTTAATAGACATGTTAATAATAGATGACATGTTAAATTGAAAAAAAAATTCGATGACTTCATTTGCTTCCTCTAAAATTTCTTCCTCTAAAATTTCTTTTTATAAAAAATTTGTTTCCAAATTCTTGTTAATTGCACGTTTAATAGACATGTTAATAATAGATGACATGTTAAATTGAAAAAAAAATCGATGACTTCATTTGCTTCCTCTAAAATTTCTTCCTCTAAAATTTCTTTTTATAAAAAATTTGTTTCCAAATTCTTGTTAATTGCACGTTTAATAGACATGTTAATAATAGATGACATGTTAAATTGAAAAAAAAATTCGATGACTTCATTTGCTTCCTCTAAAATTTCTTCCTCTAAAATTTCTTTTTATAAAAAAATTGTTTCCAAATTCTTGTTAATTGCACGTTTAATAGACATGTTAATAATAGATGACATGTTAAATTGAAAAAAAAATCGATGACTTCATTTGCTTCCTTTAAAATTTCTTCCTCTAAAATTTCTTTTTATAAAAAAATTGTTTCCAAATTCTTGTTAATTGCACGTTTAATAGACATGTTAATAATAGATGACATGTTAAATTAAAAAAAAAATCGATGACTTCATTTGCTTCCTTTAAAATTTCTTCCTCTAAAATTTCTTTTTATAAAAAAATTGTTTCCAAATTCTTGTTAATTGCACGTTTAATAGACATGTTAATAATAGATGACATGTTAAATTAAAAAAAAAATCGATGACTTCATTTGCTTCCTTTAAAATTTCTATCGACTACTTTTTGTAAAAAAATAGTTTTTCAAAACTAATTCTTATTAATTGCCTCAGTATGTGACCAGATTTTTTTCTTTATATACTTAATAAATTTTTGTAAGAAACTATTGAATTTATAATAATATCCATTCTCACTTATAATATATGCATTATACTCTATGTAAAACTAAATACACGACTAGAGACGCAAAAAACGTTGACAATATGTCGATTTATAAATTTTATAAATCGACATATACATATATATATTAGGCATTTGTTTTCTGAAGCGTTTCACAATTTTGACGTGACAGAATAATTCAGACATCGGTAAAGAAGTTTTAACTTCAAAATTTTTCACCGTTATTTTACATGCATATAAGAAATATAAGGAAAACATTGAAAATATTTTTCATATTTTTCTGGATATTAATGGACACCTCCATACAAAGGGTCAATTTGCAAAATTCCATATGCAGACCTCAAATATTTAAATCAATCAAATTAATTAAAAAATGCTTAAAGTTTTGAAACCGTGAAAGTTCTAAATGTTTTGTTTTATTTTTGTTTATGTAAAGGGAGAAAAATAAATACAAACTCTTTGAGATATTCTATGAACACTAAACACAAAATGAGCTTGTGTTTAGATTAGACCAAAGAAAAAACAATACATTAGAGCAAAGAAAAAAACAATACATTTATAAAATATTCAATTAAATATTATTATAAATATGATTTTGTTAATTTAAATAAGCGAAAAGATATTATGTTTGAATAAATCAAACAAAATCAAATATTATTAAGACCTATCAAATAAATAAAGCTACAATCATGGATTATAAGATATCTATGGAAGACACTGTATTTAACTAATTTGGACTAACGATGAATAAAATAAAATAAAAAGTAAAATTACTGATCCAACCGCTGTGCTTGAAGTTCACGAAGCATCTGATCGCAACTGGGGGCGTGAACTTGCAAGGATATCAAGTGACAACATCTCTTTATTATATAAGTCGCACAACCGCCGTAGCGGTGTTCTGATACCGGTGTTTATTCATATGTTATCTACATGAGATAACAGACTACTAGGAGTTTGTTTGGGAGTTCGAATCTTTATCTGATTCAATAAAGATGGACAGCCATAATGACCTTGACATATGTTGAACATAATCATCATGTTCAGACCATTTTATAACTGGTTCTCAATTCGACTCCTATGTATTTTTTCACGTATATAGAGCAGTAACTTGAAGACCCGTTGATCAATTTTATTTATTCTTTTTTGTTTAAAAGGAAATTGTATCAGATAACTTCCATATAAATATGATCCTGCATTGGCGTCTTGGCCACTGTGCTACAGGCCGATATATAATATGCTGAAGTGTATATAAATAATGCCAAACATTAATATTAAAGTTTTTTAAATATTATTTTTTATAAATAGTTGTTTAGAAAAATAAAAATAATTATTAAAAATATGTAATCGAATAAGTGGAAAAAACTTACAAAACAGGAAGAAACAATACCACATAACGTCATTTCATGTAACGTCAGTTTATAAAAAAAAACAACTATGATAGGCAGGCAGACGGACGGACATGTGAGTAAGCTACGTGTGTACCAATTCTTCTTCTTTTCAGGGTACGGAATTTACAAAAATATATTTTGGCAAGCATTAATTTTGTAGAAATCCATTTTTCACAACTAAATGAAACTACGTGATGTAGTAATGTTTCTACTTTATTTAAATTGTTTACCAGGTGATTTAAATTGTGACCTAGGTTTTGTTGTATTACAACATCTTCTGGTGGGCAATAAGCAAAGATCTTTGCTGATTGCAAAGTAGAATTTCTACTTTATTTAAATTTTTTGCCACGACCTAGGTTTCGTTGTATTACAACATCTTCAGGTGGGTTTTTAGCAGATATCTTTGCTAAGAGCCCACCTAAAGATGTTGTAATACAACGAAACCTAGGTCGTGATAAAGAATTTAAATAAGTTATAAATAATACTACATCATGTAGTTTCCTACAAAATCTCAATGCAAACAAACATGTTCTTATGATTTTGTTCAACTCCGCTCACTTTCTTACTTCACGCTCACTTACGTTCACAAAATAATTATAATTTAATTTTAGTTTCACTTTTCTCAAAACTTCACAAAATACTATACCAAAAATTTTATTGCAAATTTCCCAACTGTTGAATAAAGCGGGTATAGATAAAAATAACAACGGAATTAATTTTTATCCATATGATATATACCTCAGATTCCAAGATTAAACTATAAAGTAACATTCACCAGAATCTGTCCAGTTGATAATGCATATTGTTAAGAAACGTTAGCGTTGCTTATGCGTATTATTAACAAAAGTTAGGGTTATTTATTAATCCAGCAGGTAGATAGACAGTATAAAACCAGCAGGTAGATAGACATACAAAAAATCGGAAAGTAATCGTATTCTTGTCAATATTTTATTTGTAGTCCACTGTCTCGACAATGTTATTAACGACGCAAACTGTTTTTCTCCTTTTATAATATCTATAGATATAATAATTGTATATATGTAGATAATTCTTTAAAAAACTGGATATAACTCAGTACCTCCATTCGAAAACATTTCTGTGAACATAATTATAGGAAAAGGAATGCAATATCATACATCTATTCGAAAATTTTCTGTGAACATAATTATAGGAAACTCAGCACATCCATTCGAAAAATTTCTATGAACATAATTACAGGAAACTCAGTAGATCCGTTCGAAACATTTTTTTTAACATAATTACAGGAAAAGGAATGCAATATAACATCTATAGATAAAATAATTGTATAGATGTGGAAAAATCTTTAAAAAACTGGATATAACTCAGTACATGAATTCAAAAAAATTCTGTGAACATAATTACAGGAAACGGAATGCAATATAATATATATAGATATAATAATTGTATATGTGTAGAAAAATCTTTAAAAAACTGGATATAACTCAGTACATCCATTCGAAAAATTTCTGTGAACATAATTACAGGAAAAGGAATGCGGTATCAGACGCTCCCACAGTTGTTTTCCTTACAATATCAATAATAAAATTAAATTGCAATTAAATAAAATTATAGTTTCAAATCATTTAATTAATTTGCAACTTACATTTCTTTAATACTGAGTAGTGCTAGAAGTAAGATACTTACGGCGTTGAAATTATTTGAATATATTGAGCAGATGTTAAATCGATCAGATCGCAGTGATACCATTAATGTTGGTTCTTCCTCTTCAAAATTAGATTAAGATGGAAGCGCTATAACTACTTTTAGCAAATTTGTTGAAGTTTGAAATTACTTCAACAAAAACTGCTGCTCGTATGGGCGTGGTTACCTCCCCACACCTAGCATCGATGAAGATGTTTTCATGTCAACATGGGCCAAATTGAGTTGAATTTATTTAGTTATTTCAAAAATCTGGCAACACCGGTAATTACAAGTGGCTTAAGGAATGCGCCCGCATGCATGACCGTCATTTCTCTTATCGCTTTTATAACATTGTCCCGTTATCAGTAATTGCACAATGTTATTGTGCGTATCGTGTAGTATTCGATATCACAGTGCGATTATCTGGAGACGGGTTTTAGCTATCTGTCGGAATTAGGGCACGTCATTGGCGAATAATGAACTTCTTTCACTTTGAAAATATTAGTGATATTCAGTTTTTTCTCATCATCTACGTATTCAATTTTTCAGAGACCTAGTAAAATGTGAAATCTCGGAGACAGAGTTAATTGAAAAAATTACGTTAAAAATCTTAAAGTTTTCTTTTACCAACTTCCTCATTTTCACTCTACCCTACTCACATCTAGTATGGGAGTGGCTCTCTTCTCCTCCAACCCACAACTTTCCTTTTCTTCTCCTTCCTCATACTGCCACATAATCTCCAGTCTTCGCTATATCAGCGGCCTCAATCTCTCCCTATCCTCCTGTCCCACTCCCTATCTCGTACTTCATTCTAGTCAACCTGCCTCTGTCGTCCCTCATTTTACTCTACCTCACTCTTGTCATTTGACCTTGTCTCACTCTTCTTCATTTCCCACTCCAACTTAACCCCATCTCTCCAAGTACCTCCCTTATTCTAGTCTTTCTCGCTCATTCGCACACCCTCCTCTGTTTAAAACCCTATCTCCTTTTCTCCATCCAGCACCGTCCATCGTTCATTTACATGTTTCAATATTACCTTGGTACATTAGTTTTTCGTTACAAGGTAATTTCTGGCCAAAGAACTTATTCTACCATAATTATAGAAGTTTTCACAACACAAATATTTGAGATGGCATGAAAATGAACATAGTACAAAACACTTTTCAGATCATAAGTCATCACTAACATGAACTTCTCTACTTAATAAATATTTAATAATACTTAATATGATTAATAATACCGAATATGATTAAATAGGGAGGGCATGTTTGATCGTAACTACCCCTAAAACTACGACATTTGGAATCATCGTTATAAAAACCTGTTTACTCATCTTTAAAAAACCTGTTTCTCATCTTTTTGGATTCAGTAGTTTTGGAAATGGGAGGGCGAACAGAGAAAATATAGTTTTCAATATGTCTCTGAAGATATATTAGCTATAATTGCTGTAAATATTTTTGAAACCCTTTGTAACTAGCCTTGTCTTAAGTACTCGACATTATATAGAGAATTTAAGAAAAAAACGTGTTCTTAGTTTATTTATTTTAACTTGATATTTGGCATAATAATAAAGGACATTAACCTGCATGTATTTTAATAGTTACCATTCAAATACATTTATGTAAAAATTTCAAAGGAGACCAGTGAAATAAACGAATTTTGTTTTAATTTTATATATTATATGGATTATTATATTCAAAAAAGTATTATTCAGTATTTTTTGTAAGATATTTCTAGAGATTTTGACAGATATTTTAAGAAAAACGATGAATGAATAATTCTCATCTCATATTTTAAATTGTGATGATAGTTTATTTCCTCGTAATGATTTAAATGTCGGTTAGTTTTTGTTAATATATCTCTCTTGTAAATTAGATCCATCAAAATTTGATGTACTTACCATAGTATAGGTCTCCTATCCGGTTCTAGACCATCAATTAACAAGACGACATCAATTAACGAAGTCTCAAGGGAGCTAGACCTCATGATCTAGTTCTCTTGAGACGTCGTCATCTACAATATTATATGTTTTCTTCCCAAGGTTTACTTAATTCTACGACCGCATGGTATTTGGTTGCATATTTTTTTACCACTTCTAGAACTGGTTCAGTGTATAGGTCACAGTGTTACTGAATTGAATGTACCACGAGGCAATGATAATTTTCTTCAGCACTTTATTTTGGAAAGTTTGTATTTCCTGAATGTTTGCTTTTCTACTTAAACCCCAAATTTTAATCCCCGGAACCGAAATTGGTTTCAAAGTTTGATCGTGGATTCTTATTTTATTCTTGACAGAAAGTCCTGTGTTTCGTCCCAGCAGTCAGTGAAATTGTTGGTATTTTATGTTTGACTCCTCTCTTTTCTGTTTTATGTGTCCTTTACATTTTAATTAGATATCTAGAATTAGTCCTAGATATTTTGCTCTATTAACGTCAGGTATAACTTTATTATTAGTAAATAAGGGAAGTAGTTTTATTTCATTGAATGGAAAGTTGATATACTTTACATTTATATGAGTAGACTTAGTTTCATTTAAATTATTAAGCCATTTTTGTGGTCATTTACTTGTTCTTCGTTGCAGTTGTTTTGTGAATTGTGTTGCAAATTAGCGGTGTCATCAGCGAAGGTCGCTGTTCAAGTTTCTTGTGTAAAGGAGGTACAACACTAGTCCGAGCACGCAGACCTGTGGAACACTCGCCATAACTGTCGCTGATGAGAGGTACAGGTTATGATTACCAATTTTTTGTTACCTAAATTGGAAGATTACAAGAACAAACTAAGAGGTACATATATATATATATAGAAGCAATATATATATAGATATATATATATATATATATATATATATATATATATATATATATATATATATATATATTGCTTCCTCACCAATTGGTGCGTAAAGTGCTTTACAATATTATATGTGACACTGAAAGATAAAAACTGTGGGAGATTTCTTATTTTTTGTCTACCATCAAATTATAACAGTGTAGAGTACTGACATGGCAACATATTTTAAAAAGCGAATATAATAGAATCGTATGATCTAATTTAATAAATAAAAATTATTTATTTTTGAAAAAAATTAAAAAACACGTTTTCTCGACCAAAGGGTTCATTGAAAGAAGTCAAACGAGCCCAAATTCAATGCCAGATATTGAGAAGTTCCCATGATCACTTCCCTCCTTTATCAACATATCCTCCCGATTACAATATGCAACTAAATGATTGATGAATCCAAACTCGATATATTTATTCTTAGTTATTGAGAAGTTCTTGTGAATTCCTGTTCTCCTGGATTCCTCGGATTCCTGTCCTTATCTCTTCCATTATCATATCAGCTCGATAAACCATATTCTTCTTTAGATCGATACGATGGATTCAAAATTTAGTTTGTTGTGATGATCATAAACTGGTTTATGATCATCATAATAAACTAAATTTTGCAAAGTTTCAAAATCGATACGACAGCTAGAAGTGGATGAAAATCAACTTCCCATATTGGTTTATACACAAAGTTGCATTCATTAAAAGCTAATAGAAGGATAAAATAACATCGCGTGCTTCGTAGATTACTTGGTAGATCGCCTGTACTTCCCCAATAACTTCATTTTGTTTCATTCAATGTAATTATGGATATTCAATTCAATAAAATAAGAAAAATACGCATAACTCTCTCAAATAAGGTAAAACAAGACCGAAAATTATTAAGCACAGGAGATAGAAATCGATTGGATGCATACCTAGGACATCATCATCATCCAAAAGACGTTCACTAAAGAACATAGGCTTCCATATATATTTTCACAAAGATCGATCCCATAATCCAAAGGCTTCCCATGAGCTTTACCAGGTCATCACCTAGCAGAGCGCGGTCCCCCGCTGCATCTTCCGGTACATGGTCGCTGTCGAGAATATTTCTTCCCCAACAGTTGTCGGTTTGGCACGCTGTATAGTCTACCCATTGCCACTTCAGAGTGCTAACCTTAAAACTGTGTCGATAATCTCAGTTCTCATACGGATTCTCTTATTACGGATCATATTTCATAGAGGAACCACAAATATAGCCCTTTCCATGGCTTGCTCAATAACCGGGAGGCTTTTGCGTGGTCAATTTGTAAGGGATGTATGCTACTAGTGATGACATACTTCCGTATATCAT
Source organism: Druceiella hillmani (assembly GCA_039881145.1). Lineage (NCBI taxonomy): Eukaryota > Metazoa > Arthropoda > Insecta > Lepidoptera > Hepialidae > Druceiella > Druceiella hillmani. The sequence goes on from JAYKKI010000064.1 coordinate 3,707,837, forward strand.
TACTGGCAAGATACGCTGGTTGAATACTTTGGCTTTAAATACTGGGATATTTATCCTTAGAACACCTGAAAATAAACATCCAACATGAGGATCAGAAAAAAGGAAAGACAATGGGTTTTCCTCGTCCTTTTTAAGATGATATAGAAAAGAATGATTGAACACGAGACAAATCAGAAATAGGTAAGTTGGTTGGAGGTAAGGACCTCAAAAAAAGGTCACAACGTACACATCTTAGTAGCACATCTACTGATGGATTTATGTGCCACATTTATATTGACGTACATAATAAGACATACGTAATTAATAAGTAGTACAAATTTTGCAAGTGTGTGTTTTAGTCATTGTTGGAGGGGTTAGTGACTTATTTTTCGTCCATTCGCTCAAACGTGAGTAAGAAGCGAACCTTTCTTTTTTTTCAAATATCGCACAATGGCACCATAACATCTGTTTACGATCCCTGATAACTCGTACGCCAAGCTTACTTAACTTGGTATTGGAGGCATTGGTACCAACATCTGATTACGATCTCCGATAACTCGCACGCCAAGCTTACTTAACCTGGTATTGAAAGCACTGACTTAATTACACTTATTCTCCTAATCTATTCGCGACTTTAAAATAAATATGGTTGAATACACTTTCTTACTAACCCACTCAACTTAGTGGTACCAAGCTGTAAGTTAAGCAAAGATTTTATTTAGAAAGAAATTTAAATAATGACAATGATCGCATTTTTACCTATTTGAGGGTTCTGTACCCCAAGGAGAAAAAGAAAACCTTTATAAGATCACTCACGTATTCGTCTGTCCGTCTGTCATAGTATTGTCAAGGAAAGCTTTGCATGATTTTGGCATAGTAATAAAGCTATTAACCCACGCTTAGCTAACACAGATATATAGAAACTTAAGTTCAAACAAATCAAATTATAGTGTGTGGTATCATTTGGAAAAAAACTAAGTTTATGAGTCTCGAAAAGTTTTAGGAGTTTACTCCTTAAGAATTGATTTTCATATACAGCTGGTATGAAATTTTACGAGAAGTAAAATCAGAAGTTTAGAGCATACGAAGTTCAGAGCGTTAGAAAAGTGTAACCGTTAAGTGGTCTCGCCGCGCAACATTTCTGCGCATCTTAAGAGTGAGATATAAATATGTTTATTTGGCATTTACTTATAGCATAATCGCAATGACGGAGTGTGGCACACATAGTTTACTATTGTTCGCTTATATCAATATATAATCATTAAATGTCATTATGTGTTAATATTTGGTGTCCTCTATCCTACATAATTAAAAAGTTTCTTTTAGTTTAACTTCTTAGTCTGACGTTACTAAATGCTTTTTTTTTACTTTTGTTGTATAAATTTGGTTTTGTTCATTTGTGTTTTACTTGAAAATAATTATATTGTCAACATTTTTTATTTAAGAATTTTCCATTGAATGATATTCATATTTATATGTATATACAGCGCAACCTATTTTATACATTCCAAGACAATCGTACTTAAGGAGTAAACTCCAATCGCGCGTCGGCGTTGATGCGCACACATTTTTTTTTGTAATTTCATGTATAATATATCATCAGATGAATCGGAAAATATGCATGAAAATATATCCCTCTTCCCCCTAATTATTCAACTAAATAAAAAAAAATTAAAAAACAAGTTGTTAAGAAACCTACATAAAGGGTGAAAACTACGTAATACAAGATTTAAATAATAAAGTAGTGGGAACATATATATATATATATATATATATATATATATATATATATATATATGTATGTATATATATATATATATATATATATATATATATATATTTATATATAAATATAATTATTATTTACAACAATGATTCTAGACATTCACTTTGTACTCGAGTACACTATGAAACTCAATTATATTTGGTATTATTAAATATGTATTATACTAGTTAGTGATGAGTTATCTTAAATTAAGTAATTTCACTTCAAACTTGGTACGAACCCTCGACGAAAAAGAAAGACTTGCACTTGGCCAATTTTGTTTATCGTCGATTTATTAAACTTATACTGTAATAAAAATATATTATGTCTAGGTTTATTACTTATATTTATTGAAATATTACAACACTATATTTTATATTATATATATTAATTCTGTACAATATACCAAAAAATACTTGTTCCTTTACTGTCGATTGAAGTCTAACTATATTTTCATTGGGAGTACCAACACTAGAAATGATAAACTCCAAATAAGTCACATCGTTTCATTAGTAACTATCAAAGTTTCGCTTCCATAAAAATTTAAAGAGCTAAAAAATAATAATTTGAAAACGATCTGGCCGGTATGATTAGCTTACGATGTAATGACGCCAGACAAATAAAATTGCAATCACTCATCTGTCAAACAAGTCAAACAATCGTTTAAAATCGAATATTTGAATTAAGAACGAGCGATGTCGAAAAATAATCTACGTTGACATCGATGTTTACGACGCGAGCCAAAAACGATAAACGATTATTATCGAACTCGAAAACATAGACGTCCACTAATATCGATATTTCGTTAAATAACGAAAAATAGTAAGATTAAATACCCAGCTTGCCTAGTCAAGAGCCATATTGACTAATTAAAGAAATTGACAACGATGATCGGTAGTTATCAAACACAGAATACCGATGTTATTTTATATCGATAACGTTTCATGTACTAAGTTTATAGGAGGAAGAAAAAACATACAAATAATTCTACTTGCAAATAAAACTACATAAAAATAAAACCTACGAAATAGCGAAACTGAAGGTTTTCGGCACGTCCCCAATGCCAAGAACCTTCAGTTTCGCTAACTGCTCGTAGCACTGTTATCTTTACATAAGATAAGTTAGAAAAAAATGCTTTTGAAGGATTCTACCCACACGTGTGTGTAGATTTGCGTGCACTTATATCTGCGTAATGCCCAAAAAGTCTGCGGTAAACCCGATACAAAGCTATTAGTATTGAATGTTGATATTTTGTTTTGAACATCGATATACGTACTTAAAAAATCGATGTTTGATATAAATATATATATATATATTTATATATATATATATATATATATATATATATATGTATATATATATATATATCTATGGGTGCAAGCAATCTATTAAGTCGTCAGATACGGATTCTAACTTGGCCCGATCTTACAGCTGTTGTGCCTCGATGAGAATTTATATCTCTTCTACTCTAGTATTATTAATGACGTTGTTAAAAATATTTGTATCAATTATAAACTACATTTCAGATCTTTATTCCATAACAAAAGCCATTGACACTTTTTACCGGGATCTTGCTTCAATCGATCAGTGGGCTCACAAAATGGACCTTTTAGTTACCCCAAATAAGTCTCAAGCTATCGTTATCAATAGTCTAAGATTGATTCCAAAAATACACCTAACTTTCTTATAGCAATTACTGCTAAATAATACTATAATCCCATGTACAACAACTCTAACAGACCTAGGTCTATTGATCGATGAAATCATATATATGCGCCCTCAAGTAAATGATGTTAGTCGTCGTGTTTTCATCAGGATATACTCTCTGAAGTGTCGTCAACTACTGGCCAAAACAAAGAACTACCTTTATCAAATACTCCATTATTACTAATTGATTATGAAAATGTTTACTATCCTGATTTTTCCACTGTTTTCGCAATTTCTATAGTTTTAAACCAATGTGTAGAAAATTAATCTTCATATAATGTGCTGATCACTTTAGCCCTCATTTCATCAATAATATATAGGTACATAGATATTAAACTAGATGCAAAAGTGTGAACTTTTTTCAAGATATAGATGAAATCATTCATTAAAGAATTATTATTTTAAAGAACATTATTTTTAGCGCTGTTCAGATATTGAATACGTAGGTGGACAATGCATCATTTAAAGTTAGAGCAATGCACTTTTATGTTTTGAACGGCTTAATAGTTAAATAACAAATACAAAGTACCCATCAATTAAGAAATGGTTATTTCGCCGACCAACAACCGCTCAGTAAAACAAACTGAATAGATAGGATAAGTTATAAACGCAGAGTTATTCAGAGCTTAGTTCTTAGTAGTTTAGATCGACCATAGGTACAGCTTCTGCAAAGTTTATCGACCAACGGTTGTCTCAGTTGTGTAGACTTTCGAGCGTGCTATAATCTCCATCTTCCATCGTTTGTTTTTTATTGCAATTTATTTTGTACGAGTTTTTGTGTTACGAGTTTTTGTGTTACGAAACGAGGGTTTGTGTTACGAATTTGCTGAAAAAAGTTTTCTATAATCTTCATATAATCTCAATTAGCATACTGTAAATTTTGGAAAATAAAGTTTAGTGAAGTACACAACTTGCATGTGTAAAATGAGGACGGAAAAAGGAAATGTAGTGTAGGGCACCGCCGCAAATATTTTCGTGAAAACATTAATCGTGTGTGACTATTAAAGTTAAATATCTTTTTTTTTTGTTCTAAAACACTTAATTCATTTATAATCTACGTTATTTAATACAGATTAGTAATATAATAAGAAGGATACATGTGACTTTAAAATTAATTGAACGCATCTTGCATATGCCAAATCTGTCGGACGAAAATTCATTTGGCTTGATCCCAGTTTGCAACATTCGGCCGTTACTGATATTGTAGCACTGACATAAGCTTTCCTCCTTACAAAAAAATGAAGATTGGCGAGGCTAAGTCTAATTTACGTACAGTTTTTGAAATTTTAAATTACATCAACAGAAACTGTCGCTCTTTTGAGCGCAATTGCCTCCCCACACCGGCATCGATTATAAAGACTTTTTCACGTTAGAAAAATATTTTTGAGCATTTTGTCACTTTGGTATCATTGGATGACAAAGCTTTTAAAATAAAATTGAGGTACTATTAAATTTTTTTAAGCTCCATTTTCGAAATATTTAAGCTGTAAAATGTTGTTTGATATGGCCGTATCCCTTTAATTTTGAACTGTGGGTTTGAAGGAACGGGACCATATAAAGATTCAATTAAATTACATCAACAATACGGGAACATATAAAGATTCAATTAAGTTACATCAACAATACGGGAACATATAAAGATTCAATTAAGTTACATCAACAATACGGGAACATATAAAGATTCAATTAAGTTACATCAACAATACGGGAACATATAAAGATTCAATTAAGTTATATCTACAATACGAGAACATATAAAGATTCAATTAAGTTACATCAACAATACGAGAACATATAAAGATTCAATTAAGTTACATCAACAATACGGGAACATATAAAGATTCAATTAAGTTACATCAACAATACGGGAACATATAAAGATTCAATTAAGTTACATCAACAATACGGGAACATATAAAGATTCAATTAAGTTACATCAACAATACGGGAAAATATAAAGATTCAATTAGGTTACATCAACAATACGGGAACATATAAAGATTCAATTAAGTTACATCAACAATACGGAAACATATAAAGATTCAATTAAGTTACATCAAAAATACGGGAAAATATAAAGATTCAATTAAGTTACATCAACAATACGGGAACATGTAAAGATTCAATTAAGTTACATCAACAATACAGGAACATATAAAGATTCAATTAAGTTACATCAACAATACGGGAACATATAAAGATTCAATTAAGTTACATCAACAATAGGGGAACATATAAAGATTCAATTAAGTTATATCTACAATACGAGACCATATAAAGATTCAATTAAGTTATATCTAAAATACGAGAACATATAAAGATTCAATTAAATTACATCAACAATACGGGAACATATAAAGATTCAATTAAGTTACATCAACAATACGGGAACATATAAAGATTCAATTAAGTTACATCAACAATACGGGAACATATAAAGATTCAATTAAGTTACATCAACAATACGGGAACATATAAAGATTCAATTAAGTTATATCTACAATACGAGAACATATAAAGATTCAATTAAGTTACATCAACAATACGAGAACATATAAAGATTCAATTAAGTTACATCAACAATACGGGAACATATAAAGATTCAATTAAGTTACATCAACAATACGGGAACATATAAAGATTCAATTAAGTTACATCAACAATACGGGAACATATAAAGATTCAATTAAGTTACATCAACAATACGGGAAAATATAAAGATTCAATTAGGTTACATCAACAATACGGGAACATATAAAGATTCAATTAAGTTACATCAACAATACGGAAACATATAAAGATTCAATTAAGTTACATCAAAAATACGGGAAAATATAAAGATTCAATTAAGTTACATCAACAATACGGGAACATGTAAAGATTCAATTAAGTTACATCAACAATACAGGAACATATAAAGATTCAATTAAGTTACATCAACAATACGGGAACATATAAAGATTCAATTAAGTTACATCAACAATAGGGGAACATATAAAGATTCAATTAAGTTATATCTACAATACGAGACCATATAAAGATTCAATTAAGTTATATCTAAAATACGAGAACATATAAAGATTCAATTAAATTACATCAACAATAAGGGAACATATAAAGATTCAATTAAATTACATCAACAATACGGGAACATATAAAGATTCAATTAAGTTACATCAACAATACGGGAACATATAAAGAGTCAATTAAGTTACATCAACAATACGGGAACAAATAAAGATTCAATTAAGTTACATCAACAATACGGGAACATATAAGGATTCAATTAAGTTATATCTACAATACGAGAACATATAAAGATTCAATTAGGTTACATCAACAATAAGGGAACATATAAAGATTCAATTAAGTTATATCTACAATACGAGAACATATAAAGATTCAATTAAGTTATATCTACAATACGAGAACATATAAAGATTCAATTAAATTACATCAACAATACGGGAACATATAAAGATTCAATTAAGTTATATCTACAATACGAGAATATATAAAGATTCAATTAAGTTACATCAACAATAAGGGAACATATAAAGATTCAATTAAGTTATATCTACAATACGAGAACATATAAAGATTCAATTAAGTTATATCTACAATACGAGAACATATAAAGATTCAATTAAATTACATCAACAATACGGGAACATATAAAGATTCAATTAAGTTATATCTACAATACGAGAACATATAAAGATTCAATTAAGTTACATCAACAATAAGGGAACATATAAAGATTCAATTAAGTTATATCTACAATACGAGAACATATAAAGATGCAATTAAGTTATATCTACAATACGAGAACATATAAAGATTCAATTAAATTACATCAACAATACGGGAACATATAAAGATTCAATTAAGTTATATCTACAATACGAGAACATATAAAGATTCAATTAAGTTACATCAACAATACGGGAACATATAAAGATTCAATTAAGTTATATCTACAATACGAGAACATATAAAGATTCAATTAAGTTACATCAACAATAAGGGAACACATAAAGATTCAATTAAGTTATATCTACAATACGAGAACATTTAAAGATTCAATTAAGTTATATCTACAATACGAGAACATATAAAGATTCAATTAAATTACATCAACAATACGGGAACATATAAAGATTCAATTAAGTTATATCTACAATACGAGAACATATAAAGATTCAATTAAGTTACATCAACAATAAGGGAACATATAAAGATTCAATTAAGTTATATCTACAATACGAGAACATATAAAGATTCAATTAAGTTACATCAACAATACGGGAATATATAAAGATTCAATTAAGTTATATCTACAATACGAGAACATATAAAGATTCAATTAAGTTACATCAACAATACGAGAACATATAAAGATTCAATTAAGTTACATCAACAATACGGGAACATATAAAGATTCAATTAAGTTACATCAACAATACGGGAACATATAAAGATTCAATTAAGTTACATCAACAATACGGGAACATATAAAGATTCAATTAAGTTACATCAACAATACGGGAAAATATAAAGATTCAATTAAGTTACATCAACAATACGGAAACATATAAAGATTCAATTAAGTTACATCAACAATACGGAAACATATAAAGATTCAATTAAGTTACATCAACAATACGGGAAAATATAAAGATTCAATTAAGTTACATCAACAATACGGGAACATATAAAGATTCAATTAAGTTACATCAACAATACAGGAACATATAAAGATTCAATTAAGTTACATCAACAATACGGGAACATATAAAGATTCAATTAAGTTATATCTACAATACGAGAACATATAAAGATTCAATTAAGTTACATCAACAATACGGGAACATATAAAGATTCAAATAAGTTATATCTACAATACGAGAACATATAAAGATTCAATTAAGTTACATCAACAATAAGGGAACATATAAAGATTCAATTAAGTTATATCTACAATACGAGAACATATAAAGATTCAATTAAGTTACATCAACAATAAGGGAACATATAAAGATTCAATTAAGTTATATCTACAATACGAGATCATATAAAGATTCAATTAAGTTATATCTACAATACGAGAACATATAAAGATTCAATTAAATTACATCAACAATACGGGAATATATAAAGATTCAATTAAGTTATATCTACAATACGAGAACATATAAAGATTCAATTAAGTTACATCAACAATACGGGAACATATAAAGATTCAATTAAGTTATATCTACAATACGAGAACATATAAAGATTCTATTAAGTTATATCTACAATACAAGAACATATAAAGATTCAATTAAGTTATATCTACAATACGAGAACATATAAAGATTCAATTAAATTACATCAACAATAAGGGAACATATAAAGATTCAATTAAGTTATATCTACAATACGAGAACATATAAAGATTCAATTAAGTTACATCAACAATACGGGAACATATAAAGATTCAATTAAGTTATATCTACAATACGAGAACATATAAAGATTCAATTAAGTTACATCAACAATACGAGAACATATAAAGATTCAATTAAATTACATCAACAATACGGGAACATATAAAGATTCAATTAAGTTACATCAACAATAAGGGAACATATAAAGATTCAATTAAGTTATATCTACAATACGAGAACATTTAAAGATTCAATTAAGTTATATCTACAATACGAGAACATATAAAGATTCAATTAAGTTACATCAACAATACGAGAACATATAAAGAGTCAATTAAGTTACATCAACAATAAGAGAACATATAAACATTCAATTAAGTTATATCTACAATACGAGAACATATAAAGATTCAATTAAGTTATATCTACAATACGAGAACATATAAAGATTCAATTAAGTTACATCAACAATACGAGAACATATAAAGATTCAATTAAGTTACATCAACAATACGGGAACATATAAAGATTCAATTAAGTTACATCAAAAATACGGGAAAATATAAAGATTCAATTAAGTTACATCAACAATACGGGAACATGTAAAGATTCAATTAAGTTACATCAACAATACAGGAACATATAAAGATTCAATTAAGTTACATCAACAATACGGGAACATATAAAGATTCAATTAAGTTACATCAACAATAGGGGAACATATAAAGATTCAATTAAGTTATATCTACAATACGAGACCATATAAAGATTCAATTAAGTTATATCTAAAATACGAGAACATATAAAGATTCAATTAAGTTACATCAACAATACAGGAACATATAAAGATTCAATTAAGTTACATCAACAATACGGGAACATATAAAGATTCAATTAAGTTATATCTACAATACGAGAACATATAAAGATTCAATTAAGTTACATCAACAATACGGGAACATATAAAGATTCAAATAAGTTATATCTACAATACGAGAACATATAAAGATTCAATTAAGTTACATCAACAATAAGGGAACATATAAAGATTCAATTAAGTTATATCTACAATACGAGAACATATAAAGATTCAATTAAGTTACATCAACAATAAGGGAACATATAAAGATTCAATTAAGTTATATCTACAATACGAGATCATATAAAGATTCAATTAAGTTATATCTACAATACGAGAACATATAAAGATTCAATTAAATTACATCAACAATACGGGAATATATAAAGATTCAATTAAGTTATATCTACAATACGAGAACATATAAAGATTCAATTAAGTTACATCAACAATACGGGAACATATAAAGATTCAATTAAGTTATATCTACAATACGAGAACATATAAAGATTCTATTAAGTTATATCTACAATACAAGAACATATAAAGATTCAATTAAGTTATATCTACAATACGAGAACATATAAAGATTCAATTAAATTACATCAACAATAAGGGAACATATAAAGATTCAATTAAGTTATATCTACAATACGAGAACATATAAAGATTCAATTAAGTTACATCAACAATACGGGAACATATAAAGATTCAATTAAGTTATATCTACAATACGAGAACATATAAAGATTCAATTAAGTTACATCAACAATACGAGAACATATAAAGATTCAATTAAATTACATCAACAATACGGGAACATATAAAGATTCAATTAAGTTACATCAACAATAAGGGAACATATAAAGATTCAATTAAGTTATATCTACAATACGAGAACATTTAAAGATTCAATTAAGTTATATCTACAATACGAGAACATATAAAGATTCAATTAAGTTACATCAACAATACGAGAACATATAAAGAGTCAATTAAGTTACATCAACAATAAGAGAACATATAAACATTCAATTAAGTTATATCTACAATACGAGAACATATAAAGATTCAATTAAGTTATATCTACAATACGAGAACATATAAAGATTCAATTAAGTTACATCAACAATACGAGAACATATAAAGATTCAATTAAGTTACATCAACAATACGGGAACATATAAAGATTCAATTAAGTTACATCAAAAATACGGGAAAATATAAAGATTCAATTAAGTTACATCAACAATACGGGAACATGTAAAGATTCAATTAAGTTACATCAACAATACAGGAACATATAAAGATTCAATTAAGTTACATCAACAATACGGGAACATATAAAGATTCAATTAAGTTACATCAACAATAGGGGAACATATAAAGATTCAATTAAGTTATATCTACAATACGAGACCATATAAAGATTCAATTAAGTTATATCTAAAATACGAGAACATATAAAGATTCAATTAAATTACATCAACAATAAGGGAACATATAAAGATTCAATTAAATTACATCAACAATACGGGAACATATAAAGATTCAATTAAGTTACATCAACAATACGGGAACATATAAAGAGTCAATTAAGTTACATCAACAATACGGGAACAAATAAAGATTCAATTAAGTTACATCGACAATACGGGAACATATAAGGATTCAATTAAGTTATATCTACAATACGAGAACATATAAAGATTCAATTAGGTTACATCAACAATAAGGGAACATATAAAGATTCAATTAAGTTATATCTACAATACGAGAACATATAAAGATTCAATTAAGTTATATCTACAATACGAGAACATATAAAGATTCAATTAAATTACATCAACAATACGGGAACATATAAAGATTCAATTAAGTTATATCTACAATACGAGAATATATAAAGATTCAATTAAGTTACATCAACAATAAGGGAACATATAAAGATTCAATTAAGTTATATCTACAATACGAGAACATATAAAGATTCAATTAAGTTATATCTACAATACGAGAACATATAAAGATTCAATTAAATTACATCAACAATACGGGAACATATAAAGATTCAATTAAGTTATATCTACAATACGAGAACATATAAAGATTCAATTAAGTTACATCAACAATAAGGGAACATATAAAGATTCAATTAAGTTATATCTACAATACGAGAACATATAAAGATGCAATTAAGTTATATCTACAATACGAGAACATATAAAGATTCAATTAAATTACATCAACAATACGGGAACATATAAAGATTCAATTAAGTTATATCTACAATACGAGAACATATAAAGATTCAATTAAGTTACATCAACAATACGGGAACATATAAAGATTCAATTAAGTTATATCTACAATACGAGAACATATAAAGATTCAATTAAGTTACATCAACAATAAGGGAACACATAAAGATTCAATTAAGTTATATCTACAATACGAGAACATTTAAAGATTCAATTAAGTTATATCTACAATACGAGAACATATAAAGATTCAATTAAATTACATCAACAATACGGGAACATATAAAGATTCAATTAAGTTATATCTACAATACGAGAACATATAAAGATTCAATTAAGTTACATCAACAATAAGGGAACATATAAAGATTCAATTAAGTTATATCTACAATACGAGAACATATAAAGATTCAATTAAGTTACATCAACAATACGGGAATATATAAAGATTCAATTAAGTTATATCTACAATACGAGAACATATAAAGATTCAATTAAGTTACATCAACAATACGAGAACATATAAAGATTCAATTAAGTTACATCAACAATACGGGAACATATAAAGATTCAATTAAGTTACATCAACAATACGGGAACATATAAAGATTCAATTAAGTTACATCAACAATACGGGAACATATAAAGATTCAATTAAGTTACATCAACAATACGGGAAAATATAAAGATTCAATTAAGTTACATCAACAATACGGAAACATATAAAGATTCAATTAAGTTACATCAACAATACGGAAACATATAAAGATTCAATTAAGTTACATCAACAATACGGGAAAATATAAAGATTCAATTAAGTTACATCAACAATACGGGAACATATAAAGATTCAATTAAGTTACATCAACAATACAGGAACATATAAAGATTCAATTAAGTTACATCAACAATACGGGAACATATAAAGATTCAATTAAGTTATATCTACAATACGAGAACATATAAAGATTCAATTAAGTTACATCAACAATACGGGAACATATAAAGATTCAAATAAGTTATATCTACAATACGAGAACATATAAAGATTCAATTAAGTTACATCAACAATAAGGGAACATATAAAGATTCAATTAAGTTATATCTACAATACGAGAACATATAAAGATTCAATTAAGTTACATCAACAATAAGGGAACATATAAAGATTCAATTAAGTTATATCTACAATACGAGATCATATAAAGATTCAATTAAGTTATATCTACAATACGAGAACATATAAAGATTCAATTAAATTACATCAACAATACGGGAATATATAAAGATTCAATTAAGTTATATCTACAATACGAGAACATATAAAGATTCAATTAAGTTAGATCAACAATACGGGAACATATAAAGATTCAATTAAGTTATATCTACAATACGAGAACATATAAAGATTCTATTAAGTTATATCTACAATACAAGAACATATAAAGATTCAATTAAGTTATATCTACAATACGAGAACATATAAAGATTCAATTAAATTACATCAACAATAAGGGAACATATAAAGATTCAATTAAGTTATATCTACAATACGAGAACATATAAAGATTCAATTAAGTTACATCAACAATACGGGAACATATAAAGATTCAATTAAGTTATATCTACAATACGAGAACATATAAAGATTCAATTAAGTTACATCAACAATACGAGAACATATAAAGATTCAATTAAATTACATCAACAATACGGGAACATATAAAGATTCAATTAAGTTACATCAACAATAAGGGAACATATAAAGATTCAATTAAGTTATATCTACAATACGAGAACATTTAAAGATTCAATTAAGTTACATCAACAATAAGGGAACATATAAAGATTCAATTAAGTTATATCTACAATACGAGATCATATAAAGATTCAATTAAGTTATATCTACAATACGAGAACATATAAAGATTCAATTAAATTACATCAACAATACGGGAATATATAAAGATTCAATTAAGTTATATCTACAATACGAGAACATATAAAGATTCAATTAAGTTACATCAACAATACGGGAACATATAAAGATTCAATTAAGTTATATCTACAATACGAGAACATATAAAGATTCTATTAAGTTATATCTACAATACAAGAACATATAAAGATTCAATTAAGTTATATCTACAATACGAGAACATATAAAGATTCAATTAAATTACATCAACAATAAGGGAACATATAAAGATTCAATTAAGTTATATCTACAATACGAGAACATATAAAGATTCAATTAAGTTACATCAACAATACGGGAACATATAAAGATTCAATTAAGTTATATCTACAATACGAGAACATATAAAGATTCAATTAAGTTACATCAACAATACGAGAACATATAAAGATTCAATTAAATTACATCAACAATACGGGAACATATAAAGATTCAATTAAGTTACATCAACAATAAGGGAACATATAAAGATTCAATTAAGTTATATCTACAATACGAGAACATTTAAAGATTCAATTAAGTTATATCTACAATACGAGAACATATAAAGATTCAATTAAGTTACATCAACAATACGAGAACATATAAAGAGTCAATTAAGTTACATCAACAATACGAGAACATATAAAGATTCAATTAAGTTACATCAACAATACGGGAACATATAAAGATTCAATTAAGTTACATCAACAATACGGGAACATATAAAGATTCAATTAAGTTACATCAACAATACGGGAACATATAAAGATTCAATTAAGTTACATCAACAATACGGGAAAATATAAAGATTCAATTAAGTTACATCAACAATACGGAAACATATAAAGATTCAATTAAGTTACATCAACAATACGGAAACATATAAAGATTCAATTAAGTTACATCAACAATACGGGAAAATATAAAGATTCAATTAAGTTACATCAACAATACGGGAACATATAAAGATTCAATTAAGTTACATCAACAATACAGGAACATACAAAGATTCAATTAAGTTACATCAACAATACGGGAACATATAAAGATTCAATTAAGTTATATCTACAATACGAGAACATATAAAGATTCAATTAAGTTACATCAACAATACGGGAACATATAAAGATTCAAATAAGTTATATCTACAATACGAGAACATATAAAGATTCAATTAAGTTACATCAACAATAAGGGAACATATAAAGATTCAATTAAGTTATATCTACAATACGAGAACATATAAAGATTCAATTAAGTTACATCAACAATAAGGGAACATATAAAGATTCAATTAAGTTATATCTACAATACGAGATCATATAAAGATTCAATTAAGTTATATCTACAATACGAGAACATATAAAGATTCAATTAAATTACATCAACAATACGGGAATATATAAAGATTCAATTAAGTTATATCTACAATACGAGAACATATAAAGATTCAATTAAGTTACATCAACAATACGGGAACATATAAAGATTCAATTAAGTTATATCTACAATACGAGAACATATAAAGATTCTATTAAGTTATATCTACAATACAAGAACATATAAAGATTCAATTAAGTTATATCTACAATACGAGAACATATAAAGATTCAATTAAATTACATCAACAATAAGGGAACATATAAAGATTCAATTAAGTTATATCTACAATACGAGAACATATAAAGATTCAATTAAGTTACATCAACAATACGGGAACATATAAAGATTCAATTAAGTTATATCTACAATACGAGAACATATAAAGATTCAATTAAGTTACATCAACAATACGAGAACATATAAAGATTCAATTAAATTACATCAACAATACGGGAACATATAAAGATTCAATTAAGTTACATCAACAATAAGGGAACATATAAAGATTCAATTAAGTTATATCTACAATACGAGAACATTTAAAGATTCAATTAAGTTATATCTACAATACGAGAACATATAAAGATTCAATTAAGTTACATCAACAATACGAGAACATATAAAGAGTCAATTAAGTTACATCAACAATAAGAGAACATATAAACATTCAATTAAGTTATATCTACAATACGAGAACATATAAAGATTCAATTAAGTTATATCTACAATACGAGAACATATAAAGATTCAATTAAGTTACATCAACAATACGAGAACATATAAAGATTCAATTAAGTTACATCAACAATACGGGAACATATAAAGATTCAATTAAGTTACATCAACAATAAGGGAACATATAAAGATTCAATTAAGTTATATCTACAATACGAGAACATATAAAGATTCAATTAAGTTATATCTACGATACGAGAACATATAAAGATTCAATTAAATTACATCAACAATACGGGAACATATAAAGATTCAATTAAGTTATATCTACAATACGAGAACATATAAAGATTCAATTAAGTTACATCAACAATACGGGAACATATAAAGATTCAATTAAGTTATATCTACAATACGAGAACATATAAAGATTCAATTAAGTTATATCTACAATACGAGAACATATAAAGATTCAATTAAGTTATATCTAAAATACGAGAACATATAAAGATTCAATTAAATTACATCAACAATAAGGGAACATATAAAGTTTCAATTAAATTACATCAACAATACGGGAACATATAAAGATTCAATTAAGTTACATCAACAATACGGGAACATATAAAGAGTCAATTAAGTTACATCAACAATACGGGAACATATAAAGATTCAATTAAGTTACATCAACAATACGGGAACATATAAGGATTCAATTAAGATACATCAACAATACGGGAACATATAAAGATTCAATTAAGTTACATCAACAATACGGGAACATATAAAGAGTCAATTAAGTTACATCAACAATACGGGAACATATAAAGATTCAATTAAGTTATATCTACAATACGAGAACATATAAAGATTCAATTAAGTTATATCTACAATACGAGAACATATAAAGATTCAATTAAATTACATCAACAATAAGGGAACATATAAAGATTCAATTAAATTACATCAACAATACGGGAACATATAAAGATTCAATTAAGTTATATCTACAATACGAGAACATATAAAGATTCAATTAAATTATATCTACGATACGAGAACATATAAAGATTCAATTAAATTACATCAACAATACGGGTACATATAAAGATTCAATTAAATTACATCAACAATACGGGAACATATAAAGAGTCAATTAAGTTACATCAACAATACGGGTACATATAAAGATTCAATTAAGTTACATCAACAATACGGGAACATATAAAGAGTCAATTAAGTTACATCAACAATACGGGAACATATAAGGATTCAATTAAATTACATCAACAATACGAGAACATATAAAGATTCAATTAAATTACATCAACAATACGGGAACATATAAAGATTCAATTAAGTTACATCAACAATGCGGGAACATATAAAGATTCAATTAAGTTATATCAACAATACGGGAACATATAAAGATTCAATTAAGTTACATCAACAATACGGGAACATATAAAGATTCAATTAAGTTACATCAACAATACGGGAACATATAAAGATTCAATTAAGTTACATCAACAATACGGGAACATATAAAGATTCAATTAAGTTACATCAACAATGCGGGAACATATAAAGATTCAATTAAGTTACATCAACAATACGGGAACATATAAAGATTCAATTAAGTTACATCAACAATAAGGGAACATATAAAGATTCAATTAAGTTATATCTACAATACGAGAACATATAAAGATTCAATTAAGTTATATCTACGATACGAGAACATATAAAGATTCAATTAAATTACATCAACAATACGGGAACATATAAAGATTCAATTAAGTTATATCTACAATACGAGAACATATAAAGATTCAATTAAGTTACATCAACAATACGGGAACATATAAAGATTCAATTAAGTTACATCAACAATGCGGGAACATATAAAGATTCAATTAAGTTATATCAACAATACGGGAACATATAAAGATTCAATTAAGTTACATCAACAATACGGGAACATATAAAGATTCAATTAAATTACATCAACAATACGGGAACATATAAAAATTCAATTAAGTTACATCAACAATACGGGAACATATAAAGATTCAATTAAGTTACATCAACAATGCGGGAACATATAAAGATTCAATTAAGTTACATCAACAATACGGGAACATATAAAGATTCAATTAAGTTACATCAACAATAAGGGAACATATAAAGATTCAATTAAGTTATATCTACAATACGAGAACATATAAAGATTCAATTAAGTTATATCTACGATACGAGAACATATGAAGATTCAATTAAATTACATCAACAATACGGGAACATATAAAGATTCAATTAAGTTATATCTACAATACGAGAACATATAAAGATTCAATTAAGTTACATCAACAATACGGGAACATATAAAGATTCAATTAAGTTATATCTACAATACGAGAACATATAAAGATTCAATTAAGTTATATCTACAATACGAGAACATATAAAGATTCAATTAAGTTATATCTAAAATACGAGAACATATAAAGATTCAATTAAATTACATCAACAATAAGGGAACATATAAAGTTTCAATTAAATTACATCAACAATACGGGAACATATAAAGATTCAATTAAGTTACATCAACAATACGGGAACATATAAAGAGTCAATTAAGTTACATCAACAATACGGGAACATATAAAGATTCAATTAAGTTACATCAACAATAAGGGAACATATAAAGATTCAATTAAGTTATATCTACAATACGAGAACATTTAAAGATTCAATTAAGTTATATCTACAATACGAGAACATATAAAGATTCAATTAAGTTACATCAACAATACGAGAACATATAAAGAGTCAATTAAGTTACATCAACAATAAGAGAACATATAAACATTCAATTAAGTTATATCTACAATACGAGAACATATAAAGATTCAATTAAATTACATCAACAATAAGGGAACATATAAAGTTTCAATTAAGTTATATCTACAATACGAGAACATATAAAGATTCAATTAAGTTACATCAACAATACGGGAACATATAAAGATTCAATTAAGTTATATCTACAATACGAGAACATATAAAGATTCAATTAAGTTATATCTACAATACGAGAACATATAAAGATTCAATTAAGTTATATCTAAAATACGAGAACATATAAAGATTCAATTAAATTACATCAACAATAAGGGAACATATAAAGTTTCAATTAAATTACATCAACAATACGGGAACATATAAAGATTCAATTAAGTTACATCAACAATACGGGAACATATAAAGAGTCAATTAAGTTACATCAACAATACGGGAACATATAAAGATTCAATTAAGTTACATCAACAATACGGGAACATATAAGGATTCAATTAAGATACATCAACAATACGGGAACATATAAAGATTCAATTAAGTTACATCAACAATACGGGAACATATAAAGAGTCAATTAAGTTACATCAACAATACGGGAACATATAAAGATTCAATTAAGTTATATCTACAATACGAGAACATATAAAGATTCAATTAAGTTATATCTACAATACGAGAACATATAAAGATTCAATTAAATTACATCAACAATAAGGGAACATATAAAGATTCAATTAAATTACATCAACAATACGGGAACATATAAAGATTCAATTAAGTTATATCTACAATACGAGAACATATAAAGATTCAATTAAATTATATCTACGATACGAGAACATATAAAGATTCAATTAAATTACATCAACAATACGGGTACATATAAAGATTCAATTAAATTACATCAACAATACGGGAACATATAAAGAGTCAATTAAGTTACATCAACAATACGGGTACATATAAAGATTCAATTAAGTTACATCAACAATACGGGAACATATAAAGAGTCAATTAAGTTACATCAACAATACGGGAACATATAAGGATTCAATTAAATTACATCAACAATACGAGAACATATAAAGATTCAATTAAATTACATCAACAATACGGGAACATATAAAGATTCAATTAAGTTACATCAACAATGCGGGAACATATAAAGATTCAATTAAGTTATATCAACAATACGGGAACATATAAAGATTCAATTAAGTTACATCAACAATACGGGAACATATAAAGATTCAATTAAGTTACATCAACAATACGGGAACATATAAAGATTCAATTAAGTTACATCAACAATACGGGAACATATAAAGATTCAATTAAGTTACATCAACAATGCGGGAACATATAAAGATTCAATTAAGTTACATCAACAATACGGGAACATATAAAGATTCAATTAAGTTACATCAACAATAAGGGAACATATAAAGATTCAATTAAGTTATATCTACAATACGAGAACATATAAAGATTCAATTAAGTTATATCTACGATACGAGAACATATAAAGATTCAATTAAATTACATCAACAATACGGGAACATATAAAGATTCAATTAAGTTATATCTACAATACGAGAACATATAAAGATTCAATTAAGTTACATCAACAATACGGGAACATATAAAGATTCAATTAAGTTACATCAACAATGCGGGAACATATAAAGATTCAATTAAGTTATATCAACAATACGGGAACATATAAAGATTCAATTAAGTTACATCAACAATACGGGAACATATAAAGATTCAATTAAATTACATCAACAATACGGGAACATATAAAAATTCAATTAAGTTACATCAACAATACGGGAACATATAAAGATTCAATTAAGTTACATCAACAATGCGGGAACATATAAAGATTCAATTAAGTTACATCAACAATACGGGAACATATAAAGATTCAATTAAGTTACATCAACAATAAGGGAACATATAAAGATTCAATTAAGTTATATCTACAATACGAGAACATATAAAGATTCAATTAAGTTATATCTACGATACGAGAACATATGAAGATTCAATTAAATTACATCAACAATACGGGAACATATAAAGATTCAATTAAGTTATATCTACAATACGAGAACATATAAAGATTCAATTAAGTTACATCAACAATACGGGAACATATAAAGATTCAATTAAGTTATATCTACAATACGAGAACATATAAAGATTCAATTAAGTTATATCTACAATACGAGAACATATAAAGATTCAATTAAGTTATATCTAAAATACGAGAACATATAAAGATTCAATTAAATTACATCAACAATAAGGGAACATATAAAGTTTCAATTAAATTACATCAACAATACGGGAACATATAAAGATTCAATTAAGTTACATCAACAATACGGGAACATATAAAGAGTCAATTAAGTTACATCAACAATACGGGAACATATAAAGATTCAATTAAGTTACATCAACAATACGGGAACATATAAGGATTCAATTAAGTTACATCAACAATACGGGAACATATAAAGATTCAATTAAGTTACATCAACAATACGGGAACATATAAGGATTCAATTAAGTTACATCAACAATACGGGAACATATAAAGATTCAATTAAGTTATATCTACAATACGAGAACATATAAAGATTCAATTAAGTTATATCTACAATACGAGAACATATAAAGATTCAATTAAATTACATCAACAATAAGGGAACATATAAAGGTTCAATTAAATTACATCAACAATACGGGAACATATAAAGATTCAATTAAGTTATATCTACAATACGAGAACATATAAAGATTCAATTAAGTTATATCTACAATACGAGAACATATAAAGATTCAATTAAATTACATCAACAATACGGGAACATATAAAGAGTCAATTAAGTTACATCAACAATGCGGGAACATATAAAGATTCAATTAAGTTATATCAACAATACAGGAACATATAAAGATTCAATTAAGTTACATCAACAATACGGGAACATATAAAGATTCAATTAAGTTACATCAACAATACGGGAACATATAAAGATTCAATTAAGTTACATCAACAATACGGGAACATATAAAGATTCAATTAAGTTACATCAACAATGCGGGAACATATAAAGATTCAATTAAGTTACATCAAGAATACGGGAACATATAAAGATTCAATTAAGTTACATCAACAATACGGGAACATATAAAGATTCAATTAAGTTACATCAACAATACGGGAACATATAAGGATTCAATTAAGTTACATCAACAATACGGGAACATATAAAGATTCAATTAAGTTACATCAACAATACGGGAACATATAAAGATTCAATTAAGTTACATCAACAATACGGGAACATATAAAAATTCAATTAAGTTACATCAATAATGCGGGAACATATAAAGATTCAATTAAGTTACATCAACAATACGGGAACATATAAAGATTCAATTAAGTTACATCAACAATACGGGAACATATAAACATTCAATTAAGTTACATCAACAATACGGGAACATATAAAGATTCAATTAAGTTACATCAACAATACGGGAACATATAAAGATTCAATTAAGTTACATCAACAATACGGGAACATATAAAGATTCAATTAAGTTACATCAACAATACGGGAACATATAAAGATTCAATTAAGTTACATCAACAATGCGGGAACATATAAAGATTCAATTAAGTTACATCAACAATACGGGAACATATAAAGATTCAATTAAGTTACATCAACAATACAGGAACATATAAAGATTCAATTAAGTTACATCAACAATGCGGGAACATATAAAGATTCAATTAAGTTACATCAACAATACGGGAACATATAAAGATTCAATTAAGTTACATCAACAATGCGGGAACATATAAAGATTCAATTAAGTTACATCGACAATGCGGGAACATATAAAGATTCAATTAAGTTACTTCAACAATACGGGAACATGTAAAAATTCAATTAAGTTACATCAACAATACGGGAACATGTAAAGATTCAATTAAGTTACATCAATAATACGGGAACATATAAAGATTCAATTAAGTTACATCAACAATACGGGAACATATAAATATTCAATTAAGTTACATCAACAATACGGGGACATATAAAGATTCAATTAAGTTACATCAACAATACGGGGACATATAAAGATTCAATTAAGTTACATCAACAATACGGGGACATATAAAGATTCAATTAAGTTACATCAACAATACGGGGACATATAAAGATTCAATTAAGTTACATCAACAATACGGGGATATATAAATATTCAATTAAGTTACATCAACAATACGGGAACATATAAAGATTCAATTAAGTTACATCAAACGATATAGGTTACTACGGAAGCCGTAAAGTACAGTCACGTCCGTGTACCGTCAAACGAACACTTCATAAATATCATTGAATTCTATGAATCCTTTAGTAATTATTTTTCTTCATTTTCTTTTGTCTCATATTATACCTAAATATATATTTGGGAAGCTATACGCCTCCGTCTTAAACTAAACATTTTAATCTATTAACTGTTTTCGTGATGCATTTGTAAACTTAAAATACGTAATAAGTACATATTGGAACAATAAATTGAGAATATATTCAGTTGTAATTTTTTGCTATTCTTATATTTCTGTTAAATCTATTGAAGAGTAGCATATGCTACGTTTACTTGTTAGTTAGTTCTTTATCATTACGAATCACCAACACGTAACGTATCAATTGTAATTATATGATTAATGGACATATATCATATTCAGTAAACGTCCAGATACAAAACAAATAACTTGAATTTTTATATTTTGAATATATTTGGCGTTAATTTTGTAGAAATTCATTATTGACAATTAAATGAAACTACATTATGTAGTATTATTTTTACTTTCTTTAAGTTCTTTGCCACGACCTAGGTTTCCTTGTATTACAACATCTTTAGGTGGGTTATTAGCAAAGATTAATGACATTGGCGGAAGCCGAAATATAATAAAACCTACACCGCTCCCCTACATTAAACTCACTAACATAAGTAGTGGGAAAACCCACACAAACCCGGCTTTCGCCATTGTTTTTGAAACATATAAATGCTGTTGGATGTTCGTAAGAGTTAATTTTTGCTAATAGTCCACCGGAAGATGTTGTAATATAACGAAACCTAGGTCGTGGTAAAGAATTTAAAGAAAGTAGAAATAATACTACATCACGTAATTTCACTTAATTGTCAATATTGGACACTATCTTTGTTTGCATTCAATGGCTTCCCTTTTACACATGGGCGGCTATAACACACTCCCATGAAGAAAGTATTTGAAATTTCATTGTGTTTTTATTTAAAGTCACACAGATTATACTTAAAATAATTTTATATCATCAATATGACGTTTGGGAGTAGCAAAAGATTCACCCTAATCAACTAACCCATTTGGGTTTTATTTTCATAAAAATTTAATTATTACCTTAACATCCATAAAAATTAGTGAAGGAGAGTATTTTAGGGTAAAACGATAGTAGATAAACACGAACAACTTTGAAGTCTGTGAATATTTATAACCGTATGTATGTAGGTACGTATATACTCTTTTTGTACATTCAAAGGCTGTTCAGAATTGGATGCAGTAAACATAGCGATATATTTTATAATTAACAAAAGGTTCGTGACATATAAGGCCGTAAAATTTGTGTATATATTTCTCGCGGTGAAACCAGATAAATGATATTTATTGTTGTTTGTTAAAATCTGTAAAGCAGCTACAGCGATCTGACTAAGAAAATGAATTTTTCCCCTACGTCAAAATGTTACTGGCAGGCTCGCGTCAATAGAGAAAAATAATTGCCGTATTGATGTCGTTGCTATGGTTACGTTATTTGAGAGCTTATATCATTTTCTGACTGCGACTGGGGTAAATGGTAATACTCATGATGGGAAATCGTTCGATCATGTTTTTGATTTAATACTGAATTAATTTATTTAGTATTCAATTGTGATTGTGTAAAATATGTTTTCATTGTGATTCGGCAATGTGCGCTTTGGTGAAAGTTGCTCACTGGCTGGCTCAAAGCCCAGCTCAAAGCTGGTCACTTTAGGAGTCTACCCAAAAAAAATTAAAACCTTTTTGTCAGTTCTGAAAGTTTCGTAATTAATTTCAGACCTTATTTTAAACTAAACGTTTCCTAAAAAGTTTGTCTGCATAAACCCTTTTGAAGTATTCCGTCTATAAGATCAGTTATCTATCCCAATTACATTCATAATAACCAGATTCTTGAATGTTTAACCCAACGTACCACGAACCACAATGGCAATAAATAATTAGACATTAAATGACGTTGAAATATTAAATTAGATGTTGGCAATTTTTAAAACAAACGTTAGTTTAAAATGTCTAACAATAAATAAGTATTCCGTCCATAAGGTCAATTATCTATAAAGGTTATATTCATAATAACCAGATTCTTGAATGTTTGACCGAACGTACCACGAATCATAATGGCAAAAAGTAAATAGGCATTAAATGACTTTGAAATATTGAATTAGATGTTGGCAATTTTTAAAACAAACGTAAGTTTAAAATTACTAACAATAAATAAAAGTAACCTTTGAAATTGTCTGTAAATCGTTTTATTTACAAAAAATATTATTCATAATTTACTTTTAATTACCATTATGACAAATCAGATTTAATTGTTTTCCTCTTTTTAATTTAGCTTACAAAATCTTTTTTCAGTCTTTCGCATTCAATTTTTCACAATTTTATCTCCAATAAGGTCTAAACGATTTAATTTATCATTTAAAAAACTTAGCAAAATGTATATATTGTGAAGGTTGTAATTTTTTTTTAAATTAACTAACAGCTCATATAAATTAAGTAATTTAGTTCAAAAAGTCACTTTTTCTTTTCAAGGCTACCTTTGAATACTTTGTCATTAATAAGTAACTTAAGAAAAGGATAATACTATTGTATCATGAATATAATGACAAGAAAAACAGTACTTAGAATTTAATGACAAGAAAAACAGTACTTTTATGTAAAAATAACTTAATTAACCAGTTGAATGAACTACAGTTGTAACAGGTTGAAAAACTCCTATTACTTGCCAAAGAAAGGTTACTTTGACGTTTCAATCGATTAATATTTTATTTCCATTGTTTTACGTACCTTTATAACTAATGAATACTAAATGCAAGAATTACAATAACATTACGCCGTTATATATTATAATATATTTATAATAGTATCTATAATAATTCAATATAATTCTATTTATTAACTTCAATTGTTTTGTTCTAAATTTATTATGCTGTATGTTTTATTGATTATTTGCTGAATTCATTTTAATTCATCGAAATATATTTATTCGGAATAATACTATGTGATGATGGTAACACCTTTTTAATCAAGCTGTGCTCACTGTTTTTGATGCTGTCACAAAAAAAACATAAAACTTTTTGAGTTAAATTTTGACAGCAAACTTTTTTGAGTTTGTAAAATTCTACATTTTACACTCTCTCTGTTTGTTACAGTCGTTTTACTCAGAAACCGCTCAGCAAAGAATCTGGACTGTTCTTTTCTTTCTTTGTACTCATCAATCATATTATAAAACAAAGTGCTCCACCGCATCTAATTGTATTTGAGCAATTTTCAGTAACTTCTGAACGGATTTTGTTCCAGTTTTCGTTGGTGGATAGATTCATCCTCAAGAAAATTTTCTTTGTATAACCTAGAAACAATTCGTGAAAATTATCTAACCTGTGATCAATACTACTAGGCAATAGTTAAACCTCACAAGATCTGACTCGATGATAAGGCCCGCCATACGGCGCAGATCAAGATACTACAATCCGGCTCAAACTAGAGTTCAAAGCCTGCAGTATTATGGTAAACAAACAACGTTTTTATTATATAACTTTCCTATTTCTGCAATTTAAACTTCATGTTCAAATTATTAAAATATTAAAAATAATCCATTCATTCTAACGAATTAATAAATTCATTCAATAGTTAGACCTCAGAAAATCTAACACGATGATAAGACCCGCCACACGACGCAGACCAAGATAATATTATCCAGCTCACACTGGAGTTAAAATCCTAAGCATTATGGTAAGCAAACACCGTTTTGATTATATACCTTTCCTATTTCTCCAATTTCAACAAGAAATATTTTAAAAAATCCATTCTTCTCACGAATTACTGAATTCATTCAATAGTTCGACCTCACAAGATCTAACATGATAATAAT
Source organism: Druceiella hillmani (assembly GCA_039881145.1). Lineage (NCBI taxonomy): Eukaryota > Metazoa > Arthropoda > Insecta > Lepidoptera > Hepialidae > Druceiella > Druceiella hillmani. The sequence continues at coordinate 3,734,972 of JAYKKI010000064.1, forward strand.
GCCAGCCAGAAAGCGCAGATCAAGATACTACAATCCGGCTCAAACTAGAGTTAAAAGCCTGCAGCATTATGATAAACAAACACCATATTGATTACATAACTTTGCTATTTCTGCAATTTCAATAAATAATACTAAAAATAATCCACTCATCTTAACGAATTAATAAATTCGTTCAATAGTTAGACCTCACAAGATCTAACACGATGATAAGACCCGCCATACAGCCCAGATCAAGATATACAATCCGGTTAAAACTAGAGTTAAAAGCCTGCAGCATTATGATAAACAAACACCGTTTTGATTATATAACTTTATTATTTCTGCAATTTGAACAATAAATACTAAAAATAATCTATTCATACTAATTAATTAATAAATTCATTGAATAGTTAGACCTCATAAGATCTAACACGATGATAAGACCCGCCACACAGCGCAGATCGAGATATACAATCCGGCTCAAACTAAAGTTATATAACTTTCTTATTTCTGCAATTTCAATAAGAAATACTAAAAATAATCCACCCATTCCAACGGATAAATAAATTCGTTCAATAGTTAGACGTTACAAGATCTAACACGATGATAAGGCCCGCCACGCGACGCAGACAGAAAATATTATAATCCGGCTCACACTGGAGTCAAAAGCCTGCAGCATTATGATAAGCAAACACCGTTCTGATTATATAACTTTCCTATTTCTTCAATTTGAACACGAAATACTAAAAATAATCCATTCATTCTAACGAATTACTGAGTTCATTCAATAGTTAGATCTAATACGATGATAAGGCCCGCCACACGGCGCAGACCAAGAAGCCATCAATCAAAAAGGATTTATGATGTTATCGATAATTGCTATTATTTTCATCGTTCCCGCGTATCGTCTACGCTGCTACTACATGATAAACATGCGTGTTGTATTTAATCAAAATGTTGTCATTCGGTTTAACCCGGGTGACGGAAGCATTAAAACAGCAACATGATTTGTTTTTATTGCTGGCCTTCATACAGGCAATTATGTCCAAGAATTAACGAATCACGAATATTGCTGAAGGAATGGGTATTATTGTCTATTGCGTGATATAGTCCGGTGGATAATATGGCCAAAAATACAGATTCGTAATGCAAATTTAACCTAAACCAATATTATTTTACAAAATTGTTAAACGGCATTCCAATTGGCCTTGCACAATGTCTACATGCTATAGACAAAATGTTTGATATATAAAGAGATTGTTTCAAATATTGCATAATGGTCGCCCCTATGTGGGTGACCATTATGCAATATTATGTTGCTTTTAAATCGTCTTTTGAAATAAATATTTGCCTTTTATTTCATAGAAATTCGTCTGAATAAAATATATCATATTACGCGTTATCCTAACTACCTATAAAGGAGTACAAATCTCTGAAAAGATCACTAATCACCGATCCGCCGGAGAAGATGGTTCGGCTGCTTGTTTTGTTCAATATTTACTTCCTTGATTCCTTTGATGTACGTTTAAAGACCGGTACACGACGGATTATTTGTTACTTTGGTACTTTTCAAATAAACATGTATAGTAACCGTCAACAATGCAGTCTAAAAAAGTAACTTAGCTTAACCATGCAAAAAAAAATTTGAATAAGTTATAAATTGTTCTATTTATTGGTTGTCATAATATTACATATTTGTATTTACAGCAAGATCTTGTCTAAACGTAGAACCTTATATTATTTATTATACCCCTATTTTATTACCCAACTGCTTTTTCTGAATATATTTTGCCTGGATGTGTCAAATTTCCGTTCGTCAAAATTCATGAGATAATTTTCTCGTTTGATTAGTTGAAGAGAAAACGTCTTTAAAATTGATGCCGAATGTGGAGAGACAATCGCACTCAAAAGATTGACAGCTTCTGTCGAATTAGTAAAATTGCAAAATAAAATTCAATAATTTAGCTATTGTAAAAATAAATATAATGGTGCCATCGTAGTCTCATTTTAAAAAGGACGAATGAAAGTTTGTGTCTGCTTTAAATAATTTCAAAGCCGTATGTATTCTACTTCTCACACCAACTACCCTGTATTCATTAAGTGCAAGTAGCAAATGAATTAAACAATCCAAAACAAACATTTTATTTAATTTCATTTCAATATGCCATGTACGATTGATGTTTTCTTGAAAATAACTGTGGCAGTAAAACCCAATACTTCTAGTATTTTTCTGACTAGTTTTTTTGAAAGAGGAACTCTCTTTCTTCTCACTTTATAATCTATACGGTCATATATTTTTGTCCAACTACACAAAACAAAAAGATGTATTATGTTTTTTAAAAGTACATATAAACAGACATTTAAGTTAAAGGTGTTCTTCCTCATTTCCTCGATCCGGTATTTATATTTAAAACCGTTTTATCATTTAAATATAAACACCGGATCGAGGAAATGAGGTACAGTATATATATATATATATATATATATATATATATATATATATATATATATATATATGTATATATATATATATATATATATATATATGTATATATATATATATATATATATATATATATATATAAATATGTAGATATACTTAAAGCAATGAGACAATAACATGTTGCAGCATACTTCCAATGACTCTCAATGTAAAATTGTACTCCCAATAAATGGTAGCGTAAAGTATTTCACACTTTGTTAAGGTCAATATCCTGACAAGGTGTAACCTAATTTCTGAGAGTTCCCTAAAATCTATGGTCACTTGTGCAAAGAAAGATTGCGTAACCAAAAACCTGCATCTAGTATGAGATATGGAGGTGACGATCGATGAATGGATTCTATAAGCGTTTGAGAGCGAACCCTCTACTAAGCTAAATTTGTCAACATGGAAGTGTTATCAATTATGTAAAGATAATCCCTATAATACCAAGGTGTAAGAGCTGGAAGAAGGAGATCTTACCAAAAAATACAGTTTTTTTCGATTTGTTCTCTAGGCAGATATGGAAATTAGATTCTACCTAAAATACTTTTTGAGACTAATGGATCTAAATTAATAAGAGAAACAATCAAAAACCTGCACATTTAAGTAATTTGGCTGAATAAGAAGTCAATTTCATCATACCAAAATATTTCATTCATCTGCATTTTCTTATGAATAGCGAGAAACATTTAGAATTTCTCCAGAACAATCTGCTTGATCTACTATTACAAATTTTAGAAAAGCAGATCTGGCCTGACTTGGAGCCTCAGGGTCAATATTATTGGAGAAGTGATTGACCAATAATTATTGACCATGATGGCTTTCCAACTTGATATAGCCCTTAGAATGACTTACATAAATACATGATGGAAACATTTGAACCAATAGATTTGCATATCAGATCGGTCGACCTGATAGATTTAGACATTTAGGCCTAGGAATCAGCTAATGATTTTGTTTATAATAAAGCAATTCAGATATGGAATAATTTAGTTATGACATATGTTAGGCACAAAGCGGGCATTTTGATTATGAATGATAATAAATTATGAATGTTATTTTATTTTTCATTCATACAAAACAATCAAACACGATTAGTTGCTTAGCTAAATTAATCTTATCTTAATGCACATACTGCCATTCATGAGGTTATGATTTTACGTGATCGTCAATTGCAATTAAGCCGCGATAAGCTTCTTTGTCTTGGCACTGAAAAAAGATAAGTGACAATCTACACATTCTTATGTTTTTAGAAATGGCACAGTTTTTATAACGTTTTGAAAATATTTAAACTTATTAAATTGTTGTTTGTAAAAATTGTTAAAAAGTTTATTTTCCTGTAGTAACAATTCTCTGTGTACATTTACGATTAATTTTGGTACATTAAAAATCTACATATTTAAATTTTAAATAATTAATTACTTTTTAATAATCGTACAATTAAGTATCTGAAAAGAATATGTAGAATTAGATACATTATAAATTTTAAAAATCATAAAAATTTCGTTTTCAATGGTAAACACGTTGTAGTACTTGTTATTAAAAGACTATTCAACGATTGAATAATAAATTATCATAATTGTTGACTGGTTTGGATTATTAAACTGATCTGAAAAAATAATAACATCTTTTCAAATCTAACTGCATAGAATCGCTATGCTCAAAATGGGAAATACGCACAATTTATATTTTTATATTGATTCGACAGAATTACATCGAATTTAGTAATTTTTAGTTATAGAAAGGAATTATTATTACTTATCGGCGAGAAAATGTAGTTTAAAAATCTGTGTGTCGAATTTCGAACCAAAACATATCACCAGCTCATGTGTCGCAACCCGTGCTAACGTCATTGACGTTTATTATAGGGATGAGGCATATTACGTGACAAGATATTTGTACTAGGTATTTTCACAAAAGTATGCAGCCCTGGTATGGGGCGAAAATACTTTCAAGATATAAAGTATTTCACTTTGATAGCGGAACAGGATTTTGTATAAAAAATTATGACGCTTTTTATATGGATTGGCAAGCGTAGTGTACATATTGTTTGTCTCTGCTCTCTGTACAAAATGATCAATATATACATATAACGAATTAATCACTCTTAAATACGTCAGCTTTTCACTATTTTATAAGCTAATAGTCATAAGCCTGTTTAAGAATGAAGGAAAATTCTCAAACAACGAAAACGAACCACTCTTATTATTAAATATAATAGGACTGGTCGTGCACATTTTACAAGCGATACGTGTAAAGTACTTATAAGGATAGTACTAAATACCTTTCGCACTCTTTACGTTAAACTTAAAGCTTTCAAAATATTTTTAAGTATTTTGAGGCATGGTTTTTGACCCTGGTATTTTTTCGGACTCATATTTGAAAGACCTGGCAGTTAATTTTACAAGTACGACCCACCTCTACTTTATAAAATCCAAATTTATTGTTTCACACTGGAGAAAATGGAGTGCCCTTCACTTAGACAATAAAAACTACTTGACAATAAAAACTAATACTAATGTACTTCAACTCCAACATATAATATTCGTGAAAAAAAGTATAATTATTGTTTTGTGCCTATGTGTGAATGCAAATCCACAAAACGTTCGGATCAAATGTTTTAATTGTTCAAAACTAGAATAGATAAACAAATGTAAATACCTCGAAATCAGGCTGGGAAATCTGGGAAAGCGCCAAAGTTTCAACTCTCGCCCTAACAAAAAACTACTTCGCGTGAAAGACGTTATGTAATTGAAAAATAACGATATGCAATATTAGATATTCTCAGCAATGTCTCCTAAAAATCCTTACGTAAAAGGCGTAAAAAAATTCTTTTGTTATCGTTATAAATTGCTTTTCCAATCGATTGTCAGACAAAATCTAAAATAAATTGTAAACTTTGTTACGAATCATATTATATTTCCAAGTCCGCGCGCCCGTTGCACTATGGTTTCCTACTAAGTCAAAATTAAAAAATGTTAAAGTAAGTAAATCCACAATTTAATATCACATAATCGTTTACTATCTACCCAATCTCTAAAAAGTATAAATATTTTTGATACAATATTATTATTGCTATTGAATCATATGAAAGAGGACATCCGGCAAACTATAAAGGATGTCCACCCTATTAAAAGTAATTGAAAGCTCTGCACCCGAAGAAAATCTCTGCTGTTCAAAGAATGCAAACCGAAAATATAAAACTGTCTGATAAAGATGAATAATCTATTTCAAAAATATGTATACGCTCAGACCATAAAAAATACAAATAATCCAAGTAATGATAATAAGAAGCTAGCTACATTTAACGAGCCGAAAATCGCTGACATGAGGAAATTGCTCACTTCATTTCAGGCTGAAATTAAACGAAGTATTAGCCACTTAGCAAAAAGAATGGAAAAATTGGAGGAAATCATACCCACTTTTCACAAAAGAACCACATTAAAATGAAAGGTTATAGCGTGCCTGTTTGCTAGGATGAGATCAAGTACATTTCATCAATGATAATTAATTAATTGTATATTAAGATTGTATCACGCATATCCAATAAAGGATGTTTAAAAAATACTATTTCGTCATCGAAAGTCGTAACATTGAAATTTACGTAATTAGCGTTATTGGAACATAGACAAAAGAGAGTTTTTTTACTGACTATATCTACAAAAGTGTCCATAAGTGCTTATTATTTAGTAATGGTCATTCAAGGCCAAGGTATATACTAGCTTTTTATTTGTGTATTTAAAAGTTATTGACTAAAAATATGAGACTGCTACCATACATGTATGTTAGTATAAAAATTATTTTAAAATTTGGTTTAAGTTTTTGTTGGGTTTTAACTATCCAGCCCAGCTTACCCTCACTTTACTTTTTTTTAAGTAAACTTAAATTAGTATTCTTAAAGGTTATTTAGGATTTGGCTGCCCAAGTTTGCCTGGCTTAACTGTATAAAACTCTAACGTCATTGTAGGTCTTCGTAGCTTTTGGCTACGTAGCCTAAAGTATCTGGTAGTTTATATTTAATATAATTTGTTTCGTTTCGTTTTAGGTTCATATTACAAACGCACATTTAGAAGGTGATTATCTATGATTTTTGAAAAGAATGATTATCTATGATTTTTGAATCAGAGTGACTGGATCAGCTTCTGAAAGAGCTAGACAAATTATAAAAATTCTTCAGGAACCTATATCGGATGTCGAGTACATCGATAATTCAAATTTTTGGCACCGTGTTCAATATTTGGGTAAAAAACTAACTGAGTATTGGAACCCGTGGAAAGTGTTGAAATGACGAAGTTTTCTGCTACTTCGTATTCGTTTATGCCAGCAGCAACACAAACGCTCGACAATAAAGCGATTTCTTCAAATACAGGCCGTAAGAAGCTATTCACTGAATCCAGTAAACGTGCACAGCTGCGAAGACTGGAAAATGTGATAAATTAGGACGAAGTCCTATCATTGATTAACGAGGCCAAACTTATAAAATATCAATATTTATTAATTAAAGAGCACATAAATTCTAAAAAATGTCCTGTTTTACCTTCATGCAAAAAAGTATTAGAAGCCAGAAAATGGTGTTATGCGACAGAACAAAGAATAACGTAGTCTGAGTTTATTAGACCACATAACCTCGAGAATAATGGACTTATAAAGAAAAGTTTTTTCAAGTATTCACTATGAGTCTTTAGGCAAATTGAGCTTCTATGGTAGCACAGGACATAGCGAATATAAGCAATATTTTTACTTTCTTTAAGTTCTTTACCACGACCTAGGTTTCGTTGTATTACATCTCCAGGTGGGATATTAGCAAAGATCTTTGCTAATAACCCACCTGAAGATGTTGTAATATAGCGAAACCTGGGTCGTGGTAAAGAACTTAAAGAAATTAGAAATATACTAAATCACGTAGTTTCATTTAATTGTGAATAGGTTTTTATTGAATTCGATCCATTTGTTCTTCTTCTTTTATATTAAACTCAGTCCATATTGATTTGTTGTACATTTACTACCTTATTATCTAAAAAATAAATGTTTATTTAGTAATTCATAATGTTTTACTTCGATTATATTAATATTCGAGGCAATTACATCACTAAACGCTCATAAACTTATTATAGATATACTTTCGACCGCGTTTCTATGGACGCGGAACCACAGTGCGCTAGAGCCATGACGTGAAGACCGACCATGAAGACCGACCAGAACCGCCGGTCCGACCAGGACCAGAATAGCGATAGATCCCGTTGGAGGAAGATGGAGGAAACCTTTACACGAAAATGGATACCCGAATAACATTAATTTAAAATAAAACAGTTAAATTCAGATATAAATATACATATAATATATATATATATATATATATATATATATATATATATATATATATAATAGTGAACTGAATTTGGAACTCTGTCTTGATAATATTTATGAAACAATTGACGTGTTAATATCTTTTATTTCAATTATGAATGAAATTGTTTGTTTTATTTTTATATATTTTCTTAAATTTTATTCTAATAATATCATGTTTAACACACAAGAAACTTCCAATATTATTTCAACGTGTACTTTTGTGTTTTTAAATCGTAAAAATGATATTATGAGAATAAAGGGTTATTATTTTTATTAAAATTACAGTTAATATTATTATTATTATCTTCATCATCATTAGTATTATATTTCTATCTAAATATTTTTTAAATAAACTGCTCATATTTATAAAAGTCAATGGGCTTTATCAATACATTAAATTTCAAATTTCTACGTTGAATGATTTCCAAGAAAAAAGTCTGTTACATACAGACAGACATTTACAAAAGTAATCATGCAAGGGTGCCGTTTTTTACACTTAGGATGAGGAACGCTTATATTTAAAAATAACACCAGGTGAATAAGGAAATACATTTTCCATAAATTAACAACTGTTGATAGACTTGGATTTAAATAAAGAATTAAATCTAATGTTTGGTTTTTTATTATCTTATATTTTTAATGATTATTAATAAATTTCGTTCTTTTAGCTAATTTTTATTCGATTTTTTTTAATTTACTCCTTGTCAATCGAGTTTTATAATTTATAACTTCAACTTGGTTGTTCACTGCTTTTCATTTATCGATTTGATTATATTTGAATATACGTTGCTTGTACAAGAAGTAGCATTTTATTTTCATCTTTAAAAATGTGCTTAAAATTAACTCAGTTCAAATAACATTGCAAACCTCTTGTTAAATTTTCGTTAACATTGTGTTCGGAACCTCAATTGCAGCATAAACTGTCTAAGTTTATTAAACACCTCAATTACAGCAATAAACTCCCTAAGTTCATTAAAAACCTCAGTTGCAGCAATAAACTCTCTAAGTTCATTAAAAATCTCAATTGCAGCAATAAACTCTCTAAGTTCATTAAAAACCTCAATTGCAGCAATAAACTCTCTAAGTTCATTAAAAATCTCAATTGCAGCAATAAACTCTCTAAGTTCATTAAAAATCTCAATTGCAGTAATAAACTCTCTAAGTTCATTAAAAATCTCTATTGCAACAATAAACTCTCTAAGTTCATTAAAAACCTCAATTGCAGCAATAATCTCTCTAAGTTCATTAAAAACCTCAATTGCAGCAATAAACTCTCTAAGTTCATTAAAAATCTCAATTGCAGTAATAAACTCTCTAAGTTCATTAAAAATCTCAATTGCAGCAATAAACTCTCTAAGTTCATTAAAAATCTCAATTGCAGCAATAAACTCTCTAAGTTCATATATTCAACTGATCGACCAATGGGCTCAAAAGATGAATCTTTTAATCAGTCCGATTGAGTCCGAGCCTGTAGACTCACTATACTAACTTTCGAAATTCATCTGAGAAAATTATATGTTAATTTCCGCTGTTTTCCTATCATTTCCATATTATGTATCTTGTGATTTTTCTGATCTTTGAGCATTTCAAATTTAAGCCACTTTTTTAAATAATCACTATTGTACGTAACTTTTGTTTAATATAATTGTTGTCGATATTGGAGTAATTATAATACCATATATTGGAATCTATCTGAAAACTAATTGCTTAAATTTCTCAGCTACTATTGACTGGAAGAGATCGCTCTTATATTAGTATATTTGTCCTAAGAACAAAAAAATATTAAATTACTTCAAAGATGAAATAAATAAAAAATAAAGCTACTTTTAAAAAACCTTTTTTCGAGAATATGTTCCAGAATCCAAAGGCTAAATCACTACTACTGCCCAGATACTACCTCCAAAGAACTTTAATTCGCTATTTCTTTAGTTAAGTACTTTTTCTCCAATATATGAAAAATTCTCTTTTGATCTTATTCTTTCATAAAATATGTTTCATTATTAACCACCAACAAATAAAAAACCAACAAATAAAAAATTATCTTTTGATCTTGTTCTTTCATAAAATATGTTTCATTGTTAACCACCAACAAATAAAAAACCAACAAATAAAAAATTATCTTTTGATCTTGTTCTTTCATAAAATATGTTTCATTATTAACCACCAACAAATAAAAAACCAACAAATAAAAAATTATCTTTTGATCTTGTTCTTTCATAAAATATGTTTCATTATTAACCACCAACAAATAAAAAACCAACAAATAAAAAATTCTCTTTTGATCTTGTTCTTTCATAAAATATGTTTCATTGTTAACCACCAACAAATAAAAAACCAACAAATAAAAAATTATCTTTTGATCTTGTTCTTTCATAAAATATGTTTCATTATTAACCACCAACAAATAAAAAATTATCTTTTGATCTTGTTCTTTCATAAAATATGTTTAATTTATTATAAAATAAAAAAACAAAATTCAACACCCTCTGAAAGTATTAGAAACACTCTGTACCAGAATACAGTTTCCCCCAAAAATAACTGGCCTTTCGTAATATTTTAAGTTATTTGGTATTAACAAATGATTTAATCAATGAACAATAATCAGAGTACACTTGATCGAAGTAGATATACTTTTGTAGTCACTTTAACCTAGTATTATGAACAAACAAAAATACGATCGAGGTTTCGCCTACATAAATAATAAACACATCTGCTGTACCATCGATGGTTTTTATTACAACACTAGTTACAAGACAACTAGTATTTCCTTTCAAGGATAGTAGAAACTCACATGACACCAGTGATTAACAAAATAACTCTGAATATGACAAAAGAAGACACTACCCAATCCTGACCTGTAAATCACTTGAAGGCGGTCATTGTACGTATTTCACAAGTTGATTTTATCATTAGGAAGTATAAAAATAGATACAGTTACGAAAAATAATGCCCGTCACAAGGAAAATGTGATAAAATTTAAAATTTTGTAATTCTACTTCATTAAATATAAAACCACTTCAAAAGGTAACTTTTTTGCTTATCACATCACGTTATGAACATGATATGACAAGGAAAAAGTTACCTGGTATATGTGTATCTATATACAACCCTTTTTCAGCAAGTTTGCATACCTTTTATTAACCCAGAAATTTTTTATGCAATAGTATTAAATGTAAATAAATTAACATTTAATCAACTTATAAAAAGCTTCTTTGTGGATAATGTTTTTAGTTTTATAATCTAGGTTCTTGTTCTCTAGGTTCTTGAGCCATAAATTGTATTTATTTCTGAAAAGTACTCATAACCGGGATGAAAAAAGTTTATATCTAAGCAAATCTGCTGTGAAAATGTCGACGAATTATGTGAAACTTCCTCAGCGACATCTGCTTTATACTGAACCAGTAATTTTTTTTTTCAGTAGTATTAATTGTAAATAAAATAACGTTTAATCAACTATTGAAGAGCTTCTTTGTGGACAATGTTTTTAGTTTCATAATCAAGGTATTCCTTCTGTGGGCCATAAATTATATTTGTTTCTGTTAAGTACCCTTGACATGCGAGTCACTGTGTCATATTAAAATTGCGTAACGCTTAAGAAAAACAATACCGAACGTATCCGACAGGTATTGAAATCTGCTGAATGCTAACAAAATGGTGGCCGAGAAAATAAAAAAATATATTACAAATTGTTATTAGTTAATTTTAAAGTTATGCACCCTTAAGGAAGTTTCACTTCATCCGTAAGCTCAGGTTACTGCTTGAACTAAAGTAATCTAATTTCAAGTACCTTTGAAAAAATTCGGTTAGAACGAAAGGTAACCAACCTTAATTTTATCCTAAATCCCATGTCTATCCCATATCTTTAGAAAACTTGATTAGAACGAAAGGTAACCAACCTTAAATTTATCCTAAATCCCAAATCCCGTATCTATCCCATATCTCTATATACATGTGCTCCAGAAAACAAACGAAAAGATAGACAAACGTTAATTCTAAAAAAGTTCCTTTCTTCTTCTTCGTAAAAAAGACAAAAAAAATCCTTTTTGTCTAGAATCGCCCGAACACAAAATTTCCAAAAATATGCTATTTATAAGATCACCTTTACTGCATCTGAAACGATATCATATATTCTTCTTATTCGCATTAATATTTTGCTGCCGATTTTATAAAATGTAAGCTATAAAAATATATAAGCCTACCAGTAATTCGTGATGATATCCATAATTTTCTTTTCTATATCAACAACAAAACTCAAAGCGTCACAGTGACAATCCATGACAATTTATTTATAAATTATAAACAATTGTGTAAAAACTATCAGCAGATTCGAGCAAATTTTGGCTTTGAATACTTTTATAGTGCAACTAGCATAGGTTCTTCAGCCAGGACATCCTCCTCCTGCTAAGCCTCCTTCTATACAATATCTTGTCTTGCATAATGATTTGAAGGAGTTATATTTTCTCTGGTGCATGGTATGCCTCAGGCAGTGCAGCTTGAATGTTTTCGACTTTTTTTAAACCTTCGCGTCTCTTTTCATCAGCTGCTATTACTCTAACTGTATTCATACCCTTATTTATTGTTTATTTACTCTCATATTATATTATTTTACCAAAGTAAGTTTTACTCAAACTATTACACAACACAATAACATGACAGTCATCTTTCGCCAAACCCCCGGCTTCGAGGATATTTTATATAATTTTCATAGAAGAGAATTTTGAAAAAATTTTAGGAAAACGATTTCAGTTATCTGTCACCATAAAATTATTCCCTATTTCCACATCATTTTTACATTTTAAAGAATATTTTTACATTTTAAAAGAAATCTTTAGAAAAGATACTAAATATTATTAAATAAAAATTATTATTTAGCAATTTTTTGACAACCCGATTTTAATCTAAAAATAATAAGTTCCATCTACGCACTTAAACAAAGCATGTCCTAAGATCAGTCTAGTTTTATAAATTAAGAAATTTATTATTATATACGTATAACCAGCAATATAAAATGAACTAACTAAAAGAACTATAAAAGAAATTCGAAGCCAAAGAAAATTCACTTCAAATTTTATAAATCTTTTAAAGGATGCATGTATATATAGGTACAAATAGTAAGGGAATATATAGTATATAGTACACAAGCCAAATTGTTCCTGCTTATTCACTTAACGCTTTATCGCAAAACACTTTCCTCCACCGAACCAATTTTCTCCTCCTCTGGATGCTGTCACGATACTCCAACAATCTTTTTAGTTGATGGAACTAAAAATGCTAAAAATTGTCATATAGTCATGTAAAGTATTAACGTATGAAAATATATCGTCTAAATTTTTCCTATGTGATTATGTTAATTATTTAAAAGTATTTTAATCAATACATTTATAAATTTGCCAATAGATGGCACTATATTATTGCCATTTGCTGGTAAAACGTTACGAGATTAATCCTTAGCGTTACGTCCATCAATGCAAAGAAGTTTCACTGCAATAAAAAATATCTTTGATATTCTGATTTGATTTTAAGAAAAATACAAATATTTTTAACAATAATTTCAAAATAAAAATAATAATGAAGGAAAGTAAGGTATTTAACTATTTTTTTATTACATGAATTATTATTTTAAACATTTACAAACTGAGAAAAAGTGGTACAACCAATTGACCTAGTTATATTAAGTTCAACATAAGGGTTTAAACTTAACGTTTAGATAAGGACAGCAACACTGAATTGTAATGCCATTTTTAATAATTCTCATCGTATTCCACAAGAGCGAATGGGAGAAGGAGATATCCCATCCTATCCCTACCGTTAAATTTAGATGCTTATATCTCATTAATTTTTTATAAATTTTTTTATATTTTTCATATTGTTTTTAACTAAACTATATTTCATAACGTTTTACTAAAAACAGCAAATTTAAGAGCAGCCATAATCATATATTCGATAAAAATCCATTAAACATTTTATTGCTCAAAAGGGGAACAACACTTTTAAACAAGTTCTATATTACGAACATCAACTCGATTTTTTTTTTACTTTTAGTTTCACTTGCGTGTATTTTAGGGTATAAAAAATCAAATGCAAAGAAAATCAGTTATTAAAAAAATAAAACTAACCGACTGCGTGTCGAGACCAACACAAAGCGGAGTTCCTTAATTGTCTCTTGTCCACTTCTCTTAAAATTGTCAACACGAGTAAACTAGAACAATTTTATTTAAAAACTCTGATAAAAATTGTAGTATTTAAATTTTTACAGATTTTTCTTAGGTTAAGAAAATAGAGGAATTAATTACGTCACTTTTAAGCTGAATATTTGACAAATAAAACTTAAATGATAAACAAATCAACATCACTTTAAGAGACCTATTCAATGGACCTATTCACTCAATGGGTTATAAGAAAAAACGTATTAAAAAACAACATGATTGAGATCTCCATATGAAACATCGGCTTCAAAAATATCATGCACATGGCTCTAAAACTGTGGAACCTACATGGGTGTGACGGAAAGAACGGACCGACCAATGAACATGAATATATGCTTCAGCAATTTATATACAAGTTAAAGTTTTTCTTCTACAACTCAGCTGTTTGACATTGACAATGTATTTATTTCTTAAACAAATATATTAAACAGAAAACTAAACTGCTTTACAGTGACAGCTACATTAAAATTTGTTTTAACGTAACGACAAACGGACAGACAAGTTAAAGGACTTTTACATAAAAGTCTAGTATTTGTTCACAGTGAGTGACAAAAGTTTGCTATAAAATTAATGTGGACATAATCTCAATATTATATTATGACACAAGATAAGTAGAAATTTACGCGATTTTAATATCGATGCAAGCCCTGATGATTTTAGGTCAAAATGATAATAAACAACGGCAAAACGAACATTTTGCAATCTTTTGTTTTCTTTTTATTTATGGTATTTTAATGTTTAATTCCTGAAATCGTTTCGATATAAATACACGGCCGTTTTTTAACTTATTAAAACTAAACTTCAAAGAAATGATAATTATGATTAATCTAACTATTACTTGTTTATAACGCGAACGAAAGTTTTTCTATCATATCCATCTCAAAAAGACACAAATCAACTATTTTACCGGACTGGCTATAGTAATATAGCCAGTCCGATAAGATGGCCAATCGAAATATTTCAATGTTCTCGTAGAACATATCTCTGATTAACACCAGTTAACGACGGTTATTAGGGCATATACTGCTTATTGCAAACATTGTTTTTTTATAAAAATATAACGAATTAAGTAACTTTAACTCAAGATATTGAACCGAATGCAATTTTTTCCGTATTCATAGTAATCAGGTTTTAGCGTTTATGTTGTGAGATTTATTATATTTTTCCTGTTTTTTCCTTAAATGTGATTTCTCACTGATAGTATGACTTTAAAATAAATCAAAAAAGTTCTAAGCGACTTGACTATGTGAACATCTCATACGTTAGATATTAGATAAGATGGCCATTTTTTATTAAGGTAACGTGGCTACATGTATTCAAATCCCGTGTACATATTTTCACAATAAACGATAAATTAATATGATTACACTTCACGGTATGAAAACATGCGCGTTCATCACACCTCTCACACTGTTGGCATAAGTTAGAGATAAATTATCGTTAATATTTATTATCATTATAAATTGCAAAGCAAAAAATTAAAATAAATGTTAAGTTCTGGTTCATCGATACATATGTGTCTAGAATCAAAACAGCTCAACCCGATTATAAAAAGAGCTAAACAAATGGATAAAATAACTAAAAACGTATCCTGAGATGAGTGGCCATTTTATCTACATATGCCCGGTAAGATGGCCAATAGCAAGGAGTTTCTATTTAATTTATATTTCATTAGTAATTACCATAGTAATTACTAAAGATACAAAGTAAATTACTTTTCGTAAAGTAAAAACTTACTAAAGTTCTCTTTTTTGTTAACGAAACACTTTTTGCAACATTTTTTTTGTTAAAAAAAGTGACAGAAAAGTCATCGATTAAAAAGAGCGTTAATTTATTTTGAGAAGTTTCTCAGAACAAAAACCCAGACAAGAGTCAGAAACGACAAGCTATCTTGCAATAATACAAGAGGTACTGTGAGGATTATTTTTGATATTATAATATATGAAGACTTTTAAAATTTTTTAAGTTATTAGAATGAATGTTAATATTATGCCAGTCACGAAAGATCATCCATCTGTAACGCGACCCAAACTCAGAGAAGTTATCAAGTTTTCAAGGTTGATATATAACGAATGTGTGTGTATATATATATATATATATATATATATATATATATATATATATATATATATATATATATATATATTGAAGGTGTTAAAGTTTATTAAACAGTTTTTCTGAAAAATGAGAATAGCAGTCTAGTGGTAATCAATAATTTAGTGGAGGCAATGCCTATAGCAACGGGTTTGTTAGCAACTGTTTTAACCAAATAAAATAGTAGAATTTTAGTCAGATAGCAGTTAAAATAACAAATACCAAAAAATAATTAATGCCGTTTATATACGGTTACTTATTTTGAGTAATATAAATATACCAATGTATCTCAAAATCACTTTCAGTTTCTTGTATGGTATTGGATAATACACTTTGAAAACCTAAACTAAAATAACCTTAAAACGAAACATGTTTTTCTCAAAATAATTCTTATTGTCAGCCAAAAAATCATGTTTCTTATTGACATGGTCGAAATTAGTGCTTAACAATGCATCCCCGATATAATGAAACGACACATGTTTTCGAGCGCATCTCAATTCACTGTTGCTAATCATGTAACATCGTTCATCGTGTGATTACAGTGAAATTAGTTCTAATACGATTTCAGGGAGGAAGATGAACGAAATTAATACCAAACAATGGCATTGGGCAAGGTTTAGTATTTGTTGTGCGCGCCCAAATTGGAAACTGGACGATGATGAGCCAAACTTTAAGTTTTCGAAACTTGTAACTTTTCTTCTCTTGATCCGATTTATAAAATTCATTCGCCGATGCATTGGTTTAGGACAAAGTCCTCTATATCTTAATTTTAATCTACATCGAATCCACTCGGTAAATATAGAAACATTGGTATTTTGTAGTTTTGAAATGGTCGAGTTTCAATTTTTGCCGCGCATAATAAATAAAAACTTTTACTAGTGGAGTTAGTTGATGTTATTTTATTCACATCATTCACTGAGACCATACTAGAACTAATCCCATTGTAATTACAAGATGCACTAACACACACGATGAGCAACAGTGACTTGAGACGCGCGCAAAAACATCGTTCACGCCGTCCCCTCCCCCGCCTCAGGTGCCTTACATATTAGAATTCTAATAAAGCATATGTTTGTCTCGCCCTCGCTTTGTCGACTATGCAGTGCGTAACACCGGCATCAGTTTTGGTACCCGTACGTTATCACCTAGATCTCCCCATCCGTGTTACGACATGTTGTCAAAATTCTGCCACGTCAAAATTCTGTTGCAAACCTATAGAATAAATGTTAATAAATCCTACCCCAACAACTTCCACTCTACATTTTCCGAGTCATCTATATCAATAGTCCTTCTTTTTAATTCCATCCCGTCCTTGATTCCATCTTGCTCTCTTCTTCTAAACAAGCTACGTATTCCAATATTAGGAAAAACCGTTTTTATTTTCAATATCAGCAACTTTCTTGTTTGTTCCTTCTAATTGTTTTTTAATAACTAACCAAAAATATAATAATATAAGAGAAAAACGTGTCGCTATCAGCAATTATCACACGCGTACAGGCTAGAAAACAAACCATCAACACAAGGGCCCAGTCGGTTAATTGAAGGACACCTGACCCTTTTGTCCGTTGATAAAAACAAAATATTTCGCGTTTATCTAAAAATTCCATTGATAAAAGGACGTCATGCATCGCGATCGTGTTTGCTCGATTGAATCAAAATATTTGGAAAACGTATAACTAATTAACTGTAAATTACAAGCTGATGTAAAATTTTGGGATATCGACGAGCCCAAGGCACTCGTCGAGTCATCACCACTGGTCACGTTCACGTCACTAGCGAACCAGTGGCGCACGACCACATTTAACTGTGTGTAAAATTTGCAAGTGTCTATTGAAATTAAATATCAAACAGACACAATCTTTAAAGAGGGAACACAAATAAAACTTTATATATCTATATTAAGTTTTATAGTTAATAAATTCAACTGAATTTTTAAAATAAAACAGACTAAGTTCGATTCTGGTTCGCGCATCGAGAACTTTAACGGGTAAAGAACTATTAAAATGAAGTTACTTAATTTATCATAATTTATAGCTAACGAAAACTGACTGAAGGAATCAATATTTATAATACATATATAATTATAATTAGAAGTTAGAAAGCGAATGGCGATAGCCAGAACTGCGATGGATAAGCTGAAAAAATTATGGAGAAATCGTAACTTAACCAAAGCCAGTAAGACCAGGCTCGTAAGAACACTAGTTTTCCCCATATGTTTATATGCATCCAAGAGGTGGACATTGTAAGAGCTGGAAAAGCAGAAAATAGATGCCCTAGAGATGTGGTGCTGGAGGAAAATGCTGGGAGTGTCATAGACAGAATTTCGCACAAACACCTCGATACTTCAAGAACTTGGCATCACGTGGCGTCTATCAACCCAAGTACAGTCTCGAATTTTGAAGTTCTTTGGCCATGTCTCGAGGCGAAACAATGACTCCATATAGCCTTCGGTGATCCAAGGAAGGGTGGAAAGAAACAGGCCGCGTGGCAGATCACCCATGCGATGGGCTGATCAAATAAAACCAGCAGTTGGAGACTCTCTACATAAATGCACTAGGATATCGGCCAATAGGTTAAGGATCACATCAACCACCATTGATGATGTAGCCTCATCATGACCACGACCGCTCTGTCAAAAGTGACATGACTCAGAAGGAGAATATAATTAAATAAGAAAAACATGAGGCGAATACCTCAAAAGCTATGACATTCAAAATCATCGTTACAGTTTTCATACAAGCTTTATGTAGGCTTGTAAAAATACTATTTTTCATAAATTTTGACCCAGCATTTTCGGAATAAATGGGAGCATATATTTTTTGTATATTTCTCAATATATCTCTGCAGATTTGCTGTCTTATAATTATGAAAAAAATATGTTTAAGATTCTTTTAACTAGCTCATTCACACGATAACTGATAACTTATTCATGCAATTTTAACTTTTTTTGAGTACTTAATTTCCTATCTCTAAAATTTCGTATAAATATTTTTGAGTTTTGAGATATATGTGAATTAATGTGTTTTATTGCTATGTAATTTTAAACTTCTACGTCAAGCGGTTTCTCAGAAAAATCGCTATTACAGAGGTACCGACAGGAATGTCAGTTATCTTATAAAGATACCGTTTTCCTTTTGAGATACGGAACCCTAAAAGATTATTGATGCTTTACGTAATCTGCACTGATTACTACAAAACTACTAATTTCCAGATGTCGGTAAAAAATAAATATTGAAACCAAAATAAAAGTAATATATTAGTTATTATGTTACACTCAAAGTACCCAAAATATTTGTGATCAATTCCCGAATACAATTCAAGGAAAACACTTTAAATGCTTTTATCTCCAAAAACATTAAGTACATTTATCTCCATCATATTAAATGCTTTCATCTCCAAAGCTATGAACTTAGAGAAATCAATATATATTAATAGAGAGATTATATAATCCATTTTATTTAAATCTTACGACATTTTATATGCCATGTTGTTCTATAAAAGAAAAAATAAGTCGTAAGACACTAACACCATCTGTGCCATATTGTTTGAACTATATTCTATCAACAAAAGGAAAAAGATTCATGGGAC
This sequence comes from Druceiella hillmani, assembly GCA_039881145.1. Lineage (NCBI taxonomy): Eukaryota > Metazoa > Arthropoda > Insecta > Lepidoptera > Hepialidae > Druceiella > Druceiella hillmani. The sequence goes on from JAYKKI010000064.1 coordinate 3,754,670, forward strand.
ATCAACGCCATCTATTCTTAATTTGATCAACTTTTTATTACGCAGCTAATATTACCATCTGACCCGTATAAATCCAGTCTTGACTAGATTTTAAGTTTTGACTGAACGCCACCTATAATTTATTGGAGATCAAACTTTTCATATCATCACTCATCAATGTCGTTTTTTCATGAACGAACGAAGTATTACCATTCTTATTGAAAGTCTCTCGCAGTGATTATGCGAGTATATAAATCCGTTGAGAAGCAATGAGATGTATGGCGACATAACCAATGCAACACAATCTGCGAAACACGTTACAATAAGAGGTTTAAAAAGAAAATTTTGGGTAAGAATGACTTTCTGAAACTAATCAAGTGGCGCAAAGTATCTTGTAACACAATAATATTATAAAAATAAAATTCACATCCTGAGAATCTTCTCACACACCTTATCCCGGCACATAATACCTTTTGTTATGAGTGTTCGTTCACTGTTCATGCTGCCAAGTTGTGGAAAAAACTCGATTCTGACCCCAGGTTTTCTTCATCCTAAATGGAGATATTCAAAATCATCTAAGAAAATCACAACTTTATTTTCCACATTCCATTTCCATTCATATCATTCTCACTTAATTCTTGACCTATCTTTTCCTACCTCGAAATTCCCCCCTACCCGTCAATCTCCTCTCTACGTACCAAAATTTTTATCTATTTTGTTTTTTTCTCAAAAAAGAATTCATCAAATTTTTTTAATTGCACGAGATTGCTCATATGGCAATAAGTTCGTCAGACCAGATTTTTTTCACAATATCGGAACTTTTCGCCATTTGTAACCGGCGTTCTAACATTTGTTCTGTCAACCCTAGATTTAGCAGTCATATAGAGTATAATGGTTGTATAGTATATCAAACATAGCAGGTTGTGGTTATTCAGCATATCTAGCATAATATGTTGTGGTTATTCTGAATAACTAGGCATAGTATGTTATGATTATATAGAATACCTATCATAGTACGCTGTGGTTGTACAGCATATCTAGCATACTATATTGTGGTTATATGGTATATCTAGCTAGCACGTTGTGGTCATACGGCAAATATAACAAAATACATTGTGGTTATAAAGCATATCTAGCATAGTATATCATGGTTGTAATACATGTTTAGCATAATACCTACGTTGTGATCATACGGCATATCTAGAAACAGTACATTATGGTTATACAGCATATCTATAATATCCCATTGCAATTACACAGCATGTATAGCATAGTGTGCTGTGTTTATACCGCATATCTAGCATAGCAGGTTATGGTTAGGCAGTATATCTAGCATAGAGCATTATAGTCATACAGCATAACTAGAATAGTACAATATACTTATAACGCATACCTAACATAGTACATTGTGGTTATACAGTTTATCTAGCATGGTATGTTACGGTTATACGGCATATCTATCACAGTACGTTGCGGTTACACGACATACCTAACGAAGTACATTGTAGTTATACAGCATATCTAGCATAGTATATTATGATTATATAAGATATCTAGTATAGCGCCTTGTGGTTATACTGCATATCTAGCATAGTATGATGTGGTTATACAGGATAACTAGGCATAGTACGTTGTGATTATACAGAATATCTAACCATAATACGTTGTGGTTATACGGTGTGTCTAGCATAGTATATTGTAGTTGCATGGCATATGTAGGATAGTACGTTGTGCCTATACAGAATATCTAGCCTAGTACATTGTGGCTATACGGAAAAACTAGGCATAGTACGTTTTCATTATATAAAATATCTAGGCATGGTATGCTGTACTTATGCGGCGTATTTAACATAGTATATTTTGGTTGCACAATATATCTAGCATAGTACGCTGTGGCTATATAGAGTATCTAGCATAGTACTTTGTGATTATACAAAATATCTAGCATACTACATTGTAGTTATACAGAATATTTAGCATAGTATGTTGCGTTTATACAGAATCTAGCATAGTATATTGTAGTTGCAGGGCATATCTGGCATGGTATGTTGTGACTATTCAGAATGTTTTTTGGTTGGCTGTAAGAGATTACTCTTGTAGCAATAAGTCAACCATATATACTTTAATGTATCTAATTAAAGTACAAAAATAAATATCAAGAATAGTACGTTGTGGTTATATGGAATAACTAGTCATAGTACGTTGTGATTATACAGAATATCTAACATAATTTGCTGTGCTTGTAAAGCCCATTTAACATAGTACGTTGTAGTAATTCAGCATATCTCGCATAGTACATTGCGGTTACACAGCATATCTATCATAACATGTTGTGATTATTAAGTATATCTAGCATAGTAGATTGTGGATAGGCAGCATATCTAGCACGGTATATCTTTGTAATATAGCTTATCTAACATAATACATTTTAATTACCCAGCATATCTGGCGTAGTACTATAAAAGTTGCAACACGATTAATACCGCACATATTCGATTTCCGTTAACATTACAATTTCAGTACACCGAAGTACCAAAATTGCTAATGTCAGAAACATTTCATTGTCAAGCTTAGTTTTAAAACCATTAAATTTTTTTGAAATTAAAATAAGAAAATAAATAATTTTTACAATAATTTACATATTTAATCTAATTACATCATTCTATAAGTAAAATACAAAAGACGGAGTTTCGTGCCTCCATGTAAATTTGTAAATAAGACATTTTACGTCCCTTGAATCGGAATCTATTCCATCTGAGCCACATAATGAAAAAGAATTGTAACATAATCAGCGTTAAACAAGGGTGTCTATGGCCAGATATACATATATTTTCGTGCATAAAAACCTAGGAAAATGATTCAGTGGGAATACCCGTCTAATTAATCTATAAAACGGTTAAAGAAATTATGTTTAAGAAAAAAATAAAACAGAAAATTCGTGGAGAAAAATTATTTTTCTTAAACTCAGGTAGAGTTACTTTTGAACACGATAGGGGTGGGAATGAATCAATGCATAGAACAAAGAAGAGATAAAGCGAAAGAAGAAAGCACCTTTACATGAAGAAAGTTTCATTTCATTAGCATCATTACTCTTTTAGTAACGGAACCATAGACGTCACCATGTCCTAGTCATCCGCACTTTTCACGAAATTGCAGTACAGAGCTGTAATCAAATTCCTTACGAAGAAGAACAAAACGCCGACGGAAATATTTGAATAATATTTGTCAGCAGTTTATAGGAAGTCTGCACCTTCATTTGCGATCATAAAACGTTAAAGCCGAGAGTTCATTCACGGCAGGGAATCGATCGAAGATGATCCCAGATCGGGACGCCCAAATGCCGCCCTTACCAAAATAAACATTGAAAAAGGGCAAAAACTTGTTCTCGAAGATCAGCGAATCAAGCTGTGGCAGATAGCTGAATCCATGGGCATTAGCATGGAATAAATCGGTGACATTTTGCATAATCATTTGCGCATGAAAAAGGTGTGCGCACGATGGGTGCCGAAAATGCTGACGCCGCTGGACAAGCAGCATCGACTCACAATTTCGCAGGAGTTTTGGACATCTGTGGCGATAACCCTGACAATGTTTTTTCTCGTCTTGTCACTCTTTATGAAACATGGATTCGACAGTACGATCCGGAGTTAAAACAGGAGTTAATGCAGTAGATAGTAAAGGGAGAAAATCCGCCACGGAAGTTCAAAATAGAAGGATCGGCGTCCAAGCTCATGGCCATTGATTTTTGGGATTGTAAAGAAATTTTGGTCATCGACTACCTTCCTAAAAATACTACAATGAACGGAGACTATTACGCCGCATTGTTGACAAAACTGCGTCAAGTGGTTGTCGAGAAAAAGAGAGACAAATTGGCGAAAGGAGTTCTGTTTTTGCAAGACAATGCGCCCGTTTACACTGCGCAAATTGCGAGGCGTGCCCTCGCTGAGACAGGATTTGAAGAAATCAACCACCCACTCTACAGTCCAGACCTGGCTCCTAGCGATTATTTCCTCTTTTACAATTTGAAAAAAAACCTCCGAGGATGGAGATTTTCCATTGACGAAGAAATAAAGACGGCCGTAAACGAACATTTCGAAGACAAATACGGCGAATATTTTTGACCGGGTTAAAAGCCCTTTTTAATAAATGTAAAAAGTGTATTGAAATGAAGGGAGATTAAGTTGAAAAATAAATTTTTTACGCGTTTCTATCAGCATTTTTAATACCTTAGGCTCAAAACTTTTCAGCCGCTCCTCGTACATATTTTTGCAATAACTGCACCGACAAATCCAAAATATATCTTGATGAATATTTCCTGAATTATCAAAAAATATTACTAAGCTTTCTGGTAAGCGTTACATAACAGCTGCTAATAAACGTTCGTGGATATTGTACCCTTACGTCCTATAATAATTTCTAGTCTATGATTTATTTTTGAGGAAGTTATTGAAAATAATCGTGGCAATTCTGTAGAAAATTTTCTATATAAAGAGAATATTAATCTTGTAATTAAGAATGGCGTATTAATAAATATTTTCTAGTAACAAATAAATGTCTTCAGAATTCATCGAGTTGCTGGTTTTCTTATACCAAAAAGGCTTCAAATGTAGAATTAACTTCCTCATAAAATCGCAGGATTCAAAAAATATATACTGATAGCAACATAGTGCAACTGGAAAACAAAGAAAATTATAAAAGGAAAACTTCCTGAGGTAAGTGGAACGCCACTGTAATACTGCGAAGGGACATGTATACATCTGGTAATTTGAATGATTATTCGGTTTGAATGATGACGATTCAGATAATAGATTACTTTGCGGACAACCTTATCGGCGTCTGAAATCCTACCTGATAAGGGCTGAGTTCGGGCTAGGCTACCACGTAAAGAGTCATCGTCTTAAAAGGCAGTCTGCTCCTGACATCTGAACCAACTAGAACCAACAAAAAAACTTGATCAAACAAACAATTTTGATTAAATATTTCGGTTGATCAAATCTTCCACTTTGAAATGGGTGAGTGGGATTTTCTTTTTTTTAATTTTGTGGTGTTGCGTTTTTCCTAGGATTTCGCATCTAAAGTGTTGAACACTTTGGATGCAGACTTTTATCTTTGTGGCATCTGTGTATACCTGTGTCTGTCTATCAAAGGTTTCTAAAGCCTAAATGGAATAAGTTAGTGACTTAAATTTAGCATACGTTGTGTAATTGTTTGACTCAAAACCAAAAATAATTCGTAAAGTTATGTGCAATTTTATGATAAGATGATGTCCATACATGGAAGAAGGCTTGGTAGCAAACATTTTTTTCTACCTAGGCGAGGCGGGATACTGTTATAAGTAGCACATACGTATATTGAGTTTTTTTTTTAATGTGAACAAAATTTAAAAAAGATAAGATGTAAACCTTCAATGTTTTCAAAATTGTTTCATTACTAGAGCTATTTTGACACCTAGGCACCTGCGACTCCTGGTCAATATTTTTTTATTTCCGTTTATTTTCAATTTTGGCTTTTGTTTTTATAATGATTTTATTTTAATTCTGGAAAGCTCTTCCAATACTGAATTATTATTTCGCGGCTAATCCAAACTGACGTACTAAACTTATTTCCAAAAGAAAATAAAAAACAAGTACAATTTTTTCGCACAAGCAAAGAAATATACGCTTTATCACCTTATGCTATACGCGTATAATAGACGAAAGCTGTTATACGCGTATAGCAGAAGATGAAAAACTACAGCGAAACGAAAATAGGACACGATGAATGATTTTTGACTTAAATTGATATGAAAAGTTATGTATTATAAAAATAAGTAATTTTCGTCATTACAAATATAACTACGTTTTTACGTCATCCTGTTTACATATGTTTTTAATAGTATCGAAGGAATATTAAAGATTTATTAAATACATAATAAAATGGAATACATTTTTGTAACAAATATCCTCACGCCACGGCAGTCAGCTAGCAAATGAAGTGAAGAAACAAAAAAAACGCCACACGCAAGAAGTGAAACTTCTATGCCGTTCAATTCATTTACTTTTTTAGTTTTTGACTCATTAAACATAATTAAAAACTATAAATTCTGTGAGGAAAATTTTCACATACAGTCATAATATTTACGTTTTGATATTATCTTAATTAGATCGCCACCTTTCTTAGTTATATAGTTATTAGCTTAAATAGTTATATATATATATATATATATATATATATATATATATATATATATATATATATACATATATATATATATATAATCGTAATAAATACAGACGAAAATTGTAAAAACTACGTATGGTTATATGATGTTACAGTTCATTAAATTTACATATTTTCTCTCTTCATGATATTGAAAAAAAAAACCATCGTTTTCATTTAAGGCGTTTACACACGAAACGGTAACGTCGAAAGACAACACTGTATTATGGCCCGCTACTTATCGCAAGTCATTTTAATTTAATTTTTCACAACTAAATGAAACTACGTGATGTAGTATTATTTCTACTTTATTTAAATTCTTTAGCACGACCTACGTTTCGTTGTATTACAACATCTTTAGGTGGGCAATTTGTAAAAATTCAATCTTTACATGTCCACCTGAAGATATTTACAAATTGCTCACCTGAAGATGTTGTAATATAACGAAACCTAGGTCGTGGTAAAGAATTTAAACAAAGTAGAAGTAATACTACATCACGTAGTTTCATTTAGTTTTGTTTTTATGTTAAAACAGGTTTAATTTAATTTTACGTTAATTTATAGCTATATAACCTCATTTTTAGGGTTCCGTAGTCAAACACGGAACCATTATAATTTCATCATATATGTATGTCCGTCCATCTGTTACACCCCCGTAGATTGTACACTTTTAATCCTAAGCGCATAAAATTGATTTTAAGTGTATGCTTCAGGAAATCATCCTAATTAAGATGTACCAAAAAATTGTTTCTCCCATCTTTAAGACGCTAAGAAATAGGTGCAAAAAATAATTTAGCGGATCTTATCCTTACGTGCGATGAAAAAGCTTCTGAAATTAAACTGAACTATACTACTTTTGACTTTTAGGTCCGTTTTCCACACTTTATTTTTAGCTTCTTTTATTAAAAATAACCGTCTGTAATGTTTATTCGCCCTCCGATTTCCAAAGAAAACTATTTGTATAATCTGGAAAAAACCTCAAAGGTACTTAATATTTTCAAAGGTAATTTGGTCTCAAAGGTACTTAGGATTTTAGTATATCGAGTACCCCAACACATCAAACTATAAAAACTCTCATCTACGCGGAAATAACGCAGATGGAAATTATTGGACGATTGAGCTTGCTAGTGTACTTAAGGCAAGTCAATATGAATTATTAAAATATGTTATGCAATATATAAACAGATGACGAATCGTATTAAAATCCGTAATTATGTCTTTGAATTGTTTTGTTGTAATTTCAATTAAAATTCGTGTTATGAATTATGTAATTTTATTGTTAAACGTAGGATATGTCATTCGTAAGGTCCTATTTGTTTATTTTCTCTATTGACAAATGAATTCAGGATATATAATATTTCCATTAGCAATCTCACTCGATTAAATAACATGTAACATTATTTTTATTACAAGTAACACGTGTAGTTACGAAAATAACTGTGCTTTTAAATTAACATGTAACATTATTTTTATTACAAGTAACACGTGTAGTTACGAAAACAACTGTGTTTTTAAATTAACATGTAACATTATTTTTATTACAAGTAACACGTGTAGTCATGGAAACAACAGTGCTTTTAAAGTATCGATAGCACACGTAAACTCGTTATCTGAGCCTGTAAAGTAAGTGTTTCAGTGTTGGACTATAATGGTATATCGATAATAGTTTAACCAGTGTTCACTATCAGAACTGGTTGAAATTATTTGAAAATGATTCATAGAAAAAATATCGGATAATTGGAAATACAAAAAGTACGGAATTTAATAATATTGCGATCATGAATCACAATGTATTACCAAACTCTTCAACCTACCTTAGGTAACCTTCTTCTCAATCGTGTCGCTCTTCACAGAGAGGTCATGGTCATAATGAGGCTACGTCATCATTAGTAGTTGATATGACTCTTCTCACATTTTCTCACCATCTTAACCTATTGGCCGACATCCTAATGCATTTATGTAGATGGTCTCCACTGCTGATTTTATTTGATTAGCCCATCGCATGGACGATCTGGCACGCGTTCTGTTTCCTTCCACCCTTCCTTGTATCACCATACTCTCTATGGAGTCATTGTTTCGCCTCGAGACATGGCCAAAGAACTTCAAAACTTGAGACTAAAGTTTCGAGTTTTGAACTTGGGTTGATAGACGCTGCGTGATGCCAAGTTCTTCCCAGCATTTTCCTCCAGCACCATATCTCTACGGTATCTATTTTCCACTTTTCTAACTCATGCTCTGTCCACGTCTCGGATGCGTTTATAAATATGGGGAAAACTAGTGTTCTTACGAGCCTGGTCTTAGTGGCTTTAGTTAAGTTGCTATTCCTCCGTAATTTCTGCAGCTCATCCATCCCGGGATGGAAGTTATCGGAAAGGAGCTTGTCTGTCCGCACTGAAACTGTTCCTTCTTCGTAAAGTGTTAATACTTCACTTCAAATTAGACTTGGTTATTTAAAAGAAAGACGTTCAAATATGAGTAGAACTGGCAGAACGATGTTTTCATGATATTACATCATATAATCGTAAAGCATATTGACAAGATATTTTTACTAATGAAGCAGAGAAACGAAAAAGAACAACAAAAGAAAACAAAATTTAGCCTGTCATGTAATAATGACGCATAGAATTACATACTAACGATTAGTTTCTTTATTTGTGCTATCAGACCTTTCTTAGTATCAAATTTCTGGGCTAAAATGAGATACCCTTAGTAGTTTCAATGAATAAATCATAACCAACATATATTATATTTGAAAGGCATTGTCTTTTAATTCCATTGTGTTAGAAGATTGATTTTTTACAGTATTACGGTGCTAAAGATATGGGTATATCATTCTAATTTTACTAAATTTCTACATCTGCTAATAAAAGATGCCTAAACTTAGGTGCTGACCATTTTTTTTTATTATTAACAGTGTATTTCTATATCACCATTGTCTCAGTCAAATCACCTAAAATAAGGTTATGTCTATGATAGTGAAAACAAATTATATCTGACACGTCAGATGGTATCTTTATAGCGTCCTTAAAATTTATATGCTTAAATTCATTTTAATTCTTTTCTTGCATTCGTTTTTATTGAATTTTCCTTTCTTTTTCCAATTACGAAATAGCATGAAATACTGAAAAAGATCATAAACTTGGTTTGATAAAACCATTAGGACATTATGAACAAATATTGGTTAATATAAAATTTCGCAATAAAATTTTGGAAAAATGTCTCAATTCCCCTCAGATTGTCTAACAATAAATGAGAATATTATTGAATTTAAAAATTTTCATTAGTATATATTGCTCTTGGTGCAATTACACACAATAAATTCATTAATATTTATCCTTGATGGGTTCGATTATACGAATGGATTATATATAGACTTGTTTTAATGATTAGAAACACAAACGAATTGCAAAAATTGACGTTCTGTTATATATACTTGCAGAAATATTAACTTTTTAGTTTATACCAAAATTAAACTTGCGTCGAAATCGGAATAGTGTTTGACAAATGAAGTTATGACGAGCTTGTCGTATAATGAGTTTATTAGTAATGTTATTACCTATTTTTATGCAAGGTATAACTTTCTATAACAAGTTTATTAGTAATCATGATAGATTTGAATTTTAACTTCATATCCGTTCTTAAGAAAAAAGGGTCTTGATATACAAACAGGCAGACAGACAGACGGTCAATAAAGTGACCCTATAAGGGTTTCATTGTTTTTATTCTGACTCTTAAAAAAGAGAAAACAATTACGACACTACAAAAAAACAAACGTCTAGAACATTAACAAAATAAAAAATAACATGAAATAAATAACGCATGAATAAGATTCCGTAGGTGTAACATAAAAACGTCTGTAATAATCAAAATTATAATTCATCATATACATCCTGGAACTTTGCAGAATTTTCTTATCGTATACTATTCTTTCAGACATTAATATAATGTAGCTATAACTGTTTTGAATTCAACTCAAAAATACGCCCCGGGCACTTCGACGTTACTTACCTTTACTTAAAACTTATTACTTATAGCACAGATGTTCTAAAATGTGTTATATTAGCTGTGCCGATGGGAATTCGTTCACCCGGAATTCTGGAATTAAGAAAAGTTATCAAATCTTTTTTTCTCTAAAAGTTTACTAAAACCACTAATAGATGGCGTTATCAGTACCATATCGTAATATATCTATGAACATAAAATTTATTAAAAAGGCTGATAGATGGCGTTGGCAGTACCGGTATTATAATTTCACCAAATCATGATGTTTTTATCTGTAATACCCAGATAAAAGTATCCTATATGTTGCTTGATATAATAAATTATTACCATACAAAATTTCATTAAAATCCGTGTAATAGATTTTGCATGATTGAAAAATAAATTAACATACAGACAGACAGGCTTCTACTATCATTCTATACGCTAAATCAATCACTCTTTTTAAAATATTTTTAATGTACGGTATTTACTTTGTTGCAGTTTATGTAGATACCATATGTCTAGTGACAGTTTTCTTTCAATGTGTAGACAATTTCTTGTCTTGTGTAGATACCCTGTGTTTGGGGACAATTTCCTTTCAATTAAATAATTTTTAATTTTTTTAGCCCAAATCCTAAAAAAACAAAGAGACCATCAAATTTATTCTTTACGAAATTAATATGTTTTTATAACGTATTTTCATTTTCCCCAAAGACGAGATAGCAAACAATCAGCTCTTGATAGCGCTATGTAATGATTTATGACGAAACCTTGCAACCAAAAAAAGACGTCATCGAGAAACAAAATGTGCTGAAATCAAATCCAAACAGCAAAGTTTAAGAACGTCACATATATTTTGCAGACATCGTTAGATTATTTCCATAAGGAGACAATGATACTTCCGATTGAACAATAATTTTATCACATATTTCACATAAAATCTCGCTTAAAAACACCTTTTTTTTCATTTTCACATAAATTTTAACCTTCTCGTTTTCTTTTTACGTAAAGGCTATATTATTTTCAAAATACGTATCAAAGTAAATTAGTTCATACATCCTAACATGGTACAATTCATGTGTAGACACCTGTATAACAAATACGAAAGCGCTCTCGAGAACCTTTACATACGAAATAGAATGAGACAAATGACCGTATTTAGGGTTGCTATTCGTTTCTCCAGACACTGTCCCCTTTTTAAAATAGCCGTCCAAGGTATTTTTCAAAATGCTCGGGGTTTTCAAGAAAATAATTTTCTATTATTAACACACTAATTTAATCCATAGGTTAGTAATTTCTGTGTGGAAACATTTGTAACATTGAAATTGGAAATTACATATTTTGGTGTAACGTTTTGAAAGTCTAATTTAAAAAGTGTCTAATTTTATATTTTTTTAAAAATTAAAAGTTATGGTAATTTATCTTAAAAGATTATGAAAATTAGTAAAAGAAAAATTATTATACCGCATTTCATCTATAAAATTTGAATATGATATAATAAAAAAGGTATTGCATATTTTAGTATGTTTTAAATTATGTGAGTATTAATGCACAAAGTTTCATGTAAATGGATCACATCAATAATAATTGAAATTATTGTTATATTAGTTACTTATTGTTCAATAGGATTATGGTCACAAAAAATTACTTTTATAAAACTAGAATTTGTGAACTTAAAACCCTAGACATTTAGCCCCTAACTCCAGACATTTAAATCATTAAAGTTCTAATCAAATAATATTAATCAAAATTATTTCGTCTTATTTATCTTACTGACCACAAAAAAAATATTATATCTATGGTTACATAGGAAACAATTACAATGTTTCACCTATTGCATAAACAATAAATACAATTATATTCCAATCCACATCTTAAACGTTAAAACTTAACTTAACGGGTAACACTTATAGTAGTGAAGTATGTGTGTGTCTACAATTCACATACAGTAGAAGTGAAACTTCAGTATTCAAGTACTTATTTACTCACACAAATATAAATAAACATAAATAATACACCGCGCTGGCTTTTTACTAAAGCTTTATAATACGCAGGCGTATTTCCACGTATTAACACACGTAGAACGCTGGTACCAGAGCAAGTATTAGACAGTGTGCGATATAGATACACACCGCCGCTTGCTCTCTCGCTTTAGCTCGGCAATATACATGCGCACAGATATATACAATGCTTAGTAGACGAGAGGGAAGTACTACGAAGCATGGCACAAAAAGAAAACCTAAAATTAAAATCACAACGATTCTAAAGAAGCTTCACTTGTTTTTTTTGTCGTGACGCATTTTCGTTTCATCGATTTTCAAATCACAACGATTCTAAAGAAGTTTCACTTCAATAAACAGTAAAATAAATTTTAAAGCCCTACAAGTTTTGAATTCAGCAAATCGTTTTAAATTTGTATTTAGTCTTAACTATTTCACATATAGTTTCTGATTTTTTTTGATGATGATTTCTAGTATAGAATCTATCTATAAATAACAATAAATCCTTTCTATTAACGCGTTGTTCCATCTATTGGCATATTGCAGCACTAAAATTTTATAACTGAACAAAAACACATTGTCATCCTAAAGAAATAATGTTATTTCTCGGGTTCGAACTAATCAATATCTTTAGTGTGAACCATGAGCTATCTAACTAACAAGTTTTGTAAAAACATGTACTGCCGTTTAGGCGCGATTGAGAGACAAACATCCAAACATATTTTTCGTTTTTTTAATATAACACGTATACTAACCTGCAAATACTGTATAATCAATCTACTCCCCCATTACATGAAATATATGTTGGCTAAATTTGGTAATGATTTGTTGCTTGCTTGCGGAATTACTGGGATACAAACATACAGACTTTTACAATTACACGTCAGTGGTATAAAACACCAGCGGCACTACATCGCATCAAGTGCCTCTAAATATAAAATTAGACAAAAATTATTTTCTCGTTTATCGAATGAGTCCATAAGGTGATATTTTTTAAATGTTCCATCATGATAATGAAAGAAAATGTTTTTAATTCCACCATAATATATACATATATGTACGGTTATATATTGACGAATATATCCATATTGAAGAATATATCCATAAGAGTATATATGTACCTAAATACAACTAGTCATACGTCCCGACTCTGCGCAGTCAAAAAGGAATACACCACTGAATTTCGTTTTAAACATTTCGTTTTTTACATTAATTATTTTAAATTGTTTAACTATTACATATAACACACAAGTTAAATGATTAGTCTACACCCTAAATGCTGGTTAATTTTTAACTATATTCTCAACGGGTTAGTTATTTGTTGAAATAAAAGATATCTTTAGCGATGTTTGTATTATTCTGTCACGATAAAATTTTGTAATGCTTGAGGAATCAAATACCGAACACAACTTACGCGCGACGGAAACAGACCAACACCAAACTGAGATTATCAAAATTTTTATTATGTGTATATGGAAGTTTGATTCACACCTTGTTTTTCAAACAGGTTCACAACAAAAAATGTGTAAAAATTAACCACATGCATTATTTTAAAGATTTAGTTTATTTAGATTATCTAGCTAACTACTGAGGTTCAATTTTGCAAAGGAAACCAGATAATAACGGATGATCTTTAATAAATAGCAATATATAGGATGAAACTTTTTGAAATGAAATTTCTTTAGCGATTACTGTGTCATTCTGTCATGTTAAAATTGTGTAACGCTTAAGAGGGGGGAGGATGTAGGTATGAGCCTAAATGATCATCATGCGTGCACTCATCAGAGTGAGATGCACACTCTTTGGTGACTGAAAGACCACAATAACATAATGCAACTTCCTCGAATTTGGACTCGTTTAATTTGTCCCGATGAGTACTCCAGACATAGGTAATTAGTAGTAGACCAAGTAAAATTTCTTAAGCGACCTTTGGATCATTCTGTCACATTAAAATTGTGCAACGCTGTGCGTCAGAAGAAAAGTGACTAACCAGAAAACAAAAGGTGGTATAGAACGTGCACTTGGGCATATGTTTGCAAAGAAGTTTCTTTTCATCAGTGAGCATATTTGGAAGCCTACCACATACAATCTTTTTCTATCTTTAGATTTTCATATTATTTGCAATATTTTTGTATGTTATTTTAATATGGTTACAATGACTTAAAAGTTCAACTTAAAAATGCATTCTTTTTTAAGCCTCGTTCTAAAAATATATACTTATTCCTGACGTCCACGTGAACACTAAAAGCTATATGGATTTGGCTTTTTATGTTGGCAACCGTTAGTGTGGCAAACTTTAATAAATCTTTCAAAACAAAACTTTCTTCTATATGACATCAATACAATGTTCATTGTGCTTGCATCGAAGCTTCATATCAATCACAAAAGACCTTTTAAAGTGAAAACTTAAAAAAAGAAACAAAATTTTCCTCGGCAATATTACTTTAGCTATTTGGATGTTAGTATACACGAACAGAGTGTATGTATGAACAGGAAGAACTCCAATCTCACTTGTGACGTATGTAGGCGGTATTCACCCATTAGCACTTAAGATAAACGTTTGTAAATCATAACATCACTTATATATGTATCTTAAGTATACTACTGAAGATAAATGTAAATTGTCAAGTGCAAAATGACAGCTGTTTAAAAAAATATCGTAAAACAATAAATAGAGAGTCATAAATATTATTATTTATCAGCTGTTTACTTCAAAATTTACTTGTTGAAGTAAGCTTTAAAAATTAAATAGAGTTCTTCAGAATCGAAGGCAAGTGCTTTCAAGAAAATAACGGTGTCCTCTGAAATATCCTCGAATATAAATAAGGGTTATGAAAAAAGAAAATAGAAATGACCTCTTGATTAAAGTTATAGAAAAAATTAATAAAAGGTCCATGAGGGTGAATTGTATAAAGTGGAAAACGTATAAGGATGATAAGGGCTATAGAAGGATATTCTAAGCTTTAGATAAAGGTTATAAAGAAATTATGTCTTGATAAGTTTTGTGGAAAAGAATTTATAAGAGTTATAAGGTTGATAAAGATGAAGTGTTTAAGGTTATAATATTGATAAGGATGAGGTGACGTAAATAAATGACGTCATAGAAAAAGTGTGTATAAGGGAGAAGTGTTAAGCGCATTATTTCCTTAAAGGCGTCGCCGTATTTAGGCCAAGGGCACTTTATGAAGGTATCTGTGAAGGCAGTAGTGTAATTAGAACACGTTAAAAAACTATCGAGGATAGTAAAATTATCGTTCGGTTGTACAAGAAGACCAAGGGCAGAGCTCACAACTATACTTCAAAATAAGTTTTTGTTCTAGTTTAATCTTTAATTCTCTTCCTCTCAAAGATATTATATATCATAGATGATATAATGAATCATTTATAAATCCAATTATAAATTTTTCACAAAAAAACGACC
Source organism: Druceiella hillmani (assembly GCA_039881145.1). NCBI lineage: Eukaryota > Metazoa > Arthropoda > Insecta > Lepidoptera > Hepialidae > Druceiella > Druceiella hillmani. The sequence continues at coordinate 3,770,249 of JAYKKI010000064.1, forward strand.
GGTATTTTATAAATAAAATATACATGTGCATGTATTATTTTTGACTATACTAAATAAAATGGGTTTACATACCACCATTGCATTAATTTTGTAGTAAAATCGCGGAAACTGATTGCAATTTTCAACAAATAATAAATTTTTTTCTTTATTTTCATAAAGGTGAGCAAGTATATTTTTATGTCACAAAAGGATATTATAGGTACCATTTAAATTCCAGGTAAAGTTAACATAAAGAGAAGTAAGGTTAGTCCGACCTAAATAAAGTGCAGTTCAGAGTAATATGACCATGTCTCTAAGAAGCCATTTTTGAGTTTGAAATATAATAATAGTAAATATACATTAATAAGTATATTCACGCTTTAATATTTTACTTAACTTATATTTAATTATCATAAGAAAGTGAGATCATGAAAATAAATTAAATAATAAAACCTTGCCCTTAGTCATATTATCGAAGATTTGCACATAAAATGGACGCTTAACTAAGGATAAGTTAATAGCTTATTTCTTTGGCTATTTATATAATTGAAGTTGTAAGGCTATTTATATAAGTGAAGGGTATAAAAGTGATTAGCGTTTTAGAAGAAGTGTATTCCGGGTTATGAACAAGGGTTATAAAAGAAGTGGAAAGAAGTGATATTTTTACAAGGATTACGCAAGAAGTGAAAAGGGTCATAAGGTTAAAAGGGTGAAGTGTAAGGTTAAGGTCCAAAGGATAAGAATGAGGGAAAGGACGAAAAGTGAAGTGTATGGGATTATATAAGTGAAGGGTATAAAAGTGATTAGCGTTTTAGAAGAAGTGTATTCCGGGTTATGAACAAGGGTTATAAAAGAAGTGGAAAGAAGTGATATATTTACAAGGATTACGCAAGAAGTGAAAAGGGTCATAAGGTTAAAAGGGTGAAGTGTAAGGTTAAGGTCCAAAGGATAAGAATGAGGGAAAGGACGAAAAGTGAAGTGTATGGGATTATATAAGTGAAGGGTATAAAAGTGATTAGCGTTTTAGAAGAAGTGTATTCCGGGTTATGAACAAGGGTTATAAAAGAAGTGGAAAGAAGTGATATATTTACAAGGATTACGCAAGAAGTGAAAAGGGTCATAAGGTTAAAAGGGTGAAGTGTAAGGTTAAGGTCCAAAGGATAAGAATGAGGGAAAGGACGAAAAGTGAAGTGTATGGGATTATATAAGTGAAGGGTATAAAAGTGATTAGCGTTTTAGAAGAAGTGTATTCCGGGTTATGAACAAGGGTTATAAAAGAAGTGGAAAGAAGTGATATATTTACAGGGATTACGCAAGAAGTGAAAAGGGTCATAAGGTTAAAAGGGTGAAGTGTAAGGTTAAGGTCCAAAGGATAAGAATGAGGGAAAGGACGAAAAGTGAAGTGTATGGGATGGTGAAGTGTATAGGGTGGTCAATTGTTTAAGAGTGACAAGGGTTAAAGAAGAAGAGAAAGAAATTAACGGAATATGCGTATAACAGGATTCCATTGTCTACATATCTTGAAACTCTTCATGTAAATTAATCGAAAACATTTTATTTCAATTTGCCAATATCTAATAGTTGACATTAAGAATTATTTAAAATAACTGTCAAATGCTACATTTATTATTCAACATAAATTAGTTGAGGTCAACTCATTCGATTGCTCACATAATAGTCCGCTTAAGCGGGCTATATTACATGTACAAATTGCATTTTCCAAATTCACAAATTAAAATTCTATGTTTTTTCCAAAATTGACAAAATGAGATTTGCTACTTTATTAGTATGTTTTACTTTTTGCCCGCAATATTTTTGAAATATGTGAAAATTAGCTTAAAACAGGGGGGTCAAATATTTTAAAAATTAAAATAAAAATCGGCACGATGCATATTGAACTCGCTTATTGAAAGTTTTACGCCAGGAATAATCACTCCGAATAATCACTCACATTGCTCAACGCAGTATTGTGAGATGCACCCAGTCTAGATATTTTGTTCTGTCCCATTGACCGTTTCAGAAATATGGTCATAGAGTAGTTCACGACTGATTGCTAAATGATATTTAACCAAATTACTGTGTATTTATTTTTCGATCGTGTGGATTTGCTCTGTGAGTGTATTGTTCTATTCGTCATTGTTTTATAACTCTTGATTATATGTTTTTCCACATGACCAGCGATTTGGGTAATACTGTAAGTTGGGCATGGGGTTTTTGAAGACATAAATAAACAATTAATCAAATTAATTTTCGAGCCGATCCAAAGTTGCTTTTCTATGCATTTATAAAACCATATTGCAAACTCTTCTTTTCTATACCTTAAACATTTTTGCAAAAAAACTAAGTAATTAGGGGGGGGGGGGTGACGTGTTAGTAATAAAATGCAAAAAGATCATTTTTAGAATTTTTGTCTGTCTATGTATTTGCTTCAGCACGCATCACGGAAATACTCCTAACCCGATTTAGATAGACCTTTTAGAAAAACATATGAGTTAAATTTAGGTCACATTTTGTTTTTATTCCACCGCAGTCAGTTTATTCAGTTAGAAAATAAACGTTTTCAAATATAATTTGCATTGTATTATTACAACAACAATAAAGAAGCTCAGGTACTCGAATCGCAGTAATTACAAAGACGTATATTGTACGTATGCACCTCAATAGATAGCGTTACGTGTATTTCAAATCGTGCAATGAAATTTCTCATCCGGACGTATATTGGCTAAATAGAGATGGCCAGGTGTGAATTATGGAAGTGTATTTATAAAGAAAGTCTAAAATAAAATATTTTTTTAAAAACCGACTTCATAGTAAACCTTATACTTGAAAAGTAAATCGGGGTTACTGGCCCCGATTTCAAAAATGAGTAACTTAGTTATTTATTACGAAAGTACGTGCCTATTTTGACTTAATTATTTTATACTTTTTAGTACCTACTTATTTTAAAGTCGGTTTTTTTTTAAATATGTTATTTCATAATTTTTAGTGATTTATCCTATTAATCATCACACCATACCTAACATTCAATTATTTTTCTTTCTTAGAATAATGCATAACTATTGAAAGTCACAGGAAAAACTAATATGTAGATAATTTTCTCTTTAAACAAAGCGATAAAAGTAGTCACCACTGAGGAGTTCCATTCTCCTTATCCCAAGTCCAATATCAGATTTTGCAACGTAACAACTTCCAGTGAGAAATATCTTGAATCACGGTAGATTCATTACCATCCGTTAAGGAGTTGCATTATTCATCTCCAGAACGCATCATCAGACTCTGACATGATCGATAGTGTAGTTATTTTGCAAAGTAACAACTACTAGTAACGAATATCTTGAACCACTTTCCATTTACTACCATCCGTTAAGGAGTTGCATTATTCATCTCCAGAACTCATCATCAGATACTGACCTGCTTGACGGTGTAGTTATTTTGCAAAGTAAAAACTGCTAGTAGAAAATATCTTGAATTAGGGTTGATTTACTACCATCCGATAAAGAGTTCCATTGTTTATCTCCAGAACAGATCATCAGACTCTGACCTTGTCGATTGTGTACTTATTTTGCAAAGTAACAACCACCAGTAGCAAATGTCCTGAATCACGTTTAATTTACTATCATCCGTTAAGGAGTTCCATTTTTTATCTCCAGAATTCATCATCAGATCCTAACCTGGTCGATGATGTATTTATTTTGCAAAGTAACAAATACTAGAAGTAAATTTCTTTAATCACGATTGATTTACTAACATCCTTTAAGGAGTTCCGTTGTGTATGTCCAAAACTGATCATCAGAACCCTGACCTGGTGAGCGATGTAGATATTTTGCAAAGTAGATATTACCTATACCAAATGTCTTGAATCATAATTAATTTACTGCCATCCGTTAAGGAGTTCCATTGTTTATTTCCTGACCTGATCATCGGATTATCACCATATTTATGCAGGTTGTCCCATATAAAAGTATTCCCAAAATTATCCCCTTTCATATAAAAAAAGTATTATCGAAATCGGTCCACTTGGTAAAGAATTATCTCTGAATATACATGAAAAAAAGATTCCCACAATTGAGGTTTTCAACGGTCTGCGTGACTAAAAATGCGACAAGATTGTTGTATTTATTTTTACTCTAAACGCCATTTTATATTTCCTGTTATCTTTAAACGGTTATTTGTTTAGAGAAATAAATTCTCCCAACTTCTGATGCAAGGTTGGTGGACATACTTTTCTACCTGATAAAAAAAAATTGTTCCACTCCCTTATATTTGATCGTCTAAAAATATGAAACAAAATTTTTAAGAATTTAACATCAGCACTAAGTATAAGCAAGCTATATATAACAATGCTATTTTTAAGTCAATAAGTATGTTCAATTTGTGATAAAAATAGCTGTGACGCGGAAACAGATGGGTGGACAATGAAGTCTCAACATAAGGACTTATACCATTTTCGTACCTAAACCGAAAATGTGATATGTTTGAAAAGTGATATTTGAAGTTAGCGACGTAACTGTTTTTAGATCAGAAACAATATTAGCACCTAATCAAAACTATTACAAATAATTTTATTAATATATTTCATTCGCTATCATCAAATCGCGATCATAAATAAACATTAAAAAATAATTTAGCGATCAAATGAAAAAAAACTTGAGAATTAGTCACGACTTTGGATAAAAATCCATATCAAAATTTCTACTTAATCGAAAAAATTATAGAAATTAACAACATTAATAATTTTGGGTAAACAAAGTACAAGTCCGCATCTTCAAGATATTAAATATGGCTGCGAATAATTATTTCAAATCATTGTTTAATACTTATCCAACAGTAAATATGATTTCCATTTTACTACAAGGAAAAGAGAGTCTGGAAATTTAGTGTTGCGATGTCGATTAAGATTTTCCATAATTTTATGTTGCATACAAAATGGCTTTCCATATTTTCGCGCTAAGCAGAAATTCGCAACCTTTGAAAAATGCGGACATACTGTAATTCTTTATAACTTCTGACTCATAGCATTGTTATACTTATCTCATTAATTATCGTAAAAACATCATCGACCAATATAGACCAAAGACCAAGACCAAATATTATCAATAATTTGGATATTTATCGATATCAGGTATTTATCGATCCGCAAGGATCACTAATACAGTTCCTTTATATACTCAAACTCGCATGTTTTGTTTCTTCTTCCTTGACAGAATTACATCAATCAAATTTAACCCAGGTTATTTAAAAGAGATTAATTGGCACAAATATCAGTGACATAATCACTTATTTACAACGCTGTTTACCAAAGTTATTATTCAACCTTCTGTTATTCTTAAGTAGTATCTCTTAATATGGTATGAAGCTATTAGCTTCATTTATTTTATCTCTACAAATCAATGTATTTTATACCATTATACCGACATTCAATCACTTGTAAACAAACACGAAAATTAAGAATTATTTAGTAATTATATAACTATATTTGATTTCATCGTATGTTTTCAATGACAACGCTATTTTTATGAAGAATTTTTTTATCATTATTGGTATGTACCAGTATTAATACGCATGACATTATTCAGTATTCACGCGCATGATCTTCAAGAGTTCCAACAACCGTATGTGATATCATTAGTTATTTTGAAAAATTGCATAAATGTATATAGCTATATTCGGCGCAGAATATTCAAAAACTTGCGCATGATATTATTCAATATTTATGCTCATGCTATAATTCAGTATTCACGCGCATGACGTTATTCAGTATTCACGCGCATGATATTAAAAAGTTTCAACAACCACATGTGATATTATTAGCTATTTTGAAAAATTGCATATATGTATTTAGCAATATTCGGCGCATAATATTCAAAAATCTTGGGCATGACATTATTCAATATTTATGCTCATGCTATAATTCAGTATTCATGCGCATGATGTTATTTAGTATTCACGCGCATGATATTCAAGAGTTTCAACAACCACATGTGATATTATTAGCTATTTTGAAAAATTGCATGTATGTATTTAGCAATATTCTGAGGATAATATTCAAAAAATTTGCGCATGATATTATTCAATATTTATGTTCATGCTATAATTCAGTAATCATGCGCACAATGTTATTAATAAGTATTCATGTCCATGATAATCAAGAGTATCAATAAAGATACGTGATATCATTATCTATTTTCAAAACTTTCGTATTTACCAGTATTCATGCGCATAATATTATTCCGCATGAATGCGGCGTGAGCGTGATATTTAAGAGTTTTCATAACCACATGTGATTATTTATAAAATTCTATATGTACCAACATTCATTCACATGAGGTTCAAGATTCAGAAGCATGATATTATTCAATATTTATGAGCATGGTATTCAAGACTCATACGCGTTATAGTATTCAGTATTTATTCGCATAATATTCAAGAGTTTCAATAATCATATGTGATAATATTATTTATTATCAAAAATTTCATATGTATCGACATCCATACGCACAATATTCAAAATTCTTGCGGATGATGTTATCAAAAAGTATTCATAAGCGTGATATTCATCAGTTTCATTAATCGTACGTAATAACACTATTTTCAAAAGTTCGACATACACCAATAATCATACGCATGCTGTACACTCGCGGTCACTACTTACCTTCGCTCCGTTTGCCAAACGACGTCGATCGTAGGAGTCGGGTGTACATCGGTGGGAATACTAAGGATGAATAAGCCGGTCTCTTTCTACCTTAAACCGTTTAAGCAGTGTTCTGAATTTCTGTTATATTGTTATCACTGCGCTGCCCTCGAAAATCGCAATGTTGTGACATATAGGTTATAATCTTCATCAGTCTGGGCTTTCTAACACAAAATAATTTTGAAGTGAAACTTCTTTTTGCGCAATGAGAGTAAAATGTTAAGGTCACAACGTCCTTCATACAGCGTTTGTGACGTCTGAATGTCACGAATATATTGCAAGAAAGATGAAAAATAAGTACTTAACTGACAACTGAAAGAGATAGATGAACGCGATAGAATAAATGAGAAATGTACGCATACGCGAAAACAAACAAAAATGGCGCTCATTATGCTGATAGCAGTATTATTTTTTTTGTACGTCGTGTGTCAAAAGTAAACTGTCAAAAATTTCCGTGAAATCAAACAAAAATGGCGCCCGCCAAACAAAAATGGCGGCGCTCTTTTGGATATTACTCGTATATCTGTCAAATGCCATCAACTGTTTTGTATGTTACATCTGTGAAAGTTTACTTTCAAAATTTTGTCCATTTGCTTATTTATGATTGACGTATTCAAATTTTGCGTGTACTTCATCCATTACAAAACTAACAAGATATGAACTTTATTTATAAATCCCCAATGAATACACACATATAACTGTAGCAAATATAATTTACAACAAGAGCAATAGAGCCGCATTTGTCTGTGTTTCGGTACGGCCATCGCGGCTATTTTTTATTTTTTTTAATGGCTTACATATTTTGATTAAAGTCTTCATTTATCTTATAGACTAATTTAATCGACAATTATCTATGTAAATTTATACGGAAAACTTATTTTTAGATTATATATTTACATATATATGTATGTGAATATATATATATATATATATATATATATATATATATACGTATATTCACATATATATGTAAACACATACTGTAAAATTAAGATCTCCATATAAATTTACATATTTTGCCCCTTACAATATACTTACAAATATGGATCATTTAGATCGCCAAAGAAGTTTCACTTCTGTCACGTGCGCTGAGTTGCACGCGCTCATTTTTTTTAATCAAATACAGTATATTTGATATATTTGATCCAGAGAGTAACGCAAACAATCAAATAAACAACAATACAATTCCCTTTTACATATTAATATAATGTCCTTATTTTACTGAACCAAAATCGACATCGAGTTAATTCTCCTGCGATTAATTTAGCGGTTCGTCAGAAGGTAAAATTTGTCAAGATTACGCCACGCGTGACTTACACATTTGCTGATAAAAATTAGCAATATTTGAGCAATTCACACGAAGTCATGAGCTAGCGACATGTCGGACCGATGTCGATCTATTTAACACAATAATTTCTTAATCCTGCTTCTCGTAATCACAATAAAACGCAGACAACATAGATTAAATTCGTTTAATTTACGATAACGATATCCGATGATACAATTGTTGTAGATTTTAATATATTGTAGAGCTTTAGCCCGCTACTCGACTAAGTTTATTATGATTAACGTACGGATCGATATCTCAATAGCGCGAGTTAGCTTACGTCTAGCGCCCTCTATTGAGCGAGTCGGAAATGGTATTTGAATATCTTTAGACTGAAATTCTTTTAATATTATTTTCAATTTGCTTAAGACGAATTGGAAATGGTTTAAAAAAAATGTTGACAACCCTACACATATGGACCAATACGTCACGTAAGTCTAAAATTGTGGAAAATAAGAAATAGTGACAGACAAATAGACAAAGAATGATGGCAAAATTATAAAAGCCCATATTTTTACCACTAATCAATTGAAAAGAAAATGAAAATATTGAATAAAATAAAAAAAATAAGTTTTACACAATTAGTTACATATACATGTAGGACATATAATGAACATTACCTGTGAAAATAAAGAGTATGATATTTTTTCTTATATACATACACAGCTATTTATGTACAAAAAACAACTGTTGCTTTAATTGTGAACACAATAAATCTAGTCCCTAATTCTGCGTATGATTGTAAAGTTCCTACGCCACGTGTTATTATATCCCTGATAAAATGGACGTTATCGGACAATAAACATAATATCTTACAAGTTCAATTTCATAACTTCAAACGACATAACAAATTGTACTAACTCTATAATATTCTGAGATCACATGGTATTGCCATTTTCAATTTCAAAAAAAAGTTTCCCCAAACGCAACAATGTTGGAAAAATCTTTTTTCTTTCCCTCTATATATAGTTCAACTTATTATAACTCACTTGTACGCCAAGAGTATTTAAGTTGAAGGAAAATTTCATTTCATCTTTCATACATTTCAGAAAAGCCAAGCGGAGAGTGTAGGCAAAAATTATTGCAAATGAGACTCTCTTAACGACAAGTGTCAGTTATAGTTATAGTATTGTGTAACAAATATTTGATAAACTTAGCTTCACGTAGAAAGTTTTTTTTTCTGCTTTCGATCAGCCAACAAACTATATTTTAATTTATTTAGCATTCCCGAAGGTTTTAGAGATTTAGCACATCTTTTGCTATGACATCGCACTCAATAACAGAGCTTCAGATTGTTCCAACGGAATACTCTATAATCAGTATGCATGAATGCTTAAGCCAAATGGTTTCTATGATGTCCCAGCCTTTGTTTGTATGTTCTTCAGGACCTGTCTATCAGGCACTAATCAAAAGTCTTTTTTGTGGAAGCGTTGAAGTATTTCAATGTTGGAATGGCTTGCTGATCTTCAAAGTTCTGTGCCAGATATTTGATAAATTTCGCCTCGACCAAAAGGCATATGCATTCACAAATACTGATCAGATTGATCGAACACGCTCTATTTATTATTTTTTTAAAAACTAGTCTATCTTTCTTACAACCATTAGTTTTGTTTATATAAATTCACGAATATAAATTTGAAAATTATAATATATAGAATTATTTTGATAACAAGTGTCAGATTTATAATATTGTATAACAAATATTTTATGAACTTTACTTCGAGCAAAGGATAAACATATTCTTAAATATTGCTCAGATTTCGAACACGTTTTATTTATAAACTTTTATAAAAACTAATCTAACTTTCTTACAACCATTAGTTTTGTTTAAATAAATCCACGAATGTAACTTTGAAAACTAAATAATACTAAATAAGATTATTTTGATGGCAAGTTTCAAACTTATAATATTGTGTAATAAATATTTAATAAACTTTGCTTTGGATAAAGGATAAATATATTAGTAAGTATTGCTCAGATTTCGAAAATTTTTATAAAAACATATCTAAATTTCTTACTACCATCAGTTTTATTTAAATAAATCCACGAATGTAACGTTGAAAATTGTGCTAAATATTATTCTTTTAACGACAAGTGACAGACTTACAATATTGTGTATAAATATTTGATAAACTTTGCTTCTGGCAAAAGGTAAATGCGTTCTCAACTATTGATCAGATTTCGACAACGTTAATATAACATCATCTTACAATAACTTAAATTTTTAAACAAATTGCTCAACGCGTTTTTTTTTAAATAAAGTTAAAAGTGTGGTGAAATTACTTTTCCTCTAACGTTACTAGCACTTTTTGAGAGCAATTTTTATCAAAACTAAACGGTAAATAATTTTTAAATTCTAAATAAGCTAGATATTTATTGTCGATCAACGTAGACATACGAAAAACTTGTAAAAGCTTCATGTTACTCGTGATTACTCTTAGCAAGTAAAATGAACTATACCAGTTCATCCACTCATCTAACAACTAAAAGTTTTAGTTAATCCACTCGCCTAACAACTAAAAGGTCTAGTTCATCCACTCAACTAACAACTAAGAGGTCTAGTTCATACATTCATCTAACAAGTAAGAGGTCTAGTTCATCCACTCATCTATCAACTAAGAAGTCTAGTTAATCCACTCGTCTAACAACTAAGAGGTCTAGTTCATCCACTCGTCTAACAACTAAGAGTTCTAGTTAATCCAGTCACCTAACAACTAAGAGATCTAGTTCATCCACTCATCTAACAACTAAGAGGTCTAGTTCATCCACTCGTCTAACAACTAAGAGGTCTAGTTCATCCATTCATCTATCAACTAACAAGTCTAGTTCATCCACTCATCTAACAACTGAGAGATCTAGTTCTTCCACTCATCTAACAACTAAGAGGTCTAGTTCATCCGCTTATCTCACGGCTAAAACTAGAAAGTTACCAACATAATCATTTATTAATTTGAACTAAGTTTACCCACCGATATTTTCAAGCGAATAGCAAAATTTAAATGGAAATACGCAGGCAAAAAAGTAGATGGTCTGAAATAGATTCTAGTGTTACAAAATAGGAGGAAAAGCATAGACAAAAACAGGCCAACACAGAAATGGCAAAAAAGGGTTAAGGAGAATAATTTAAGAAAATACTTTCCATGAATAATGAAAATGATTAGTAGTCACCTACAGCATGGTTGTATTAAGTTATGGATCTAATTTCTAAAAGTTTAATCTACCATTGCCTTCTGCAGGTTCTCAAAGCATCATCCTAGCAGCAATTTGCATGCTGGCGGCAGCAGATCTGACCATCGCCAGACCGAGCGCATCGGAATATTGCCGCGCCAACATCGCTGGCTACCTCCCCCACGAAACAGATTGTAGCAAGTTCTACCAGTGTGCTAACGGCGTCGCAGTAGTCAAGAGCTGCGGTCCGAATACAGTCTGGAATCCCAACATTAACGTAAGTGATCATTTTAGATGTCAAGTATTAAGTAAATTGTTAAAAAAACAAGTTAATTCTATTTTGAGATGAGGCCTTTTGCGCCTAAATATAAGAAAATATCGAACTGACGAAAAGGATGTGACGTCATATGCGCTGATACGATTTTATAAGAGACGGTATAGTGAAAAATGCAGGTCATAGAACGTGCGAGGAGGATCAATTCTGTTTGACTTGGAGCAATTACCTTATGCACCGTGCAAAAGAAAAGCGGAGAAAGAAAAGAAAAGAGAACCGCGTATCAAGTGTGCAAACTGATTTTGTAGAATTGGAAATAATTGGGTGTACAATGAAATGGTTATTCATAAGTTTCACGTCTCCCTTGGACAGGGAACGTATATATTTTGTTTTTTAATTGGAGTACGTCAGTATACTAAGAAACATTTGAGTTTTCTAATATTATTGCGTATATAATGTAATACTGATGACGTAATTATTTCAATGTTTCATTAAAAGTATGAGTATACAATGAAATGATTATCAAAAGTTTCACGTCTCCCTTAGATACGGAACGTGCATATTTTATTTTCTAATTGGATTGCTTAAGTATAATAAGAAACATTTGAGTTTTCTAATCTTATTGCGTATATAATGTAATATTGATGACGTAATTATTTCAATGTTTCATTAAAATTATGGGTATACAATGAAATGATTATTAAAAAGTTTCATGTCTCTCTTGGATACGGATCGTTTATATTTTATTTTTTAATTGGATTACTTCAAAGAAACATTCGAGTTTTTTGATATCATTGCGTATATAATGTAATACTGATGACGTAATTATTTCAATGTTTCATTAAAATTATGAGTAAACAATGAAATGATTATCAAAAGTTTCACATCTCCCTTAGATAGGGAACGTGCATATTTTATTTTCTAATTGGATTACTTAAGTATAATAAGAAACATTTGAGTTTTCTAATCTTATTGCATATATAATGTAATACTGATGACGTAATTATTTCAATGTTTCATTAAAATTATGAGTATACAATGAAATTATTATCAAAAGTTTCACGTCTCCCTTAGATACGGAACGTGCATATTTTATTTTCTAATTGGATTACTTAAGTATAATAAGAAACATTTGAGTTTTCTAATCTTATTGCATATATAATGTAATACTGATGACGTAATTATTTCAATGTTTCATTAAAATTATGAGTATACAATGAAATTATTATCAAAAGTTTCACGTCTCCCTTAGATACGGAACGTGCATATTTTATTTTCTAATTGGATTACTTAAGTATAATAAGAAACATTTGAGTTTTCTAATCTTATTGCATATATAATGTAATACTGATGACGTAATTATTTCAATGTTTCATTAAAATTATGAGTATACAATGAAATTATTATCAAAAGTTTCACGTCTCCCTTAGATACGGAACGTGCATATTTTATTTTCTAATTGGATTACTTAAGTATAATAAGAAACATTTGAGTTTTCTAATCTTATTGCGTATATAATGTAATATTGATGACGTAATTATTTCAATGTTTCATTAAAATTATGGGTATACAATGAAATGATTATTAAAAAGTTTCATGTCTCTCTTGGATACGGATCGTTTATATTTTATTTTTTAATTGGATTACTTCAAAGAAACATTCGAGTTTTTTGATATCATTGCGTATATAATGTAATACTGATGACGTAATTATTTCAATGTTTCATTAAAATTATGAGTAAACAATGAAATGATTATCAAAAGTTTCACATCTCCCTTAGATAGGGAACGTGCATATTTTATTTTCTAATTGGATTACTTAAGTATAATAAGAAACATTTGAGTTTTCTAATCTTATTGCATATATAATGTAATACTGATGACGTAATTATTTCAATGTTTCATTAAAATTATGAGTATACAATGAAATTATTATCAAAAGTTTCACGTCTCCCTTAGATACGGAACGTGCATATTTTATTTTCTAATTGGATTACTTAAGTATAATAAGAAACATTTGAGTTTTCTAATCTTATTGCATATATAATGTAATACTGATGACGTAATTATTTCAATGTTTCATTAAAAGTATGAGTATACAATGAAATGATTATCAAAAGTTTCACGTCTCCCTTAGATACGGAACGTGCATATTTTATTTTCTAATTGGATTACTTAAGTATAATAAGAAACATTTGAGTTTTCTAATCTTATTGTGATAGTATTACATTATATGTAATACTGATGACGTAATTATTTCAATGTTTCATTAAAATTATGGACATACAATGAAATTATTATTAAAAAGTTTCACGTCTCTCTTGGATACGGAACGTTTATATTTTATTTTTTAATTGGATTACTTCAGTACGATAAGTAACATTCGAGTTTTTTGATATTATTGTGTATATAATGTAACACTGATAGAGTAATTATTTCAATGTTTTATTAACATTACCTTACCAACATGAGTTATTAATGTTGATAACAAATTTATTGTACCACTAAGTAAATTGTTGGGTACATATCTATATTGATGTCTATTTTCAATATTTTAGCTATCTAAAAAAGATATTGTTCAGAATCTGTTTGAGCATGTTGGAAAAGTAATGTACGAAGAAGTTGTCGATATTACCTTCCTTAATAAAATGAGAAACTTCATGAAAACATAAAAAAATAACATAACCTACCTTTATCCCAATCAGACCTGCGACCACGTCTGGGCTTACGACTGCAGCGGTATCGGTGCCGGACCGGTGGAACCATCCGTGCCAGCTCCTGATAAGGATTGCCCTTCGAATTGGCAAATCGAGACTCTTCTACCTCACTCCAGCGACTGTGGCAAATACTACCAGTGCGTGCACGGGAAAAAACAAGCCCGACCTTGCCCGCCCGGTCTACATTTCAACCCTAAAATTGGCGTAAGTCTCTAAATTCATGATTTAATTATACAATTTCTTGCCCCGGATTCACCGGCATGATTAGATTCGACCAGCTCCTATGGTTAACATATTATCAGCAACCAAATTTGGCTGTGAAATCTGTTATGAATATTACATATAATAGCACGAAAATAACTACATGCTTGTTAGCTATATAAAATAATAAAAACAGTTGTTGAATGCGTTTATTGAAGCAGAAAATACAAGACAATAATAAAAAAAAATGTTAAATATTCTCTCTTAGAATATACAAATATATAATTGTAACAAAGTTGGAGGAATATACTAATTTATTAAGGTCTTTTAGAAACATCTGATTGTGAATTTATTAAAATAATTATACAATATATTATGAGAAACAAAATAAACTTAACTCATTAACTTAGTCTGGTAAAAATTGCTTAAAACCAACCAAAGTCGAGTTAGAGAATTCGTACTGCAAATTTCCAATTTCTAGTTATAATAAAGTATATATTCTAAGTCCCGATGAAGACCATCAAAAATAATGGATATTCTTCATAATTTCTTAACTCCCATTTTCATTTTTGACTCTACTCTTATAATTTTTAGATTTAATAAAAAAAATACCAAATATAATTAAGTTTCAGATGAATTTAAGTTAAATTTATGATTCCATACCTCAAAAGCAATAACAAAAACCGTATATGAACCCTGATATAACGTATATATCAGTCCGTGGCACACAGACATTTTATAAAAACTTGCTTGTTGTAAAAACAATAGAAATAAAGCATATTAAATAGCAAACACTCAAAAATATTTTTAGGGAAATTTTAAAAGGGGTTAGGTAGTCGAAAAAATTTTATATTCTATATATATATCTTTTCAAAGGGTTCGTCGTATATATATATATATATATATATATATATACATATATATATATCTTTTTTTTTTTTTACCAAATTTCATCAAAACCCGCTCAGTAGATTTTGCTTGATTAACGTACAAAACAATATATAAGACTGACGTACAAGACAACATACATACAGGTAGACAAGAATACTAAAAAAAGGTTTTTCGGCTTCTATTATCATTCTATATGCTAAACCAGTCACTCTTTTTCAAAAATTTTCCATGTACAGAATTTACTCTGTTACAATTTCATTATTAAATAAATATAAATTACTTCAGGTAGATGTCGAAGAAAATGGAAAGAAAATTACATCACAGAAAATAATCACACAGTATCTTTATATCCTCTTTGACTAAATTGGTGTGCAGAATATTTGTTAGGAGGAGTTTATTTAATTTGTTTACCATATAACTTGAAACAAAGTTAGTAAGTCTTAACAATTTTAATTTATTGCAGAGATGTGACTGGCCAGACCAGGCTGGATGTGCAAAACCTGAGGAACCAGAAATAGAGGAAGGATCAGGTTCCGAAGAAGGATCGGGTTACGAGCCCAGCTCCTCCGAGCTCTCCAAGGCTTTCAACTCAAATTCTCACTTCATACTGGACGAAATCAACAACTTAGATCAGGAAGACGAACTTAAAAACGAATTTTTAGTTATGTAATTGATACAAAATAAAATAAAAACACTGAATCTAGTTACCACGGCCTTACGGTAGAGCGATGCAAACTTCCATTACAAGTGTTATGTTTATAAATGTGATCACTTTCGACCTAAAGACAGGTATAAAATATAGAAGCATAAAATGATGTCACATTAATAAAAAATTAACATAATAGAACAGAATCAAACTACTTTACTACAGAAAAACAATTGGTCACATTTCCAAAACCAAGTTCAATGAATAACTTAAAATCTTCTGTCTAAAGACTTCTTCTGAGATTTTTCCACCTCGTTGTTTGATCTTTAACCAGACAATCACTTTATTTAAATATTAAAAAAATTAAAAATTATTTTAATGACTCGGTAAGTAAAGAGGTCATATTTGTGATATTGCCAGATTTTGCCCCTCGACGTTTGACCTGTAATAGAATATAATCGATAATACATTTCGCGAAATAATTATATGCAACATGTGATAGGAACTAATGATACAGGCTCGTCATATATAGATTTCGTCATAATTTAAGTTGCTTATTATGAAATGTATTTGTAGATTTTTTTTATATATATGTAAGTAAACAAATAATACATAATTTTTTTTTATGTAAATCCTTCCAAATACATAATAGTCTGACTTTATTTTAATTTAAATATTATTTTATTTCAAAATATATTCTCATTTGTAGTACTCATTATTTATTTTTTTTAATATTTACCTACGGCCTAGATATAAGCTTTTCCTTATAAAATTATTGCTAGCAACTTTTCCTCATAATTCATTAAGTTTTTTTCAATGACTTTTTGTTTTGTTAATCAAATTGAAAAATCCTTGCCTGTAATCCTTCCGATGTGCATTTCTTAAGTACAAGACACTGTTTAGCTAAAGAAATGATACTAATCACCTTTGATAACTTTAGTAATTTCTCATTCGTGATTCTGCCTGCTCAAGTGGTATACAGTTCATTTTCATTACACAACCGATTCCGCCTGCTCAAGTGATATATAGGTCATGTTCATTACACAACCGATTCTGCCTGCTCAAATGGTATATAGTTCAGGTTCATTACACAACCGATTCTGCCTGCTCAAGTGGTATATGGTTCATGTTCATTACACAACCGATTCTGCCTGCTCAAGCGTATATAGTTAATTTTCATTACACAACCGATTCTGCCTGCTCAAGTGGTATATAGTTCATTTTCATTACACAACCGATTCTGCCTGCTCAAGTGGTATATAGTTCATTTTCATTACACAACCGATTCTGCCTGGTCAAGTGGTATATAGTTCATGTTCATTACACAACCGATTCTGCCTGCTCAAGTGGTATATAGTTCATGTTCATTACACAACCGCAAACACCGTGATCACAACTTTGTGGAAAATTCTCTTCGGATTCTCAACGTACAAATATTATAAAAATAAGACGATGCTGTTAACTTTTAACCACATTATATTTAACATGCGAGTCCAAAAAGCCTTCTCGATGAGCCCAGAACGACCTTGTTATTAAAGTTATATTACACCTCATTCAAATGCGACATTCTAACAAATTTAATTATATTTTCTGTTATTAACTTAATATCTATACACTTTGTTAGATTATTTACTCACAATTTTTAAACAAATTTATTTATTACCTATGACAAAAAACAGTTACAAATCTTAGTAAGATACAATGAGCGAGTGTTTCAAGTATTAGGTTAACTTTTATCCTAACATTCGGTGATCAAAATAACATTCTACCTACATACATTCCCAATCTTATATAAATATTTGTATAAATCGTTAAATTAAATTATAAAATATATAGTATATACATATATAATTATATATATTATATATTTTATTGGCAGATATGTAATTTGTCATTCATTTATAATAAATGTTAACAAATATTATTCCAACTTTCACTATTAGGCTTTACTTTTTATAACAACCGCAAACGTTGCACCTCAATGAGATTTTGAATGAACAATAAACTGGCCGCATGTTATCAACTGCTTAATATGGATGAAACATAAGACACAAAAAATTGGTTAATATCAAAATATAACTAAATCCTTATTTATATAATAAATTACTTATTCCTTTAAAACTTAACCAAATACTGTAATATAGAATTTTTTTAACCAATGACCCAACATTAGCAAGTAGTCCAGAAACGCTGTCAGTGACCTGGTATATGGGTCTTAACTATCTTCACTAGCAAACTTCCCCAAAATCATATACAAACCGAGAGTAATCCATTGGACTATATTGTATGAGTAATTGAACCCACAATGGCTCCAATAAGGGTTCTTCAGCACGAGACTTAGTTATTGAACTTATTTATATGCCCGCATAATTACAAAGGAAGTGATTTATTAGTCTGCAATGTTGCTTTGTGCAGTTTATGCTATAATTATATATTTAATAAAATATATAATATAATATATTTATGAAATAAATATTTTATTTCATTGAAATCAATCCTGTATTCAAAATTCACTACAATAATTATAAGCAATAGCTTATTACTCAATAATTATTACCATAATTATAATAATATGGATTTGAAAAAAAAAGAAAATATAACGTCAATGCTTTCAAGCGACTAATGATTGTATAGTAGCCATTTAATGAACTGCTTGTATTGAAGTAATGAGCTAGCGAATATGTCTAGAAAATGGAAAATTCTGCCGCGATCATCACAAAACCAGTACAATGGTACGCATTGGTACGAGCGGTAGGTAGGTAGAAGAGCGTGAAGCTACGGGTCGCTTCCTCTGGCAGACGGAACTGCATCTGATTCACTATATCGGCGCAATGTGTAACTTCCTAGGACTGTTGCCACTAAAATAAAATTTATTCCCCAGCGACAGTTCTCGTGCAATTATAGTAATGTTAACTAACACAAAACTATATTCCACTAGATTTCAAAAGAGAAAGTGTAAACAAACCAATTTGACAGTTAAAATATGGTTGGCACAAATACATATTCAATCAAGTGATGACTACCAAACTCATTATATTTCATCGTAAAATTATTAAACGATACTTTAATCACTGTATTAATTTAGTAAACTGTCACACTAATTTATATTGTAAGTATCAAATATGACACTATTATTTCACTAATATGAATTGTAAAATTTCAAAAAGAAAAATGGACAACCCTTGCTGAAGATTACACAAAATTTAGAGGTGTAATACATTTCAGTAAAATATTCAAAATTTCGACGCATATAAAGTCTATATACTCCTCATAAACGTATTTAGTTTATAACCCATTAGTGTGGTATAAAATATTTCAGAAAAATAATGGTATAAAATATTTCAGAGAAATATTCAAAATTTCGATGCATATAAAATTCTAGATGCTCCTCATACATAGCGCATTAGTGTGAGATGCAAAATTCAGAGGTATAAAACATTTCAGAGAAATATTCAAAATTTCGATGCATATAAAATTCTAGATGCTCCTCATACACAGCGCATTAGTGTGAGATGCAAAATTCAGAGGTATAAAATATATCAGAAAAATAATAGTATAAAATATTTCAGAGAAATATTCAAAATTTCGATGCATATACAATTATAGATGCTCCTTATACACAGCGCATCAGTGTGAGATGCAAAATTCAGAGGTATAAAATATATCAGAAAAATAATAGTATAAAATATTTCAGACAAATATTCAAAATTTCGATGCATATAAAATTATAGATGCTCCTCATACATAGCGCATTAGTGTGAGATGCAAAATTCAGAGGCATAAAATATATCATAAAAATAATAGTATAAAATATTTCAGAGAAATATTCAAAATTTCGATGCATATAAAATTCTAGATGCTCCTCATACATAGCGCATTAGTGTGAGATGCAAAATTCAGAGGTATAAAATATATTAGAAAAATAATAGTAGAAAAAATTTCAGAGAAATGTTCAAAATTTCGATGCATATAAAATTATAGATGCTCCTTATACGTAGCGAGCGCATTAGTGTGAGATGCAAAATTCAAAGGTATAAAATATATCAGAAAAATAATAGTATAAAACATTTCAGAGAAATATTCAAAATTTCGATGCATATAAAATTATAGATGCTCCTCATACATAGCGCATTAGTGCGAGATGCAAAATTCAAAGGTATAAAATATAATAGAAAAATAATAGTATAAAACATTTCAGAGAAATATTCAAAATTTCGATGCATATAAAATTATAGATGCTCCTCATACATAGCGCATTAGTGTGAGATGCAAAATTCAAAGGTATAAAATATATCAGAAAAATAATAGTATAAAACATTTCAGAGAAATATTCAAAATTTCGACGCACATAAAATTCTAGATACTCCTAATACACGTATTTAGTTTATAACGCATTAGTGTGAGATGCAAAATTCAGAGGTATAAAATATTTCACAAAAATAATCAAAATTTCCACCCATATAAAGTCTATACCCATATATGCTAGTCATGCACGTAATTATTTTATCATGTATTAGGGTAAGATAGTTACAATGAGCCAGCTACAATAAACGTAAAATGATCTTTAATTGTCTATATCCACAAATGTACTTATACATATAAGCACATTGTGGACAATGTTTGGCGTAAGGATATTAAGCGAAAAAATATTGCGACATGTAATTTTTTAAATAAATGTTGGTATTATTTTGCAGCTTAGGATACATATTTTACACGCACTATACGTCGTATCTTATTATATAACAGCTTTGCTTTTACTCTTATCTGACTATATGTTTTCGACGTTTTTCGAATTTTTTATAAATATGTACAGATAAAAGTAGTCGCAAATGCGTATAGGTGTAACAAAGAACGTCCGTATTATGCATATGGAGTATTCTGCGCATTAAACTGAATATATATATATATATATATATATATATATATATATATATATATATATATATACATATACATACATATATATATATGTATATATATATATATATATAGGCTGTCCAGTGGCAGATTTCAAAACTTGAACAAACATAGTTTCTGAACGCAACACATAAGAGAGGCGCGGGGGGCGTCGTTAGAAGCGCAAGTGGTGCGGATGTTTTAGTAGCCATGGAACAGTGGAGTGGAAAGCACCGCGCTTTTGCCGTCGAGGCGTACATTTCGAGTGGATTTTCGCTGTCTGTAGCACGCCGTCGATTTAATAATCGTTACAGTATTCGTCGATTACGTGATGGACCATCGATCAACCTCATTCAGTCATGGGTAGCAAGGTTCAGAGCTACAGGATCAACATTAAATAGACATAGGCCAGGACCTACACCATTGGTAGCCACGGATGAAAATGTCGAGCGTGTTATGGTTTCTGTCGTTGAAAATCCCCGTTTATCACTGCGTACACGTTCATCGATATTGGGAATTCTGAAATCAACTTTACAGGTAATAATGCAAAAAAAGCTCAAATTTCATCCATATAAAATTCAAATAGTTCAAGATTTACACGATTCTGACTTTGAATTAAGAAAAACTTACGCAGAGGTGATGTTGGTGAGATTTCGTACTGCTACCCGGATGGGCAACATATTATTTAGTGACGAAACTCACTTTCACATTGGAGGATATGTGAATAAGCAGAACTTTCGTTACTGGGATGTCCACAACCCAAGACAAATGCATCAAGAGCCTTTACATAAGCCTAAAGAGACAGTCTGGTGTGCCATGTCTGCATCTGCAATCATAGGGCCTCATTTCTTTAAAAATCAACCTGGCCAAACTGTAACTGTGAATTCGGAGAGATATGCCCAGATGTTAAATGACTTTTTCAGAGTAGAACTACAGAATAGTCCATCCTACAACTAAAACACATGGTTCCAGCAGGACGGGCCACAGCTCACACTGCTAATGTGCCCATGAATGCAGTGCGGCAGTTATTTTCAGAAAAAAACATATCCCGAAACGGTACCGTAACGTGGCCACCTAGGTCACCCGATTTAAGCCCATGTGACTTTTTTTTATGGGGATACTTAAAATCCGTTGTTTACAAAACAAATCCGAGCACTGTGACACAACTTAAAGAAAATAATCGAGCCAAAGTCAGTAGGATACCCCAGTCGCTCTGCAAACGCGTTTTTGAAAACATGCGTGCTAAACTCGAAGACTGTGTCAGACTCGATGGCCGCCATTTGGAAAACGTGGTTTTTAAAAAATGAAATCCGCATTTGTTGTTATAAACTTAAAATAAACTTACTTTGTATTAAAGGTGTAGTTTTTTTTTACAATTTTTCAAACATTGAAATCTGCCGCTGGACAGCCTGAATATATATATATATATATATATATATATATATATATATATATATATGTATATATATATATATATATATATATATATATATATATATATATATATATATGTATATATATATATTTCTTTTTGTTTTTTGTTTTATGTCAAAATCGCAACTTTGACAGTAATTTTTTCAGAAGCTGTCGAGAATTTTCATATAGCTTTTCCCAGATTGTTTAATCAGTTCAATGCCCAGAATTACCTGTACCTTCTGGCACTATCAGGCACCTTCTTCGTTATGCAGAAGAAAACAATAGAAATAAGAAAAACCTTAGGGCAAAATGTGGAAAAACTCCTGTGTTTCTTTCAAAAATATACATAGAATACTAAAGCGTCATAAAAACAGGTAAAACACTCACATTAATCACATTTTATTAACTCAACATAAAATTATCATATCCAAAATGTAACCAACATTATTCTTCAATTAGTTTTGATCAGGTTTTCTTTGATATTTCTAGATTATTTCGGCATCTCAGTGGATCAAATAATTATCATCCGACTTCAAGGAAATTCAATCAGATCGTTTATTAATTTTATAACTTCGCCAATGGAAAAATAATTAACAATTGTATTAATGTGATATAGAATGTAATATTAAACGTACTGGTTAAATAATTGTATTCCTTTTGTGTATTCATCCGAACATATTCACGAAAACAGAATAAAATAAACTAAATATGGTACTAAGTAAGACAAAGACCAGATTGAATTACTTAGTACTATGTCTCTTTTTATTCGAGAGTGAAATAATACCATAATAGTTATGTAAAATAAAAATATTTAGATTAACATTAGTAGCAATCCCAAATAGAATTCTCATATATATATATATATATATATATATATATATATATATATATATATATATATATACATATATATATATATATCATGAAAATATAGATTAATTAAAAACCAGTAACATAAAAAAATTACGAAAAAATATACTAATATTTAAGGGTATTCTAGATAGAGATATTTAATAGTGTTCTATATTTTTTCACCAAATTCTTAGGAGTCGAATGGAGATATCGTCCTATTTCGTTCGCTCTCGCAGATTTTGATGAGCGTAATTATAAATGACATCACAATTCAGTATTGCCGTCCTTGTCTAAACGTTAAGTTTAAACCTTTATAACTCGATCAATGTTTAAAATATGTCAAAAATGCTTTCAATGTGTCAAAAATGAAATTTAATTGTGTCAAAAATTTGTTTGAGATGCATTGTATAAAAAAACGCTGTATGGTGATATTATTAAATAGACTATATAAAGGAAAGAGAAAAAATATATTACATCAGTAAGTAGAATATCAATGCCTAATATTTCGAAATAAAACTCTCAAACAATTCCTAATTAAGGACATATAGAAAAGAACCAGCTCTTAATTAAAAAAATATCTGCTGTCTTTGCTTTCGACCCTGAGTAATAAAATCATTCCCTAAATTGATTTATATCATATCCGGCTGTGTAATATAAATCATTTGTTCAAGTCCTTACGCACAATAGCAATATGCTGTAAATGCTACTTAAAATAAAGCCTTAATTTTCCTTAATAAGCTACACGTAATTCAGTAATAGATAAAAATACAATTAAATTAAGTTTCAATATGACATATATTTCTCCGAAAATATTGTGATATGACAATATTTTCATGTCATGATTATTTCAAAATATTATATGGGTAAATAAATTTAACATTTTCTAACTAGTAAAAGCCTCCTCTAGTTTTCTCCATCCAATCTTGTCCAGCCATTTTTGTAATTTCACCTATCCGTTTTCCAGCGATCTTCCTCTTGCTTCAAGGGCCATTCCAAGTTGTTACCTTTCTGGTCCACTTCTTATTGCTCATCCTCACCACGCGTCCAATCCATTTCCATTTCAGACCATCACCATTTGACATTTTACAGACGTTTGTTCATAATAAAAACACTTATTTAAAAATTACTAAATCGAGTGGTCCTTACAACTATTAAATACGTTATTTTTCTCATTTTAAATCAAAATTAATAGCATTCTTTAATTTAAATAAACGGCCAAGTGCGTGTTTAGTTCGCGCATCGAAGATTCTGTACCTCGTTTAAAATGAAATTAATTTATCATAAGCCATCATTAATATGAACTTCCTAGCGAAATAAATATTTAATAATACTTAATATAATTTAGTAGGAGGGCATATATGTTATCATGGATATTTCAAAAACTATAACATCTATAAACATTGTTATACAACCTTTCTAAATATTCTGTGTTTTTTTCATCATTTTATCTCCAGTACTTTTCAAAATAAAGAGGGGATATTTTCACAACAGCCCTAAAGATTATATAAAATTGTGTTCATATAAAGTTTCAGATACATAATAGGTGTATATTACGTGTCTGTAACTTTATATGTACAAGTATATACATACAAAAATGTTAATCTCTACTAATATTATAAATAAGAATGTTGTTTTGTTTGACTGTTTGTTACCAAGCAACTCGGTAACCAAGCAACGAATTACTGATCTATCTCTAAAAAGGGCAAGTTTGGGAGCAAAAAATTATAAATTTAATTGTGGTCTAAACAATAGTTTATTACGAGATAATAATCACGAAACAAAATTAAGATGAGCATTGGAACCATTTTATAGATATAAGAGCTCCAAGAAATAGAAATATACTAGCATACAACCTGGTAAATTAATGGAACATGTTCTATAAAAGGGTTTTGGGTGCATTTTAATTCAAAAGCGAAGGTATGTCCCTGATGACAAAAAACATTATTTTTAAGGTAAAAAAGTGTGGTGTTCTGTATATTGTCATTGAGTGAAAAAAAAATGTTACACATAACTCTTTTTAACACACCCAATACTCGCTTAGAGGCTGATGCTTACCCGGGCAGCTAGATGTCTTCGTTGCTTTTTGTAAGTTATTTCCGTTTTGTAGGTTATTCGTGTAGGTGTATATGAAAAAGATTACAAATAATTATGAATATTTTTTTTAATTTTCTGAGAAAAGGCATCCTTCAAATTTTATTTTAATAACAATCAACTATTTTTCAGTTAACGAATAAGGTCTTTCTTTGTTCGACACTTATTCCTGGACACCGTGTACATATAGTTCATGATCTAAGTTAGCACATAAGTAAACGACATACGAGAATAAATAAATAGTGTAATTGTTATAGAAGACAACTCAATATTTTTAATCAAATGTAAATTTTAGTTTTCCAATATGTCAATAAATGGCGGTTAGAAATATGTTTAATAAACCTAAACATATTTCTAACGTGTCTTAGGGATCGGAAATCCGCTCGTACATTTTGCCATCTTAAGCGAATATCCACGTGGGCGGAGCCACGAAAAAATGATAGCAGAAAACACATTATTAACTAAAGTTTTTACTTTGTTGTTACGAAAAAATAGCAAATATTTCCGAGTGTCTCGAAATGGAATCAAAAGGACATTTAACGATTTCTATGAAACTTTTACACATTTTGATATATCACCAAGAAAAAACTAGACTTTCTTTAGAACCAAAGAGAAAAGGGACACCAAGTAATTGCAAACCGACAAGGTCGGTGAACGATGGAGGTTTCAAAATCTTTAAAAATTATCTGGACACAATTGAATGAAACTACGTGATGTAGTATTATTTCTACTTAATTTAAGTTCTTTACCACAACCTAGGTTTCGTTGTATTACAATATCTTCAGGTGGGCTATTAGCAATGATCTATATGCTAATAGCCCACCTGAAGATGTTGTAATACAACGAAACCTAGGTCGTGGTGAAGAAATTAAAGAAAGTAGAAATAATACTACATCACGCAGTTTTATTTAATTGCGAACAATGAACATTTCTACAAACTTAACGCCAAATATATACAAAATTATCTAAAATAAAAAAATCTACTAGTTTTGTTAACTATACATATATGTAAATAAAGTGGAACATTATGGAATAGATGTAAAAAATGTTGTGTACGTGATAAAGAAATTTTTTTTTAAACTACTGCCGTTTTTTGTTTTTTTTTCTAAAGTTTTTAACAATTTTTTACCATTTTATTCTATGTTGTGACTCCATGTCACAAAGTAGAGTCGTTTTCGATTTCAGATAATTTTATAACGATCTAGAACTTCCACCATCAGCCTACTTCATCGAATTCTAATGTAACTATTCTGCGTCTCTTCTATGAGCGTAAAACAATTTTGACACTTTTTTCTTCAATGAAGATAAAACATATACAAAGTTTCATCATTCTATATTAATTTATCTGATTCTTAGGTACTCTGACGTCTTTACTATTTTGAGCAGACTCCAATTAAGAAGGAGGTTCTCAATTTTATGGTATATTTGTCCTATCATATTTTTGTCTGTTATCAACCTATACGGATATTTTTTTTATTAGAAAAGGTATATAATTAGAATCTGACTATAGAAATTGAAGGTACGCCTAGAATTCCCCAATAGTGCACAGCAGAAGTACCGTGATCGAATTTGGATGATTTAGATCTAATTATAATCTAATAAAACACTACTAAGGCGAAATCAGTTTACTCTTTAGCAAAATCAGGGCACAATGATGGAGTCGGAAGATGGTCACAGGAACTCTTCAGTGATGAGAAGTAAACTCATCGAGTTTGGTCTCGTTTTACTTATCTTGACATAAGCAAGAAAGTAACAATGTGAATAATTAAGTAAATATATACAGTGAAATGTAGCACTCTTATGTGTGTGTAAGTGTACATGTACGTAAGAGAGAAAGAGAAGCGTCAACCTGGCACCGAGCCCAAAAATCTCTAACATTAGCCCCATTTTGCAAATTTATTTATGTTCGAAAACGATATTGTACCGCAAAAGTTGCAACTAAGTACTCGTATTTTATTATTTTAGCAGTAGCAATATTTTGCAAATTTATTCATGTTCGGAAACGATATTGTACCGCAAAAGTTGCAACTAAGTACTCGTATTTTATTATTTTAGCAGTAGCAATATTTTGCAAATTTATTCATGTTCGAAAACGATATTGTACCGCAAAAGTTGCAACTAAGTACTCGTATTTTATTATTTTAGCAGTAGCAATATTTTGCAAATTTATTCATGTTCGGAAACGATATTGTACCGCAAAAGTTCCAACAAGTCTGTTCATTTTTTTTAAATTATTTCATACCAACAAAACAGAAACTCCCCTTAACGTTACCAACTTTTTTTTTAATTTAAAAACTTGGGAACTGAATGATTTATTTTAGTAACGCTGCACATCATTTGTGTAACCTCCTGTTTAACATCACACATCCGTCACGATCGAAGATCAGCTCATCGCTAAAACGCAAAATCACACCGCAAAAACAAGATGAAGACATGTGCCGCCTGTAAAGTGTCTATTTTCAGCGCCAATTTCCATATTCGTATTTGTACTGTAACATTTTTACAATCCACTCACCTTGAATTGTAATCCAAATATTGTAAAGACTTCAGACGCTGGATACGACGTCCGGACTTCCGACAAGCCTTGAGCGGCAGAGGCGTGCTAATTGCCCACAATACGAGACGGCACCCGAGTGGACGCTACCTGTAACCGATTCGTAACCACCGTCTCACAATGGTTAGTGCATTTAAACCAAACACGAGAAACGTTACACAGAATGTTACGAGAAGTCTGTTGTTTTTATTGCCGACTTAAAAAAATATTGTGCGAGTCAACTTTGACGCGCGACTGGAGTTTACTCCTTAAGTACGATTGTATTGGAATATATAAAATAGGTAACTCTGTATATAAATATAAATATCAATATCGTTAAATGTAAATGGAAAATTCTTTAATAAAAAATTACTGACAATATAATTATTTTCAAGTAAAACACAAATGAACAAGATCAAATTTATACAACGAAATTAAAACATTTAGTAACGTCAGGCTAAGAAGTTAAAATTAAAAGAGACTTTAATTTTGGAGGATAGGAGACGCCAAATATTCACACATAATGACATTTAATGATTACATCTTGATATAAGCGAACGATAGTAAACTATGTGTGTCCCACTCCGTCATTGCGATTACGCCATGAAAAAATGCCAATATGTGTGTCAAACTCCGTCGTTGCGATTACACCATAAGAAAATGCCAAATAAACATACGGATATCTCCCTTTAAAGTTGCAATGAAATGTTGCGCCTAGAGGCCACGGAACAGTTACACTTTTTTTAACGCTCTGAACTTCGTACACTCTGAGCATATGATTTTACTCCTAATAAAACTTCATACCGGGCGCTATATATGAAAATCGATTATTAAAGAGTAAACTCCGATAAATTCCAATTAAAAAAAGTAAAATATAAGGGTTTAATTAGGAAAAACGATGACGTATAACGAGGAATTATTTTTAATTTTGAAGTAGGCTTTCTTTTGCACTTTCCTTGAATAAAAGCGTAAGGAAAGATTTTTTAAATATATTTGAGAAAACGATATTAGTATTGAATGTATTTGTATCAAAATTAATTTCAAAATGTCAATCGAGATATATTATGAATTAATTTATTGTAGTAATACATTCCTACAAAACAAATCAATGTTTATTTGCAAATTATTTTTGTCTACTTAAATCAACATTTTTCCCTGTGTGCGGGGGATGAAAATACTAAAAAACGGTGAATTAAAAAAAACAAATTTGATATCAAAATATTACAGATCTTGAATTAGCTGTTATTTTATAGGACTAATTAAATTTATATTATATTTAGAATGTGAATGTTAGTTGTACTCAGTACTGGATGGGAACCTCATCCAGAATATGATGCAACAAATAGCGTATTTACGATATATATAAAAATATCTCTTTTATGCAGGTCATAGGTTTCAGGTTAACAATAAAGATGGACGATGTTTATAAACGAATATTTTATGAAAATACCGTAGCCAAAAATTTTAAGGTATCAAATTGCAGTAAACTTCTAAACAATTACGAAAAATGTGTTTATTTTGTGTTTGTTTTCTGTTATGTCTTTTATTTTGTGTCTAGATACAAAATACAAATTACCTATGGAATACATAAAAAAATTCAGTGGTAATAGAGAAACGTCTAATGCAAAAGTATATTAAACCATTAGAACAATGTTAACCAATAAAATACAGAACGAAATAAAAGAAATTAAAATATGAGCTTGTTTACAAACAAATGTATTTTTTAGTATTTTTTATTTAGTATTTTATATATACAAATGTATTTATTAGTTTTAGCAACCGGAATAATAAAACTGGCCTGAAGCCACAATATGTATTCGTCCGTCAGGCCATACCATGGAAGCACTAAAAATTTTTAAAAATGCTTAAATTTTGTTATAAAACATTTTCTTTTATAAACGTACAATAAAATACCAAATCCGAATTATTAATAAACAATAGAAATTTTTCATATTTAAAAAAAAATCTTTCGTAAATAATTTATTTTTCAATTTTATTTTGTTATTATTGTATAATATAATTTGTATAATAATAATCAGCATATTACTTAGGCTGGGCACAAGGCGGTATACAAACCTAAAACGCCTTTGTAGAATAAGAAACGTCAGCTATACAAAGGTAAAATACATCTATAGGGTAGGACACAAACCGTTCATAGGGTACTATAAGTTGTTTATATAAACGTATGACAAGTTTATAGGGTAGGACACAAACCGTTTATAGAGTAAGATACGTTGTGTATATAAACGTAGGATACGTATATAGGACAGTACACGAACCGTTTGTGGGGTACACATCGAGGACACAAACATAGGGCATAATTTCAGGATAGGAAACGTCTGTATATAAACATACAACAGATTTATAGGGTAGGACGTCTCGGGTATTCAAAAGTAGAACAAGTTTTTAGGGTAGGATACAAACCGTATTTATAGTAAGGTACAAACCGTTTGTAGAGTAGAATACTTAGGATATACAAAACGTAGAACACGTTTATAGGGTAGGACAGAAACTTTTTGTATTGACGTATCAGATAAACAAACGTAGAATACATTTGTAGGACCCGTCGGATATATAAACATATTTTTAGGGTAGTACAAGTCTCGAATACAAACGTAAAATACGTTTGTAGCGTAGGACATAAACCGTTCATAAGGTAGAATATGTCAGGTATTCAAACGCAGGATACGTTTGTAGGATAGGTAGCAAACCATTTGTGGGGTAGCACACGTCAGCTAACTAAACATAGGGCACATTTGCAGGGTAGGACACGTCAGGTAAACAAACATAGGACATGTCTGCGTGATAGAACACATCGGGTGTACAAACGTAAATACGTTTGTAGGGTAAAACAAAAACTAATTATACATCGGTTATCCATCTTCAATGTTAGCAGTAATAAAAATCGGTCAACTGTGAGTCTGGCTCGCGCATCGAGAGTACCATACCTCTTTCGAAGTGAAATTACTTTATTCATCATAAGTGATCACTAATATATACTTCCTAATGCAATAAATACTTAAAAATATATAATATAATTAAATGAGTGGTGACATATGTATTATTATTGATTTCTTAAGAACTATAACAACTATTAACATCGCTATAGTTTTCCTATAGGTAGACCAAAATTACGATGGATCGATTCAGTGGAAGAAGATTTTAACATTCTCAGGATAAAGAACTGGAAAACCCAGGCGAAGAGTAGAACTTCCTGGGAGAATCTCCAACAGAAGGCCTTGGCCCTCCCAGGGCTGTCGTGCCAAATATGATGATGATGATGGTTTTCCTGAAACCCTTATGTAGGTTTCTAAAAGCCGGTTTCATAATTTTAGGTTCAGTTGTCCCGGAAATAGTGGGTGGGTCTGTTTTTTGGCATATTTTTCAGTATATTTCTGAAAATACACTACCTAAAACTAGAAAAAAATATTTAGAGTCCTAGTTGAGAACTAGTTGTTTAACGATAACACACATTGTACAGGGAATTTTTTTTGGGTGCCTCACTTTTTCATCATTAAGCTTTTTCCCTTATTTGACTGTATATTTTCAATGAGTATTTCTAAAGTTAGAATGTTTATTTAAAAAAAATAAAGTTAGACAAAAATTTAATGTCAATGTTGGGCACCATTTACGCACACTTTGGCTTTATATTTCATAATCTATAGGTCTATACCAATAGTTTTGAATAAAATAAATTAAACATTATTTACATGCCATATATGAGTACTAAAAAAATTACATTTTTCGTGCTAAATACAGGCTGTCCAGTGGTAGATTTCAAAGTTTGAACAAACATAGTTTCTGAACGCAACACATAAGAGGGGCGCGGGGGGCGTCGTTAGAAGCGCAAGCGGTGCGGATGTTTTAGTAGCCATGGAACAGTGGAGTGGAGAGCACCGCGCTTTTGCCGTCGAGGCGTATATTTCGAGTGGATTTTCGCTGTCTGTAGCACGCCGTCGATTTAATAATCGTTACAGTATTCGTCGATTACGTGATGGACCATCGATCAGCCTCATTCAGTCATGGGTAGCTAACAGTACATCATAATAATACCAATTATTAAAAAACGTACACATACGTACGGATCAAAAGACGAAGACACATCATTTTTCAAAAGCAAATTTAGAACATAACAAATATTGACAAAATTAAAAATAACATAACTTTATAGAGAAAGATCTCCCCTTTCCAAAAAGTTTATTACTTGTAAAATTACCCGAGTTATAATTACTTCTATCGTCGAAACTCTAGACTGGCGCACTGGTCGATAACAAAGCACACATTAGGATCTGTGCGATCGGTCTAGTTCTTCTGCCTAACCTACTTACAACACAGTCTTTGGAACATGTTTGTTTAATAACCATAATGGTTAAAACCTATTTATTTACTCATAAAAATATGAGAAAATTATATTATATATATATATATATATATATATATATATATATATATATATATATATATATATATATAAATATAATACAAAAAATATATTTCTGCTGATGATTTATATTCATTCATATAACTTTTTATTATTAAAATATCATAAAAATATATTTAGGTTCAAAATGTAAATATAACTCTGCCACGAACCACTAAGCAATATTTGATAGAATTACATCACACGACATTAATGAATATAATCGGTATAAGTCTCCATACTATGACATATGTGTAATTAAATTATTTTAAACTAAACACACAATATACAAAACCTTCATTTCGACACATTAATTTTCAAGTTCTTTGACGTTCATTTTGTAAAAATTGATTATTCACAATTAAATGAAACTACGTGATATACTATTATTTCTACTTTCTTTAAGTTCTTTACCACGACCTAGATTTCGTTGTATTACAACATCTTTAAGTAGGCTATTAGCAAAGATCTTTGTCACCAGAAGATGTTGTAATACAACGAAAGCTAAGTCGCGGTAAAGAACTTAAAGAAAGTAGAAATAATACTACATCACGTAGTTTAATTTAATTGTGGACACATTTTTTTAATAAACCATTATTTCTACATCAGAATTTTTTAAAGAAATGTTTAATGAACCTATTTTTCAAACTTATTTTCATTTAATTAAATAAGTATTATCTTTTCTGCGCCCTTTTTGTAGAATAAATACTAATTCTTTTGCCGCTTAAGGTTTACCTTTCTTGTGTTATGAATGCTAAAACCAATTTGTCACGAATAAATTTATTCCCATATAACATTCACTCTAAATTTATTCCGCAATCCCTTTGGTATTTTGTCTCAGCCAATGTCTCAATCATGTATAATAATGTACTGAAACAATATAATGAATCATTCATCCGTTAATGAATGAACGTACGTTCGTAGTTGATTCATTGCATTGTACTCGCGGTGAGTGACCTCGAAATTCTTATTTTCAAGCAATTACTTGTAATTAATATCTCAAATTTACATTTTTTGCTCAACTCGGCTAATGAAATGTGACATATTTCATATTTTATTACGTTGAAGTTACAGGGGGGTTGAAAATAATATATAAATTTACACTTTTTACTCAACTCGGCTAATGAAATGTGACATATTTCATATTTTATTACGTTGAAGTTACAGGGGGGTTAAAATAATATATAAATAATATAAATTATAATGGAAAAGAAAATTTTCCATGTTACATGGTATCTTGGACGATTTTCCACTGCGTGATATTTGCTGATTGTAGAGTTCAATTTCGATCGTTTGTGTTTCTTATTTATTTTAACATGTTTAATCACATTTACGTTGCAATATTAGGAATGAAATATATAGGAACAATTTCCCTAAATAAATGCTAAATTTATTACCAAGAGGGGAATATTTTAAGTTTATGTAGGATTGAAATAACAAAAGACAATCACGTACGTATAGGAAACGCGCGCGGACTCCATGCCGTTACATAATATTATCATATGTAAGTAAGTTGTATTTTAAAAATATATCATAAAAAAAAATTAAAAAGCAAAAGATCAAATTCTCCTATATATAATAATTCTCATGTAATTAGAAATTAACGATTTTTGGAAAATAAAAACAGATTTTATTAATACCAACATATTTTATAAATTTTGACTTGTCTAATGATTAACATAACAAATTTATTTGACATAAAAGCTATCGCTCTTATGTATACGTTGAAGGATTTCGGAAGTGTACGTCTTCTACGAAACTCCGCAAACAGACCCCGCAGCGACCTTCAGCTCTTCCAACGACTTTGCCACCTTGTTTACTTCTTCCTCCATGTTCTTCCTCTATGATGCGATTGATTTGCCTCTTACCCTCTTCCCCTAAATGTTCCAAAGGAGGACTTGTTGCTCTTTCGCTTCTGGTTCTTCTAGAGACTGTATCCAATCCATCTCCACTTTTCCTGCCTGACCTGGATGGTACGTCTTCCTACCTTATCCTATCCCAGAGTTCTTAGTCGCGCCTTTTTCTTTAGTCAGAGAATGCGAAAAATTAATCTAATATCTGCACACAGAGCTTGGTCATCGTGTAGATTTTCCGGGCTCTCCATAGCACTTGGAGTTGAATGGGGGCAAAATTTTCCTTGCGAAATCTAGCCTTGACATTTGCGACTACTCCTCTTTCCTGCGCAACCCTCCTGATTTTCTCCTCTCTTCGACACTCTCGCCTTTTAGTCTCCTTTGGTTTCTGGTGTTCACACTCCTCATCTTGGTTTTGGAGAATGTAGACACCCCATTCAATAAAATACGTCCCAACAGTCATTTTTCTCTTACTTCGTTCATCCTGTCACTACTCAAACCAATTTCGATACAACCCTAATGACAAATAAAAGTCAAGAATTTTCTCGAATTTTCAACTCCATTGAATAAACCTGAAATGACTTACTGCAATTAAATGACCCAAGATATCTGATTAAATTAGTTTAATGAAATACATAACTGATAACTCAGGGATCGCGTATAGTTTTTTAATGAATTGTTGGTTTAACCGATCCATGTTATTGGCTGATATACATGACTAATTTATCAATTTATACATTATTCAAAGTTTTCTCATCAACAGGATCTTGTCTCAATTTGAACACGCTGTATATAGAGGTCCGTTTGAGGAATATGACGAGTGTTGAACATCTAATTCGGCAAATATTGTTTATTTACATAAGTAATGCGCGCTGCCAATTTGGACGCTCTTCCAATGCAACGCTGTTATAACACGATAACGCATTTGTTTAGAAATACATTTTTGAAGATCAATTAGGACGCAAATTTTTCATCGAATGCGAAAACATTTAATTATATATATTTACTTCAAAAATAAAAACTTAATACAAATGAGGAAAATGTGGACATAAAAACAAAAGACGCGGACAAAAACAATGAAAAATTATTTTCAAAATGTTTAATTTGCATCTTGAATCCATTATTAGAATCACTTGCAGATCATATAAATCAAACCCAATCCACATTTTCGTAATGCTTACGATGTTCACTCTACAGAGAAACATTGTATAATACCCAGTTATAAAAAATGTTCATATTTACAATTCTTAAATATATGTAATGAGTTAAAACGAATTAGATCACAAACCAAAGTCAAAATTACATAAAAATATTAAAAAGGTGCAAGTACATTAAAGAAATAAAATTGTGCGTTAATTTAAACTATATTTCTGGTTTTGTGTTAAAGAATTACATGATATACGTAAAATTTAAATCCATAACTATCCACTTCATGAGGCAGACGTCTCTGATGGAAGAATGGCTGAACAGAAACCATACGTTCTTCATGAAGGAAGAATTTGAATGTCATTAATTAGGGCAACCACAATAAGTGTATGTGCGGATAACTTCTTGATCCGATGCATGGATAAGTTCAGTGATGTTTAATATATTCTTGAATCCCATGTCCAAATAAGTTCAGTGAGCCAATATGCGGATAAGTTCATGAATTATACATACGGATATGTTCGTTGATCCGATGTGGGACAAGTTCATTACCCCGATGTGCGGATAAATTCTCCTTTATTATATATGGATAAGTTCGCTGATTCGATGTACAGACAATTTGGTATATTTTGGGTTTACGATACCTACAGATAAATTTACTGATCCTATGTACAAATATGTTCAGTGATCCAAAAAACGGAGAAATTCGCCGATCTAGTATAAAGGTACGTTCAGTAATCCTATGTATATACAAGTTCATTGATCCGATATACGGATAAGTTAATTAATCCGATGTACGGATAAGCTCGTTGATCATATGTACGGATAAGTTCATTATTTAGACGAACGGATAAGTTCATTGATTCTATTTAGGGACAAGTTCATTATCCTGTATACGAATAAGTTTACTAATCGGATAAATTCACTGATCCGTGTACGGATAAGTTAATTGATCCGATGGACGGATAAGTTAATTAATCCCATGCACGTATAAGCTCTATGTACGAATCGATTAAATGTACGGATATGTTCATTAATTCAATTTACGAGTGTGACAAAGTTATAATAGTAAGTATTATGAATACAAAACACATAAAATACAAGACTAAAAGTAACAAATAAAAAGTGTTTTATTTGGCATGTGTGGAGAAAACCATGAACTACAGAAAAAACCGAACCGTCCATTTGGCCGTCATTCTCCCAAACGGTTCGACATATAAACTTGATATTTATCATAGTTATAAAACATATTATACTTGAATATATTAATATACAAATATTAAAGGATAAAATGAAGTATGTTCAATATTTTTCTTAATTTAATATGACGCACAGAGATATTTAGCTTCAAAAGTATATATCCCAAAAATATTTTTTCGCAACTTATTTCTGAAGATATTTTTAAGAATATGCAAGACCACACCTATCCTGGATCCCCTCAGCCCTACTTCGAAACCTACTAAAGTTAAAATTATGACAAAACAAACATACTAAGACTGCTATTTCTGGGAGATTCACAAATTTTTTTCTTGCATCTATTAAAGAAACTCGTATATCTGACAATAACGGCAACAGATGCGAATTGTACTGAATAAATTATCTTAGCTAATTTTGATTTTCAACTAGGGCATTACTTTTCTCGTTGTGCGATTGACTGAAACTGTTTCAACAAAACTCAGCGGACCAATAAGTGTATGACGACCTTAACATTAGGACTCTTTGATATGTAAAGTTCTGAGTTGTGTTTTTATAGAACTAGCGGCTGTTTCATAGTCAGTCGGCGAGTTCGTTTCCAGTGTGTGCGCGGTATTAGTTTCGAGTCGAACTTTTATTTTGAAATTTACACTACAAGTTTTTTTGAGGAATCGTGTCTCGTAAGATTTTATTTACACGCGCTTATGTGTTTGTGTGTACTTTTTATTGTCATCTCTTTTTTTTGCAAACAAATTCATGATCAAATTTGTTCAATAATAATTTTTTTCTGATACCTATCTAGGACTGTTGTCAGCTTTCTTTATGAAATTTTAATTCAAATTTTCCAAAAATGTATAAATATCCAAGTATTATAATAATAAAGCAAATACCCACTAAGTTTCTTTTTAAAAATCTGTCAATTATTAAACGATATATTTGTTTAGTTACTTTTTCACGTTAATTATGATTTATTTCAAGCGATTACTTTGAAATCAATTGTCCAAATTATGTGGGACATTAATCCGATCGTGTATCACATGATTAAATATTTAAAATTCATTTTTAAATCCGTACTTACATCCGTAATCATCAATCCGTATTTAAAATTAATTTTTAAATCCGTACTGACATCCGTAATCATCAATCCGTATTTAAAATTAATTTTTAAATCCGTACTGACATCCGTAATCATCAATCCGTATTTAAAATTAATTTTTAAATCCTTACTTACATCCGTAATCATCAATCCGTATTTAAAATTAATTTTTAAATCCTTACTTACATCCGTAATCATCGATCCGTATTTAAAATTAATTTTTAAATCCGTACTTACATCCGAAAATCCGTAATACATTTTCCAGCGATAATTATTTTCAAAAATATTAAAATCCATTATAATGGTGATACAATTTACAAGAAAAATTAAATATTTAAAAAAATGCCTCCTACATATTTCCCATTCTGATTTTCCCGGATGGAAACTAACCTTAAAACAATTGCATTCACCGAATTAATTGATATGCAGGCAATCTTTTTGATTTAACCAAAGCATTGTATATTTAGAAAATATAATTGCAAAATTTCAATAGATAAAAAATGGAAAAAAATTAACTTCATCAAGTGCGAGTGATATCTTCCAAGTGGTTCCGTCACTGATAGGCACTAATGTTAAAGTTTGGAGTGATTAAAAAATTCCTTAATTCGTTGGCTTCGTCAAGCCAAATAAAATCCAGACTGTTCTAAATATAAAACATCTCAGGAAATTAATTGTTGCAATTTTTCTCAAATTTTTAAAATCTTTTTTAAATTTTTATGCGTTCTTTTTCAAATCGAAAATAAAAAAAAATTTATTTATCAAGATTGAGAAGAGATAATAGGCACTAATCTTAAAGCTTGGAGTAATTAAAAAATCTTTAATTCGTTGGCTTTGTCATGCCAAGTAAACTTCAGGTAGTTCGCTCATCAGTATAATCTACTGTGTACTTGCATCTGAATGCTTCTAATTTCTAAACTATAGAACATCTCAGGAAATTAACTGTTGCATTTTTTTCTCAAATTGTTATCTTGTTTTATATTTTTATGAAGTAATTTAAAGAATCCTTAATTCGTTAGCTTTGTCACGTCAAATAAAATACAGGTTGTTCCCTCATAAGAATAATCTACTGTATACTGGCGTCTGAATGCTTCTAATTTCTAAGCTAACAACAAGCTAAAAACATCTGAGTAAATTAACTTCAAAACTTATTTTTTTATATTTTTATACGTTCTTGTTCAACATTATTTATATATTTTTAATTATACGATAGAGGGAGGGATAGTTCAAATTGGGATTTATGTATTTCATTACCTTCATCCCTATCATTATGTCTTTTCGTTACCTTCCGTGGGATTCAGTCATTTTTTTTGTTTTTAATTTTATTTGTCACTTTCATATTGGATCACATTATTAAAGTTTAATTAGCATTTACATATTTATAAAACGAAACACCCAATAAGGTACAATCGTCAAATACCACATGCCATTTTTTTAAAACGAAACTCATGGTTTTGGATGAACTGAATAAAAACTTTTTGGAATTTTATATGCTATCAACTTGACAAAAACAAAACAGTTACTATCAAGAAAAAACCAGCCAACTGCTTGTCGATCCACACAAATATTAGGATTCCTTATTAATGTCACAAAACATTGAACTAAAATTTATGAAAATTGTTATGTCATGCTTATACATGATCATAAAGCTAAATTAATAATAGCAGTTCGTACTGCCAATGCTATTCGCTTTTCGCTTTCTGTATTTTTTTTTAATTAACTCTTTTTAATATTTTTTTCATAAAACCAGCAACTTATATTTGGAAAAGAAAGGGACGGAAATTATTCAAAAACTTAGTGCTTTCAAAAACTTTTTATAAATTACTCAAAAGCTTTATACAAATTTTTAAATCCGCAAAATTTCCAGCGGGAAATATTTTCTAATAAATAAATATTAAAATACTTTGCAATAAGCATAAACCGTATACCAGTAATTGTAATTCTCAAAAATTGTCTAGGGTTACCATAACTTAAAAATTTTACATTGTGGACCGAAAACCCTTAAAATTTTTCTCATTACCATGGACACATAAATCGTTAAAGTAAAAGTTTCTATTACGTTAAAATAAAAAATCACTAATAATATAATACTAATCTAATAATATTAATTACATAAACAAAAAAAAATTAATTCCAATCTATACTCTTATTTAAACTCTGAAACTTACATAAACATATAAAACAAACAGTAACCAACTATAAAAATAAAATCGACAGTAAAATACATTTCAAAGCTCTTATATTTTTTTAAATTACTGACAAGCCATTGTAAATTTATATTTAATCTTATCGATTTAAAATAGATTTTCTGCGTATTATTTATTTCTTTTATTAATTAAATCAACAGAAAATTGCTTTATTTAAAACCCCGTGCAAATTTTAAAAATACCCCGGATGTCTCTTTTAAAAAGAGGACAATTTCCGGGGAAAAGAAAAATGATGGCAACCTTACCTGGAACACAATACTTGTATGTCTATACCTAGATTTCTATATCTAGATGTCTATACACACAGATATAAAAAAGCTTTCGATATTAACACGTAACTGATGGACAGTATAACAAAGCAGTCTTAAAAAAATATTTCAGTGTAGCTCTTTCGCCATATTGGAAACAAAATTTAAAAAAATAACAAGGAAGTTAAAAAAAGAACAGTCCACAGAGGGGCATATTTAATTAAGAAGCAATTTTCATCTTGAATTTATATATGCTTTACAATTCAACACATTATGTAATTATAAACTTAGAAAAGGAAATTATATAATTGTAATATATATGGCTATTATTTACTCTCAAGTACTGCGATTAATATGAGGAATTAATTTTCACACTTTCTTGTATCCCTTGTGAGGAATTTTTCGTATGGTAAATTTTCTAATATTTTTCATAAGGTGTTATACTTCATTGTGTGTCAAACTTTCTAGTGTTCGTCATAAAGTTTAACTTTGTGTGTCAAACTTTCTAATGTTTGTCATAAAATATAACTTTGTGTGTCAAATTTTCTAGTATTTGTCGTAAAGTATAACTTTGTGTGTCAAAGTTTTTGCTATCTGTCATAAAGTATAACTTTGTGTGTCAAACTTTCTAGTATACGTCATAAAGTATAACTTTGTGTGTCAAATTTTCTAGTATTTGTCGTAAAGTATAACTATGTGTGTGAAACTTTCTAGTATTTGTCATAAAGTGTAACTTTGTATGTCAAACTTTCTAGTATTTATCATAAAGCATAACTTTGTGCGTCAAATTTTCTAGTATTTGTCATAAAGTATAACTTTGTGTGTCAAACTTTCTAGTATACGTCATAAAGTATAACTTTGTGCGTCAAATTTTATAGTATTTGTCATAAAGTATAATTTTATATGTCAAACTTTCTAGTATACGTCATAAAGTATAACTTTGTGCGTCAAATTTTCTAGTATTTGTCGTAAAGTATAACTATGTGTGTGAAACTTTCTAGTATTTGTCATAAAGTGTAACTTTGTATGTCAAACTTTCTAGTATTTATCATAAAGCGTAACTTTGTGCGTCAAATTTTCTAGTATTTGTCATAAAGTATAACTTTGTGTGTCAAACTTTCTAGTACACGTCATAAAGTATAACTTTGTGCGTCAAATTTTCTAG
The DNA here is from genome assembly GCA_039881145.1 of Druceiella hillmani. Classification (NCBI taxonomy): domain Eukaryota; kingdom Metazoa; phylum Arthropoda; class Insecta; order Lepidoptera; family Hepialidae; genus Druceiella; species Druceiella hillmani. The sequence goes on from JAYKKI010000064.1 coordinate 3,811,256, forward strand.
TATTTGTCATAAAGTATAATTTTATATGTCAAACTTTCTAGTATACGTTATAAAGTATAACTTTGTGTATCAAATTTTCTAGTATTTGTCATAGAGTATAACTTTGTATGTCAAACTTTCTAGTATTTGTCATGAAGTAAAACTTGTGTGTCAAATTTTAGAGCATTTTTCGTAAAGTATAACTTTGTGTGTCATATTTTCTAGTATTTCTCATAAATTATAACTTTGTGTGTCTATTAACTTGTGTCTATGATTGTGTGTTAAATATAGCTAGTGGACATTTATAACACTTGTCAAATTTAACGTAGCCGACAAGAATAAACACTTATTTAACATGCGCGATAAGTGCCAACATGTTGGTCACGATCGCCATCATGACATGAAAAATTTTTAGTATTCGGTTTCATTTACATAAATTAGTTTAGGTTTTTGCGATACATAAATCAGTTTTAACCACCTTAACCCTTAAGGGATTATTTACATTTTTGACCAAATACCTCCACTATTACCAAGTATATTTTCAACTTTCGAATATATTAAACAATTATTTTAATATGAAAAAAATAGATCAGACCTTTATCTATATATTGATTAGATTACTGCTTTTATTGGTTTTTCCATTTTTTAAATAAAAATAGGCTTTTTACAACTTATATTTTTATATGAAAATCGGCTTTTATGACTCATTCCTCGCCAAATCGTTGAAAAGGGGCAAGTTTAAACGATTAATTCTAAACAATTATAATTTAATTTGAAATGCCAAAAAAGTAACTTCTTTAACTCGGTTAGATTACAATTTTGAATTGTAATAATGGAAAAAGAGCAAAAGTATTACATTTTTTAATGAAAATATACTTTCATGCATGAAATTTCCCTTTTCTCAAATAATTTCTTTTTTTTTCAAGACTAATATCTCTGCATAAAACATCGTTTAGATCACCATTCCGATTCAAAGCATGCGGATCTTAAAAAGCCGTCTTTCATTCTTTTTCTATACGCTTATGCAGCTGTGCCTTCAACTTGTCGCGTGAAATTCAGAATAAGAAAAGTTATTTCAAATGTTTGTTGTCTTTCTGTTTCTTTCATTCTTTTTTCTCAGTACTCTTAGCGCATAAAGTATTGAATATATTTGGCGTTAATTTTGTAGAAATTCATAATTTACAATTAAATGAAAATACGTGATGTAGTATTATTTCTACTTTCTTTAAGTTCTTTACCACGACCTAGGTTTCGTTGTATTACAACATCTTCAAGTGGGCTATTAGCAAATAAATATTGAATATAATAATATTGAAAATAAGTTTGAAAATAGGTTCATTCTTTTTCTAAAAAACTTCATATTCTAATCATATCCTGTTATTTTATTATGTATTAAACCATAAAATAGTCTTCTTCTTTCTTCTTTCGCTGTGTTCTGCTGCTGCGTTGTAATCCTGCTTCATTCTGCGCTCCCCTCAATGTGTTTTTTCCTACCACTTCACTCCAGCTGTTCTTTTGATGTCATCGTACCAACGCATATTCGGTCTTCCTTGTGTACTTTTCGCCCCATGGTCTCCATTTCAAAAGCATTTTGCACCATAATTCCTGCTTTCTAACGACGTGACCAGTCCATTGTCATTTAAGCTTCGCAACACGTTTGATGGCGCCTGCGACCCTGGTCTTCTCTCTGAGCCACCCGTTCCTCTTTCGGTCTCTCAATATGACCCTAACCAGTTTCATTTCAATTGTTCTCTGAACCACTCTGAGTTTGGCTCTTTCTATCTCTCAGCGTGACCCCAACCAGACATCTGAATTTGGTAAATAAAAAAGTTTCAGCTCCATATGTAAGTACTAATTAGATATATTAATTACGTATGCCAATTATTTGTTTAGCCTTAATTTACATTTTGAAAGCGAATTCAATTTTGGAGTAGACTGTCTTATGCGCCAATCTATTTATTTGGTTTAGTTTTCTTTCTCTATAGCAACCTCTTAATAAAGATTTATTCCCTATCTCCTCTTGAACCTTTTGATAAAGATGTACGTATTTCTGTACTCCTTCTATGACTTTATGGTTCATCTTAATGCTAACGGTACTATTTGAGCAGTTAGTCATAATCTTGCTTTCGGTCCAAGTTCAATCCAACCCGCTCCACCCGTAAAATATATCTAACCACGTATTATTAAAGGTTTTACAATAATTATTTTCGGAAATACAAGTCATTATTATGAAACGTATGTTTTTCATTGTACTTTTGAATTTTCTCTCCGCCTAATGCTGGAAAATATTAGTTCTACGCGTAATAAATTTTTCCTGCCATAAAGGATGTCGGCGAAAATAATCGACTTTTTAAGAAAATGTTAATTTTTTCGTCACGTGGATAATATTTATGACATGTCTGAAATCCATGATATACTAAAAATATTGGAAAAAGGCTGGTTTAGCAAAAATGCAAATTTTCCTTCCTTGTTTGTTTTTAATGAAAGAATACAAGTAAAAAATTAAATACCTGCAAACATTTTAGACTCGGATAAGATTATTTTATTAAAAAATGTGATTTGAAAAAAGTTCCCACAGAAAATTGCGGTTTTCGAAGGAAGTGTAAGTTATAAGTTTTCGACGTAAGTGCCATTGTTAGTAACACTAAACACTGAATTTTCACAAATAAAGAAGAATAGATATAAAAAAATTAACACAAAAAATTAAAATATTAAAATGCACAAAAAAGATCTCGTAAGGAGAAATTTATGTTTGACAACCAATTGACAGGCTTTTCTTTTTCTTTTCTCTTGTTCTGTGGCGATTATTCTCTCCAGAGAGAACTTTTGCCAGTCTCAAGTTTAAATTTGTTGGTTTTTGATTAGAAAAATAGATTAAAGAACGAAACAAAAATCAAATAGAAGTTTACTATGCCAGAAGAAATTAATCGAAAAAATAGATAAAAAAAATTTATAGATAATACAAAGGTGACAACACTACATAGACGAATAATAAGTATATACAAGAAATATAAAAACAGATATAAAAATATACATGAATACAGAAGGTCCTAACTTTTGATGTCATTCTTTCTTATATATTGAATTATTAAGTCCAGAGGCGTTTTTCCATAAAAAAGTACATATTTCAAATCAATTGTTTATAATGAAATAATTAAGTTCGAACTCCAATTTCTTAAATACGTCGTTTTTTATGTATATTTTTTTCATTTAAAACAATCGGGGAACTCGCATTTTTGCTAAACCAAACTTAAACCAAAACATTTGTAAAAGTATATTTATTAAAAGTGGTATTTCATAAAATAACCGATTTCGAAGGCAATGTATCAATCACTTACATACTGCTTCCCTGACACCTCAAGGTTGCCATATGACAAATTACAATCATTTATAATTTTTAATCGACAAAAATCTTTTGGTTATTTTTAATATCGATACTTTTATTTTGAAATAATAAAGTTATTTATCTAATAATTAGTGTTTATTTTGACGTTTTGAAGTGGTAATCAATTAAGGACGTCATAAAAAATATGAGTAACAACACTAAAAAATATTGAGGACCATATTTTTAATGATACGAGTAAGTCAGTTAATATTATGCTAAAATAATCGTTCGCTTTGTAGTTTTTACAAACTCGTGTACGTCGTACCCAACAAGGTCGTTAATATGTTAATGGTTCAAAATACGGTTTTATAATCTTAATATCCACATTTTCATGTTTATTCATCGATGTTTATAAGAAGGCCTTATTAACTATGTTTGTTCACTGGCCATCGCTTACGTATATTTTTTTGTGAATTACTAAACAATAAACTGTCATGTACAAGTCAGATTTTTTAACGTTTATTTTATAATCCGTCGTTTAAAAACCGTTGGATAAATCGGTAATTTACCAAATTAGAAATAAAAATCTTTTGGAAACTTATTTTGTCACTCTCTTTCCCTAAAATACTTTTAAAATCACAAATCAAAGTTTTTGTTCTTTGGGACCATTTTCGGTTCTTAATTAACTAATTATATATCAAAGTAAATCGTTATGAAAGTACAAAGCTATTTCCACATTTTATACACTAAAAACGGTGAAAAAACTTTAATGTAATTGGACTATAAAATCGATATCGTCAATTTCAAATTAAAATATGAATTTGTAAAAAGTATAACGTAATGTATATCAAATTAAATCTTTATGAAAGAACAGGACCATTTCCACATTTTATACACTAAAAGCTTTAATGTAATTTAAATATAAAATCGATATCATCAATTTCAAATTAAAATCTGAATTTGTAAAAAGTATAACGTATTATATATCAAATTAAATCTTTATGAAAGGACAAGACTCTTTCCACATTTTATACACTAAAAACGGTGAAAAAACTTTAATGTAATTGGACTATAAAATCGATATCGTCAATTTCAAATGAAAATCTGAATTTTTATAAAGTATAACGTATTGTATATCAAATTAAATCTTTATGAAATGACAAGACTCTTTCCACATTTTATACACTAAAAACGGTGAAATAGCTTTAATTCAATTGAAATATAAAATCGATATCGTCAATTTCAAATAAAAATCTGAATTTTTATAAAGTATAACGTATTGTATATCAAATTAAATCTTTATGAAATGACAAGACTCTTTCCACATTTTATACACTAAAAACGGTGAAATAACTTTAATTCATTTGAAATATAAAATCGATATCGTAAATTTTAAATTAAAATCTGAATTTGTAAAAAGTATAACGTATTGTATATCAAATTAAATATTTATGAAAGGACAAGACTCTTTCCACATTTTATACACTAAAAACGGTGAAATAGCTTTAATTCAATTGAAATATAAAATCGATATCGTCAATTTCAAATTAAAATCTGAATTTGTAAAAAGTATAACGTATTGTATATCAAATTAAATCTTTATGAAATGACAAGACTCTTTCCACATTTTATACACTAAAAACGGTGAAATAGCTTTAATTCAATTGAAATATAAAATCGATATCGTCAATTTCAAATTAAAATCTGAATTTGTAAAAAGTATAACGTATTGTATATCAAATTAAATCTTTATGAAAGGACAAGACTATTTCCATATTTTATACACTAGAAAACGGTGAAATAGCTTTAATTTAATTGAAATATAAAATTGATATCGTCAATTTCAAATTAAAATCTGAATTTCTATAAAGTATAACGTATTGTATATCAAATTAAATCTTTACGAAAGGACAAGACTATTTCCACATTTTATGCACTTAAAACGGTGACATAGCTTTAATTTAATTGAAATATAAAATCGATATCGTCAATTTCAAATTAAAATCTGAATTTCTATAAAGTATAACGTATTGTATATCAAATTAAATCTTTATGAAAGGACAAGACTATTTCCATATGTTATACACTAAAAACGGTGAAATAGCTTTAATTCAATTGAAATATAAAATCGATATCGTCAATTTCAAATTAAAATCTGAATTTCTATAAAGTATAACGTATTGTATATCAAATTAAATCTTTATGAAAGGACAAGACTATTTCCATATTTTTTCACTAGAAAACGGTGAAATAGCTTTAATTTAATTGAAATATAAAATCGATGTCGTCAATTTCAAATTAGAATCTGAATTTTTATAAAATATAACATATTGTATATCAAATTAAATCTGTATGAAAAGACAAGACTATTTCCACATTTTATGCACTAAAAACGGTGAAATAGCTTTAATTTCATTGAAATATAAAATCGATATCTGTATAAATATATAAAATCGAAATATAAAATCGTCAAATTAAGATAATTATGCCGTCGCCGTGATGTGTTGGGTTGATCACAAGGTATACGGCCTTTGACGATGGGGCGCATCGCGGGGACCCGGGTTCGATTCCCGGCCGTTCGTCGAACGGAGCTGGACTGGTGTTATAGTTGTATGATGAATATAAATTATGATTGTTGTATATGAATTATGAATTACTACACATTTAGTTTTTTAATTATATAAACATCCTCTGACGTACATGTCACTTTTAAATCGATGCTAGAATGTTTTCTGCATTTCCTAAGACCTCTTGATAGATTAAAGCGCATTCGCCATCCTTTTTACTTCCACCAACAATTATACGTCAGGTTTGCTTCTAAAAGTACTCCGTCTTTCTTTGATATTTTCATGCTTTGAATCCTGAAAGTCTTATTATTTACGTAAGTGTGTAAAATTGGATACACAAAACAAACACGTACTTGACCGGTATTTGTTTAATATTTTTCACGCTGAAAACTATTATATAGAATCGATTTTTCAAAACAAGTTTAATAATAGACTTACATATTCTAATTAGATGACTGACCTAGATGTCTCTCACTCGCCTTCAAATAAAAAAACGTGTCAAAACGCATGTCGTATGTACAAAATTGCACGCATTTTCTGCATGCACTTCATGTTTTTTGCTTCTATTATATGCTTTTTGCTTCTATTATATCTTAAAATGCTATTGGACATTGCGCACTCACTAACCGAGGTTAGATATATTGTATTATCGTTTGACACGATGGTATAGACTCACTTTGACAAGGCTAGCTCTAATAAATATATTTCTATGAAAAAAAATATATTAATGGAGACCAGCAAAAATGAGCTTAGCGTTACCGAGATAAAATATAACTTTTAAAGAAGCTGGTATTTTTTAGAATATAAAAAACCAAACAATTCAGCGACAATCAGGAAAGAGCCAAAAAAACTTGTAACAGTAACACAAAACAAAAAAGCTATATCGCGTATATTATCTATATATATAATAAAATTGTAATGGAGTAAACTCTATACTTGGAAAATATTTAAAAAAAGTGATTAATTTAGCGTATAGAATGATAAAAGAAGCCGGAAATCCTGTTTTTAGAATTTCTTGTCTGTTTCTATATATGTTATTTTGTACGTCAATCATACAAAATCTATTGGATGTAGTTTGATGAAATATGGTATGGTAATAGTTTATAACCAAGACCAATACATGAGACAGAAAAAAATGTTTTTTATTCCGAATTTCACGCGAGTGAAACCGTAGGCCACAGCTAATATTTAAATATATCAATAATTGTTAATAGGAAATAATATTATACTAAAAATATAACGAAGTACACAATAACTTTTTGGAAACAATTACAAAAAATATGTCAGACATGAGTAGAACTTGCACTACGAATGTTCTGTATACATTTAGGCACATATAAATATTTAAGGTTACACACTATGTCTCACTAAACTATTTAGAAATATTAATTTTTTTTAAATGTAATATATTGCCTGCTATATTTTTCTCCTGCTTTATAAAATATATGAGTCCGCATATATAGAATTTGAAACCATTGATTTTTCTCATTACCTTCCATTATGCCAACTTTCAAGATCGTAGATCTACCGGAAGTACCCTACAGCTTATCATGATTAGTGAGTAATACTATGATATAAATTAAAAAAAATTGCATATACTTATTAACGTTACGTAAAAGTTATAGTTAACTTACGGTAGAAGTTATACTTCTTTGGTATAACACAAGAATAACTTTATTTAGCCCGCAAATAATTAATGAAAATAAAATAATAAAAGGGTTGGAGCGTGATCATAAATATGGTTGGTCAAATCTAAATTATATCAAAAAATTAAATTTTAAGAATTAAAATTTATTATCTTGTGCAGAATAGTACAAAATATCGTCTTTTTATTTAGAATTATAGTCAAGTTTTGTTAAATAATATATTTCTGGATTTTAAATTTTTTCCTCTTTGAGATGCAACCAGGAGGATAACTTGAAGTCAGATAGATGGAGATTATATGAAATAAATCCCTGGGAAAATTTATTTAGCTTATGAATTTTTAACAATGTGAAAAAATTGAAAAAATAGTCGAACGTGTTCCTAAAAAAATATTTTTTGAAGTATCCTAAATTTCGAAGCTAAAAAAATTGAAAAACAAGCTAAATATATTTATAATAAAATGCCAAAAATAAAATTTCTAAATCATTTTAATTGTTTAGACGCTAATCCATGTGACGAAGGTTTTTTTTTATATTGAATTTTTTATTTTAAGTTTTTATGCTCTATGGGTAGGCCAGGTGCCAAATAGTAATTTGGGATAGAATTAATTAAAAAAGAAATTTTTTTCATAAATTTATTATTTTATTAGTCATCAACAAACTGCAAAGTTTCCTCCTCAAATACCCACCTCCAACAGAGGAAGAAGATGTGAAAAATCAGTTTTTTGATGACTTATTTTTTTTTTTATTTTACAGAAGAAATGCGTCAGTAAAAAATTTTAATTCACAAAATGCCTTCTAAAATATTGGAAAATTGTGCGATGTCGAAATGGAATATTAATTTTTTTCTAACAAAATAAATAACTCTACATCAATATCAGATACAGATCAGTTCTGATTAAAAATCATAATTAATAATTTTAGAGTCAGTATTCAAATTAATAGAACAATTTAATATCCTTAAATAATAATTAGCATCTGACATATATACATATATATAGTTAATTAGGATAAATTCAAAAACTCATTCTCAATTTTTCCTTCTCATTACTACTTTCAAAAGTTAAAATCAAACCTGACTATTATAAACCTGACTATTATATAATATTATATGAAAAGGTTCATTCTATGGTTTACCTATCCTGACATTGAAACGAATCCTGATAATAGAATAACATAAACCATCTCCTGTAAAAAAATTCATAAAAGAAAATCAAGATTGTGGAAAATATATTTCGGTCGACCTATTTGGAATCTCTTGCGAACGAAGTCATGGTCAAGACTTAGTCTGAAATACGAATGATCCCATATTACAGTATGGAATTTTCCCTTACTGATAATCCACATTTTGGGAAATGTTATGATAGAAAATCGGCATGAAAAAAACTTCCCTAACGCGGACTCCAGCAAATGGATATCAACCCCGAGAAATCCATATAACCCACTTTAGAGGTCATTAATCTAGAGCGTGATCGTGGGGAAGGATAAATATACAGGGTTTTTCACAAAATTTCCCAGAAGTAAAAGATAAATAAATGTTTACGTGGATCTTTTCAGTAACCGTACTATCAGATTCATCACAGTATATCCACATGTAATGTGGAATATACCATTTAACTACCTCCCATCATTTTATAATTTCGTGGTACAATTCTAGACCTATTTTTCGGGCAATTTTGTAAAATAAGAGGTCTTTTATTTATCACCAAACTTCCTCACATGTAGATATTCATACAGAATCCATTGTACTTACACAAAACAATGGCTAAATTAGCACTTGTCTGCTCGTAGGCAGTTCTTTTGTTTGATACCATGATGAATTACACAGTATTGATATTATCTTCGGTCTTTAACGACACATGACGCCATCATTGGCTGTTACGTGTGCGCGGTCGTTTGAATTCATTAAACTATATGCGGAAGCCTGAGATTCAGCAGAGACTACTGTAGGTCTGCCGTAGCGTTCATGGTAATTGAGACCACATCGTAAGCCATAAAATATAGGGATCGTGCCAGACGCTATCAACGCTAGCTTGGGATAAATAAATAAACCCTTGATCATGCTTCTGTAATTTTTTCGGGTGAAACCTCCAAACAGTCAATATTAATTAACTATGCCTACATATGGTCTAGAGGGCATATTAATAATAAATACTAACAACGCGGTGTTTAGTTTTGCAAAAATCTCGTGTTTACTCGTAATGTAACTTTGTTTTTCGATTTTCATAATCAATAATGACATCGTTTCGACATATTATGTCAACAAGGTGTCTATCATTAACGTTAGCGACTGTGACTAGAAATTTTCACTTCTGTTTCAGGTTTAATTAAATTTTTCACAACTAAATGAAACTACGTGATGTAGTATTATTTCTACTTTATTTCAGGTCTTTACCACGACCTAGGTTTTGCTGTATTACAACATTTTCAGGTGGGCAAATTATAAAGAACAAATTGCCCACCTGAAGATGTAATCACAGAATTAAATTCATTTTGTCGCAACACGCAATTGTCAACAGAGCCGCCATATTAGTAAATATCCAATTCAATGACATCTTCCTAATTTAAAAATAACACAGTTAGAGATTCCTTTTTCAATTTTTTTTTATTCCTTTAGATTAATTGGCCAGTCTATAGTGGATATATATATTGCCTCGTTACGTTTCACTGCTACCTACTCTTTGACAGTTAATATTGAATATAATAACTTTTATGAGATTCTATCTCATTGCCAGTTAAAACAAAGTAGAGTAAATAAATTCGCTAAAGGTTTATAAATGTAAGTTTAATTTTGAAAAAGCTTGGATGGATATAATTGATGAATTATTAGGAAAAATAAATAGAATTCTCAAAATCTTAATGATTCAAAGAATTTTTCTTTTAAGTAACTAGGTTTTATTCATGAAAGGAAAACTTATTTAGGAAACCTCGCCTTCTTTCTCATTCTCAAAATTAATATCTCTTTTTGTAGAAATATTTATTATACACGGTGTCCGGGAATAAGTTTCGGACGAAGAAAGACGTTATTCTTTAACTGAAAAATAGTTGATTATCGTTAAAATTAAATTTAAAACATACTTTTTTGTCAAAAAACTGAAAATAATATTCATAATTATTTATCATCTTTTTCGTATACACATCTTTTTCGTATATTTTTCGATACTTGCGCACAATATTCAGCGCCGCCCAGGGAAATACTCCACGAACAGCTGCAAAGGCATCTAGCTACTCGGGTAAACACCGTATCTGGTGTCTAGGAGTAAGTATCGGACAAAGAAAGACCTATTCGTTGACAGCAAAATAGTTGATTGTCGTTAAAATAAAATTTAAAAGATGACTTTTTTTCAGAAAACTGAAAAAAATATTCATAATCATTTATCATCTTTTTCGTACGGACACGGTGATGAATAATGTGCGCAAGTATTGCGTACATTATTCATCGCCGCTTAGGGAAATAATCCGCGAACAGCTACAAAGACATCTAGCTGCCTGGGTAAACACCGCACACCGGGCAAGTATTGGGTGTGTTAAAAAGAGTTATATATGTTTTTTTGCACTCAATTAAAAAGGGGCGTGTTTTACGTTTTATTTCAACGACAATTTATTCCTTTATAGTCAACGAATAGCGTCTTTCTTTGTCCCGACACTTATTCCCGGACACCGTGTATGATACACTATATAGCGTACATTATAAATATATGTTTACAAACTATAGAATGAAATGAATTCTGAAATCTGCAATATATCAATATGAGGAAAAACTGTTTCCAATAAAAATTGTGTAAAAATTTTCTATTATTTTCAATTCAGCTTTAACTTTTTTCATTATTTCGCTACCAAACAATTTCCCCAAATTTTGTTCCTATCACAACAAATTTCCATTATCATTACGAGCCACAAGCACCAGAACTGTATCAAGCTTACCTAATTATCCATCTAACTGGTTATGCTCCAGTTTATAACATGGATATTGCCTTAGAAAAAATGAAGGTCAAATTTTGAAACGTAAAGCTAAAATAAAAACTAAGTTTTAAAAAAGAAAAATTAAACTTTAGATATCTGATAAAATCGCATATCAAAATATCAAGCTAAGTGAATAAAATATTTTTCAGTCTGGTTAAATACTATTAACTTTTTTTTTAATTTTCAGATATTATTCGATATTATAAACTTAATGTTAATCGGCCTTGCCAGTAAATATTTGTTCAATCGTCAACTGTTTAATACTTAAAACGATGCATTCGTCCTATTCAAATCCGTTAAATAAAATCTCATGGTCTATAATTCTAGTTTTTATAAAATGTTGTCTAAAATACAAAATTCTGTCAAAAACAGCGCAAGACATTTCACACAAATTTCATACGTTAATACTAGACCAATAACAATAATAGTTTAATTTTTGAAGATACGTTTCTTTAGACACATTGTGAAAAGTATTGAGAATGAAATTCTACGATGCGCGAATACAACAAAAATCGATAAGATGAAGTGGGTCACGACGTGCATACACGTACAACAAAAATCAACAGGGTGAAGTTGTTCCCTAAACATATATTTACATGTTTGTAGTGACTGATACTATATTCACGATAGTTATGGCGGTTTTTGTAAATACACAACATGTGGTTTATATTGATACGAATCTAAGTTATATCTGTACTTTTAAATAATATTTTTAGAAATTGAAATTCAACAGTGGTCCATATAACAAAAAAAGGTTTATTTATTATAAGTATTCGTGATAGAAATAATACTTATAAGCTTTTTAAAATTTGTTTTAAGTGTATTTCTCTAAATGAGATTAAGTTTCGGTATTTTTTTTGCATTATAAATTATCACTTTATCTTTCATAAAATACTTAAAATTAATAAATTATAGTAAATTATATTAAATTGTCAACACATTCCTTTTTTTTTTTTTAAATCAAATTTTTGCTACTCTGTATAAAAATAAATTTTAATCTTTAACATTTATTTATATGATTAGATTTTGCCAACCTTATTTATAATCATGCTCCAGTCCTTTTTTATATTTTATTTCCTTTATTATCAGCGTGCTAAGTAAAGCTATTCTTATATTATGCCATAGCAGTGAATCTTCTAACTTGCGGACATAAGTACACACACAATTTTTTTTTCTTTAAGAATTTATAAAACTAAGTGCCAACTGATATACTTAAGAAAATTTATTAACAGATGGCGCTATAAAAGTTAACGTGCATTTGGTTTGATACAGTTCCGTTTAAATTATCAGTTTATTTTTTTTATTACATAGGATTGATGTTATTGTAACTAAAGCCTATGTCATTAAACATTCGGGCCCGTTTAATAATCAACATCTTTTAACCGTCATTTGCTAAGTTAGTGCTATAGGCTTTTGATAGTATATATATATATATATATATATATATATATATATATATGTGTGTGTGTATATATATATATCAATATATATATATATATATATATATATATATATATATATATATATATATATTTTATATTTATTGAAATTATTTCTTTCTAATAATTTCAGTAAATATAATTATGAAAATTATGAACGAAATTTACAAAAAATGTACTCTAAAACTGACAAAAATTTGTTACGTTTTAAATTAATTTATATCTAAAACAAAACTTGTTTTCAATTATTAAAATTTTTTCTTATAGTCATCGAAACATTGATTTGCTTAAAATTTTCTATAAAAATAGTAAAGGACAATTAAATATTAAATACGAACAGTGTATTTAGTTAATTCATTCTGTATTAAATGTAGAATTATAAATGTGTTATAAACAATTAAAATAGTCATAAAAATAAATATAATTAATGTGCCGATTATACAATATCAGACCAAGGAAACAAACGAAGAGTGAAAAAATATTTCCAATATGATTGGTAAGTGTTTTATATTTTATTTTTTAATAATAGCATTGTTAATTTTATTTATTATTAGTTTTTTACAAGCAATATCAAGTAAGTTTTAACAAACCCTGTAAATAAATTCTGTGCAGCCAACTAAACTAAATACAATAATGCCTTGCTATTTGCAAAGTGATAAACAAATTAAAATTCCCCTTACTAATAAGGAACTTCGGATTTAGATATCCCTATTACTTTTTCTAATAGAAAGTATGTCCTGCAGCTAAAAGACAAACCAACTAGCTGTCTTTGGACAACTATAGTGACAAGTTGTCCATTCAATTTATTAAATACTGTACTTGGCATATCACGGAACGCATTTCTAGTGTTCCGTGGCAAAATTGGCGAAACAGAACACTAATGTGATCACTTGGAGTTCATCCATCCATCTGCCGCACGTAATTTTCTCGAAAAGTATTCGACAATGTTGTAAATTCGAAAGTGTGGTAAACCAATTAGAAACTTTGAGTACAAAAATTCAATTTTGATTCCAGAGGATGATTTCAGATGGTCAATTGAGAAATGAAAAAAAAGTCTTCTAAGTTATCGTATAGGGTGTCAAATGAAAACTTATTGCAGTACTAATTCAACAATATGATTCGACTATTTTTTAAGAGTTGGTTTAAATATTTTTTCGGAAAAACGATTAAAAATTGCCATCCACCACCCTTATCATCAAAAAGATTACTCAGAATATCTGAAAAAGAATTAGGTATAGATTGAACCAAAATTATCAGAACTGAAAAATTCTGACGCGATTAATTGTCATAAACGATTTTGTGTTTATTTCATTATGACTGCTTCTCCAATGGTTTTAAAGAAAGAGTTGCTCGACAAAAAAATCATCCTCATGATGTTGCAAAAGAAAGGGGAGTGAACAGGGTGTAAAATAAAGATAAAAACTATTGCAACAGAAAAAGGAATGAACAGGTTGTAAAATAAAAATAAAAACTATTGCAACAGAAAGGGGAGTAAACGGGGTATAAAATAAAGATAATAACTATTGCAACAGAAAGGGGAGTAAACGGGGTATAAAATAAAGATAATAACTATTGCAACAGAAAGAGGAGTGAACAGGGTGTAAAATAAAGATAACAACTATTGCAAAAGAAAGGAGAGTGAACAGGATGTAAAATAAAAATAAAAACTATTGCAAGAGAAAGGGGAGAAAACAGGGTATAAAATAAAGATAATAACTATTGCAACAGAAAAGGGAGTGAACAGGTTGTAAAATAAAAATAAAAACTATTGCAACAGAAAGGGGAGTAAAGAGGGTGTTAAAGATAATAACTATTGCAACAGAAAGGGGAGTGATCAGGGTGTAAAATAAAGATAATAATTATTGCAAAAGAAAGGGGAGTGAACAGGGTGTAAAATAAAAATAAAAACTATTGCAACAGAAAGGGGAGAAAACAGGGTATAAATTAAAGATAATAACTATTGCAACAGAAAAGGGAGTAAACAGGGTGTAAAATAAAGATAATAACTATTGCAACAGAAAAGGGAGTAAGCAGGGTGTAAAATAAAGATAATAACTATTGCAACAGAAAAGGGAGTAAACAGGGTGTAAAATAAAGATAATAACTATTGCAACAGAAAAGGGAGTAAACAGGGTGTAAAATAAAGATAATAACTATTGCAACAGAAAAGGGAGTAAGCAGGGTGTAAAATAAAGATAATAACTATTGCAACAGAAAGGGGAGTGAGCAGGGTGTAAAATAAAGATAATAACTATTGCAACAGAAAAGGGAGTAAACAGGGTGTAAAATAAAGATAATAACTATTGCAACAGAAAAGGGAGTAAGCAGGGTGTAAAATAAAGATAATAACTATTGCAACAGAAAAGGGAGTAAACAGGGTGTAAAATAAAGATAATAACTATTGCAACAGAAAAGGGAGTAAACAGGGTGTAAAATAAAGATAATAACTATTGCAACAGAAAAGGGAGTAAACAGGGTGTAAAATAAAGATAATAACTATTGCAACAGAAAAGGGAGTAAACAGGGTGTAAAATAAAGATAATAACTATTGCAACAGAAAAGGGAGTAAACAGGGTGTAAAATAAAGATAATAACTATTGCAACAGAAAGGGGAGTGAGCAGGGTGTAAAATAAAGATAATAACTATTGCAACAGAAAAGGGAGTAAACAGGGTGTAAAATAAAGATAATAACTATTGCAACAGAAAAGGGAGTAAGCAGGGTGTAAAATAAAGATAATAACTATTGCAACAGAAAAGGGAGTAAACAGGGTGTAAAATAAAGATAATAACTATTGCAACAGAAAAGGGAGTAAACAGGGTGTAAAATAAAGATAATAACTATTGCAACAGAAAAGGGAGTAAACAGGGTGTAAAATAAAGATAATAACTATTGCAACAGAAAAGGGAGTAAACAGGGTGTAAAATAAAGATAATAACTATTGCAACAGAAAAGGGAGTAAGCAGGGTGTAAAATAAAGATAATAACTATTGCAACAGAAAAGGGAGTAAGCAGGGTGTAAAATAAAGATAATAACTATTGCAACAGAAAGGGGAGTGAGCAGGGTGTAAAATAAAGATAATAACTATTGCAACAGAAAGGGGAGTGAGCAGGGTGTAAAATAAAGATCATAAATATTGCAACAGGAAGGATCGTAAAATAAATAAAATAACTATTCTTGAGATACAGTACAGTTCTACGTAATTGAATACAATGGAAAGAAAAGGAAACAAAAGTTGCAACAAAAGGGAGTGTATACAACGCATAAAATGTGTAAATGTCTAATGATGTGACATAAAACATTTCTACACCATAGGAAATAGTAAAAAGAAAAGTCAATATAAGCTGCAACAGGTGGAAGAGTGGACAGTGCACAAAATGAACAAAAACTGTTATTGTGGTACAAAATATTTCTAAACAATAAATAACGATAAAAAAAGAAACAAAGTTTAAAATTGGATAACAACATTGGATAACATAGATGGAAAAATAACAAAGATTGCAACAGAAGGAAGAGTACACAGCGCACGTAAAGAAAGAAAACAGTTATTGGGGCTTAAGACATTTCTAGATCATTGAAAGCAATATAAATAAAAAGAAACCAAAGTCGCAACAGAAGAAAGAGTGCATAGCGTGCGAAAGAAAGAAAAACTGTTGTTGTGGCACGATAACTTTGATGTCATAGCAAACAAAACGAAAAAGGAAACCAAAATTCCAACACACCCTGTGTTAATTTTTGTAAGTTTTATAGTACTGCGTAAAAAGTGTAAGAAAACTGATGCAAAACACTTCCACTTTATAGTACACAATAGAAAGAAAGGGGAATAAAAGTTGCAACAGAAGGAAGAATGTAAAGAACGCAAAATTAAAAAAAGAATTGTACTGTAACACAAGACACTTTTGTATCTCTAGAAACAATAGCAAGAAAAGAGAACAACAACGCAACGGAAGGGAAAAGAGATGTCAGGTATCTTGCACTTTCTATATAATCGAGAAAAAAAACACAAATAAAAGGGTTCGTCCCTTAGCAACAAAAGGAATATTGCTCAGCGGGCAAAATAGAAGAAAAATAACTATTATTCCGACTCAAAACATTTTCACATCATAGGAAACAATGAAAATTGGGAATATAAGTTGAAATAAAGTTGAAGGGCGAGTGCACAGTGCGCAAAATTAATAAAAATTATTATTGTGACGCAATATACTTCTACATCATTAGAAGCAATAGGATGAAAAATCAACTAAAGTTGGGACAAAAGGAAGTGTGCACAGCGAGCTAAACTGGATAGAAATTATTATTGTAAAACAAAGATTTTTACATTATAGAAAACAATAGGAAAAGTTGCATTAAAAAACTAATGCACTGCGCGCGAAATGAAAAAAAGGATTATTTTGACAAAAGTAACTTAAGTTCAAACACTTATTCATCGTCGGAAACAAAGACTTAAGCTTTTTAGTCGCGGGCAAATGTTGCCACAACAAGCCAAACGTTGCAAGCTCTTTAGTCATGGGTAAATGTTGCTACTATAAGCCAAATATTGCAAGCTCTTTAATCGTGGGCAAATGTTGCAACAACAAGGCAAACGTTGC
This sequence comes from Druceiella hillmani, assembly GCA_039881145.1. NCBI lineage: Eukaryota > Metazoa > Arthropoda > Insecta > Lepidoptera > Hepialidae > Druceiella > Druceiella hillmani. Next base: position 3,828,761 of record JAYKKI010000064.1, read on the forward strand.
AAGCTCTTTAGTCGTGGGCGACACTAAAAACGCTGGTAGACGAAACAGCCTCCTTTTACTGATCAATTACTTTTTTTTATAAAAATAAGCGGAATGTTAGAAGTATCCATTTATAGCAAATGTTTTGAATATAAAAAACAGCGAAATATGCATAATTTAAGTCGTTCATTTCCACTTTTCTATTTCAGCAATTTTACAGAAAACTGTGCACTATGTTTATTTCTTAATCCATTTTGTATATTTAAGGTAGGTTTATTTGCAATGTCATACGGGTAAAGCTGACTCATAATATGCTATGCGTATTTTGAGGTCTTTTTTAAAGAATTCCGTATCCAGACCTAGATATACGTGCTACATTCTGTATCTAAACTATACTATGGATATCAGAGAATTATTAATTTTTTTGTCCATCTATCTGCCACAGAATTGTAATATATATATATATATATATATATATATATATATATATATATATATATATATATATATATATATATATATAGCGGTTTTGACCGGACAAAAAGAGACCATGACTATATTTTGTTTTATTCACTTTTCTAATATAATAGTTACTTGTGGTTAATTTTTTTTCAAAAATGCTGAAATATTTATTCCTCTATTTTTTTAGGTGTAAATACATTTTTTTTTCTCCAACTTTAATTGTTTCAAAATTCTTATGTTGTATTCCATTCTCATCATAGCATCTTTAGGGGTTGAATTTGTAAAAATCCAGTCTCAGCGAGAAGACAAAAGGAATATACATGCCAAATTTTAGAAGAAACTTGCGTAAAAATACCACTTAAGTTACTTTTTTTATTTCAGACCAAATCTTCGCCGCTTTCTGCCTAGTGACACTTGCGATGGAACTCCAAAGTTGTCAAGAGACCGCAGCCAAAACGATTGAAGCTCCGTGTCTATCACCTCGCGTCGCCAGACCGACTGGTTTCCTAAAAAACGGATGCCCCAAGGATCTGACCCAAGAATTGCTCCTGCCTTACGAAGGTGTTTGCAGAAAATATTACATCTGTTCTTATGGACAGAAGCTAGCTATGGATTGTCCACCTGGACTGCATTTTAGTTCGGAATTAAAGGTATTTATTTTGATGTAAGCTAATTTAACTGTTCACAAAAAATAAGATTAGATAACATCACCCAGATGCAAATTAAACGTATACGATTAATGTTTCATCTCAGGTTAACATTATAATAAATTGATCGACAACAATAATTTAAAAAAAAAAAAAGATATTTGGTTTATTTTTATATTAGGAATTTATATCAATCATAATTCGCTGTCGGCAGTAACTTAGTTACAATCTAGATTTATACATCGTGTCCGGGAATGAGTGTCGGACAAAGAAAGACGTTATTCCTAGACTGAAAAATATTATAATAGACTTTTTTCAGAAAATTTAAAATAATATTCTAATTGAAAATATTTGTCGTTAATTCTGTAGAAATTCATTATTGACAATTAAATGAAACTACGTGATGTAGTATTATTTCTACTTTCTTTAATTTCTTTACCAGGTTTCGTAGTATTACATCTTCAGGTGGGATATTAGCAAAGATTAACTCTTACGAACATCCAACGGCATTTATATGTTTCAAAAACAATGGCTGAAGCCGGGTTTGTGTGGGTTTTACCACTGCTTATGTTAGTGAGTTTATTTTAGGGTGTAGGTTTTATTATATTTCCGAGAGTTATACGATATACAAGTATTTTAGTGAGGGTAATAAATTAAATTGATGTTATTCTATGAGGTTATACAATCCAAATGTTCCGGTGTGTGTAATAAAATTAAATGGAAGTTATTCTCAGTAATATATTTATACACTAGCAAGGGTATCTGAAAGTTAGAACAAGGTTATACCACTAATTCTACATATCTCCCGTTTTCTTTATTCATTTATTTATTTTTTTTTTACGTATATTTATATTTAGCTATGATAGTTGGGCCAATATAGTTAGACAACATTATTTTAAATACTTGCGCACATTGTTCAGTGTCGCTCAGGGGAATAACCCGCGAACGTCTACAAATACATCGCCACTGCGGGTAAACACCGCATTCCAGGCAAGTATTGGATGTGTTAAAAAGTGTTATGTGTGATATTTTTACACTCAATTAGAAAAAGGGTGTTTTACGTTTTATTTCAACGATAATTTATTCCTTTATGGCCAACGAATAGCGTTTTTCTTTGTCCGACATCTATTCCCGAACACTGTGTATATTTAAATAAAACGGTTACAAAATAACTGTTCCAGTTGTGTGATATCGATATTTTTTTATCAAAACCATAGAGGTACGACCGTCTGGCGGTGCACTATGAGTGTACTGGAGACGCCGTTGATAATTATTTATATGGATACCACGTCGGTAGCTCAGTGCGGAGGTGAAGTTAGCGGGGAGTGGAAACGATAATCATGCGTTTCACTCTCGATCGATCAGTTTGTACTTGCATGAACAAGAGAAAAGCTGACCGAAGAATTATATGAATTTCAAATTATTTGTGTTTCGTACAGCGAAGTGATGAAAATATCACTTTGGCTATTCACCTTGAAAGTAGGTTTAACTTCTCCGTTAGAGGGCTTTCGAAGCTCCTTGATCTATACAGTCTGTAAAAAAATTGGAAAATCCTCCATACTAAAACCATGAACCCTCATAATTTTATCATATATCAATCCGCCCGTCTGTCACAGCCCTGCAGTTCCTATAGTTTTAAACCTATGCGAATTAATTTTTGCCAATTTCTGTCAATGAAATATAATTTTTATTCCATTTTTTAGCATGAATGCTTGTGTGGGGTGGAAAAATAATTTTCCGCGCATATCGAAGAGTGGAATTTGACTAGATAAGTGTTTTTAAATATAATTCAGGTTTCTTTTGCTATATTTTTCATTTTCAAGTAGCGTTTATGGAAAACGAAGCTTAAAAGGAAAATTCTGAAAATTCTTAAAACATTTAAACTACACAACAGACTTGAAACATTTTAAACTATTCCATATACAAGCATTTGATTAGTATTTTCGAATGAAATCATTTCGGTTGACTTGCACAACAAAGTCTATTGTCATACGTACTATAAAGCTGGACTTTCAGAAGTCTATGTAATTAACTCAAACAAGTTGAACACGTATCACTATGATGCTAATTCGTTAACTCTAGAATTTAACTGTGCTTAAATAATTCCAAAAAATTGAATAATCTACAGAATGCTCCATGTAAGTCTAATCCGCATTTGAATTTTTTTCCTTAATTGATCAACCATGTCCAGGTCTGCGACTGGCCAGCCAGATCCGGCTGCAAAGAACCGAGCCCACCACCAGACGCTCGCTCGCTCCAACTAATGACTCCCGACGAGCGCTGCTCCAACGACTGGACTACCTTCACCATGTTCCCGGACCGAGAGGACTGCGGCAAGTTCTATATGTGCGCCAACGGGGTCCCCATGGCTATGGCTTGTGATCCCGGGATGCATTTCAATGCTAGACTGATGGTGAGTTATCTTTCTGAAGAAGAGAGAATGGTTGTATCTATTTAGTCTTATATTAAAAAGCATTATTTTATACCATCATGAGGTAGGTGCCTAACTATCAGAGTAACTAATCACAATGTTTAAGATTTTCTGCTATAGTATAAATAAAAAAATTGTCTAAAATTGAAAAGAACCAATTTTAGTTAAAAACGTGTGCTCCAAATTTAAAATGCAATTTACATAGGATCATGTTCTACTAGATGGCGCTAGTGATACAAATACACGACGCGAGTAATAACTTCAAAAAATGTCATATTATATTTATGTGCAGGAGAGTCTAGACATGAACAAGATACCGATCTTTACAGATATATCAATATCATGAACAAATAGGATTTGTGGATTCTAATCCTTTATAATATTCTTGCAATCTCTAAACAAGACTATGCTCTGACGTAAGCATCTAGAATTAGTATATTAGTGTAAACCCCCGTATAGACTATGACAATAATAGTGACACAAAAGTGTCGAAAGCGCAGTCAGTGGTGTTCACAGACAGATACCAGATGTATAAACTGTGTGTATACACCAAAGTGTCGTAGTCTAAACGTACCTTACGATCGTACGTACGACTACATGTACGGTTATTGTATATCTTTATAGTAATTAAAACTTAAAAGACTGTTAGAAACATGAAGTCTAGAGTAAAATAAAACTACAATGTTGATGCACCAATTTTAATAACTTTTGCTAATTTAGTAATATTAACAAAATTATCAAATAACAATGGCGTTTTTTGTATATACCAAAGTGTCGTATTCTAAACGTAGCTTAAGACCGTACGTAAGGCTACATGTACGGTTATTGTATATCTTTATAGTAATTAAGACTTAAAAGACTATTAGAAACCTGAAGTCTAGAGTGAATAAAACTTCAATGTTACTGCACCAATGTTTTTGTTACTAATTTATTAATATTAATAAAGTTATCAAACAAGTAACGATAGTATTTTTTGTATACACCAAAATTTCGTAATCTAAACGTAGCTTAAAACCGTACATACGACTACATGTACGATTATTGTATATCTTTATAGTAATTAAAACTTAAAAGTCTATTAGAATCCTGAAGTCTAGGGTAAAATAAAACTGCAATGTTACTGCTACTAATTTAGTAATATTAATAAGGTTTTCAAACAAATAACAAATGGCATTTTTTATAAGAATTTATAGTGATATGCAGCGATACTTAAATTTTTTTGAGAACTTTCCAAAAAACAAGCAATATTACTATAGCAACAGAAACAGGGTGCACTCAAGTACTCTTTTTTACGGGTTTCCGAATTATTATTATGCAGTTATTTTAATAGAATTTATTTAAATAATTACGAAAGTAAAAAATATTACAAAATAAAAAATTAAAAGTAAAAGAACTTGTCTTCTACATCGGAAAAAAAATTTAAATATCTTAATAACGTACATTGTCTTCTATAAAGAGCAATTGCGCTTCGTGACTGAGGCTCGTGTAACGCTCGCTTTACATTCGATAAGTTTCGTGTAACTCCCTAATTATAGTGTCAAATGTTAATTAGTCAAGAAACATTCAAAAATATTTGTTACAACTTTTCATAGATTTCGAAATAAAATAAAAAAATTGATTATTGTCCACCTAAATTAGCATTTGTCCCTTCTAAGCGTCGCTTTATAATTCTAAGTAACCACTTAAATTTTTTACTCACAATGTTAATTAAAAAATATATTGTTACGATAATGAACCGGTTAAGTATCTCTTAAAAGTTAACTATCTAGGTAAGACATTAAAATGCGAAACGAAAAGAAGCAAAGTTAAACTCAAGTTATAGTAATTATTGTGTTAGGTTTCATTGAAAAACTTTGATAAACGTAAAGTTGTTTGTTTAATTGTATATTTATGTTAACACCCAATATTAACCTAGTAAATACTAAGTTTTTTTTTAAATTTTACTTGGAAACGTCTTCTGTACAGTGGTTTCTATATAGTAAGAAATACAACTTTTGCTTCCATAACTCCCGAAAATACGACGATAACCAAAATAGGATCTTTCCACCATTGCAAAACTAATTTTTTTACATACCTGGGATTGATTTTTTTAAATTTTTTAATAGTTTTATTATAGTTAGTTATTATAAACTTTATTCCAATTGTAAAAAGAACAAATTTCAAGACTATTGTCTAGCTAAGGAGCAAATCGCCGAACTACTTCTTTCAAATTTCCAATGTATGCTAGATCAAAATATGTGATTTTACTCTATATATGATAGAACTGGGTTTGACAGGATTCAATAAAAAGGGTGCCAGGGATAATTTTACATTACATTCAGTGGTATATAATGAATTAAAAAAATCATTACTTGAATAGTAATTATGTTGGTTTTCACTAATTTTGTATTTAATTTCAGTTTTTTGACAAACAATTTTTTTTTAATTTGTCTGATATTCATGTTAAAAAGAATAATTCGTAAACAATTTACAACAACCTTACTTTGAAAATTGTGGTTTTCAGATGTGACCTACTTTGAAATAATAAAATTGTCAAAAAGCAAGAAATAATTTAGTTATAACATTTTACGAAATAAATTTCCTTATTAAGGATATTTAGGTTAATCCACTTAAGAGCTTCTATAATTACTGTTCCTACTAGCACTAAAATATTTAATTTCCACAAGACACTACCGCTACGAAGGTACCATTGAACATGCAGTAAACAAAAATAAGATTAAAAATAATTATATAGGTATAAAAAAGAAGAATCTATTATTTATACGGGTGATTCTTTGCATCATAACTGTCTGATTCTATGCATCATACATCATAACGTCATAACTATATAAAAATTCTCAAACGTTTCTGAAGCAATCACTGTCAAACTACGTTTTTGAAGCTGTCAAAAACGTAGTTTGACAGTGATTATTTCAGAAACGTTTGAGAATTTTCACATTTTCAACTCAGTTTGACGCTTAAAAATCATCTGTATGAATAATAAACAGGTTTTTGTAACATGTGTACGTGTAAACAGAGTGTAACAAAGAACGTGTATATTATTCAAGCGGGCAATTTTATACAACAAACTGTATATATTGAAGGGTGTTTATGTTCAAAATGTAAATGTTTGATCATTGAAATTGCAACTCTGAAGTGATTTTCTTCAGAAACGGTTCAGAGTTGTCATATAGATCCTCAAAATTCTCTATTCAGGTTGATGTACAGAATCATCTATAGGACTAATAGACACGTCCTTTGTTACACTCTATATAATTTTCAGATCGTTTTATAACGTACTTTGTAACTTTTCTTCAAAAATAGTTTAATTGTGTTTAAAAATATTATATAAGTTCATTACAAAATCTGATACTAGCATATTGAAATAGCTGGTCAACACAAATTGCGAAAGTTCAGCAATAATTTTTAGCAACTCAAATGGAGAAACAAAACCATTATAACATGTCTGTCCCTATGTCTGTAATTGTCGACTTTTTTAGAAACGGTTTACCGTGGTGATTTTATATGTGACGTAATAATAAAGTATATTTACTAGCATATTTCAATACTTAATACTAAAAATATTTATATAAAAATTTTACGGAGGCAAAACGATACTTAATTTTATTTTATTTCATGTAACTTTTGAGGTATAATTTAAAAAGGAGAATTATAGGGATCAAAAACTTTTCTGCAGAGTTTTATAAAGAAGCATTCCAGGGTTATTGCTGAAATTGTTCACAAAATTACGCACCCCCTCCATCATATTTCACCACCCCATATTCATATTACTGAAGCCAATATTTTAAAAAATACGTCGTTAATAGAAATTCGCGATATTTTCACCCCTATAGAACATCTACTGGAAAATATACTTGCATAGTTAAAAATTATATTAATATTTATAATTGGTTCAATAAGAATACCATTCACCCTTAACTATCTAAATGTGAACGAAGCCCACGTAGTTCGAATACTTGTACTTCACAGATTTTTCAATACGTTATTATTGACAAATTTTTAATCATTAAAATAAACAGAGTATACAAAGAATTATATTATAACTTTCCATTTTTCCCATTACCAACCAGGAAACTACCTAACCGCGATCCTATCAAAATACAGCCCACTTTAGGACGAAAGAAAAATAAATCTTTAAACTACGTATTTCATTGTTTGTAATATTTGCACATTGATTAATATGTTCAAAAATAAAAATAAACATATTGTTCAACAGATCTGCGATTGGCCCAACACCGCCAGATGTTCCATTAACCAGGGACCCCCCGGTAGAAACTCAAAATCTCAAAACTTGGACGTAGCTAAAGCGGTAGCAGTTGCAGTATCCAATACAGTCGGGACTACGCTGATAGAACCCGTCCCTACCGTTATCTCGATCAAGACCACTAACGCGAACATTGTAACAAGCGAAAATACCGAAACCGAAGTTACACCAGTTATTTGTATCAGCGTCCAGTCTGGTTTATTGAAACAGGGAGATAAGACATCTGCAAAACTTGCTGCAAAAACTGGGAAAGAAATCAATATAATCAGATCATGCCCAGAACCAACCCCTGAAACGAAGCCAATTATAGCACGCTCGGAAATAATCGAAACTCAATCTTCTGCAAGCCAGTCAGAAGCAACAAGTCCAATAGCAAGCATTACTCCTATTCCTATGACGATTTCAGTTAAAGAAACAATCACAACACCTGTAATTATGGCAACAAGTGCTAGTACGGAAGGTATGAGTGCTTCCACAGCAACTAATACTGAAACTAACTCCCAGGGTACTAATAAAGAATCGACTACACAAAATATTAATATTGAAACTACAACAAAGAGTGTTAACATGGAAACTATCGCGTATCCCGAAACCACTGCAGAAACTACAGCTACCATAATAGAAGAAAGCACAACACCAACTGCCGAAATTCGTCTAAAGAAATCGAATAAAGACTTGGAAACAACAACGTTACAAAGTACCGAAACAACAACGTTACAAAGTGCCGAAATAACATCGTTGCAAAGTACCGAAACAACAACACTGGAAAGTACCGAATCAACAAAGTTGCCAAGTATCGAAACCACAACGTTGCAAAATCCCGAAACAACAACGTTGAAAAGTAATGAAACAAAAATGTTGGAAAATACTGAAACAGAAACGTTGCAATATACTGAAACAACAACTTTGCAAAGCACCGAGACAACAACGTTGCAAAATACAGAAGCAACAACGGTCAATCTGCCTACTCTAATTACACTCTCGCTTAATTCGAACGAATTTATAACAAAAGCAATAAGTGAAGGAAACGTGGAATCGACTTTCAGTGCTTTAACAACATACCCCAGTTTGGGTACTGAAACGGCAGAGACCTCACATACCCAAATGACTCTGCAAAATGCTGAAACAACAAAAGAAACATTTAGTACATTAAATCCATCTTATACAGAACAGAATACATTTGTCCCTACAACTCCAGTGGTACACGAATCAGGAAAATCTATATCAATTCCGGAAGAAAAAACGAATGACGTGACGGAAACAACAAAAAACGGCCAGGCTACAGAAATATCGACGCATAGTGGAGAATTATCTACAACTATTACAATAAATTCAGAATCGACGTCAACCCCTGAAGTTACAACTGAGACAACCACACTAAACCCCAAGACTTTGAGCGCTACAGTTTTCAGAGGAAAAAATAAATGGGGAAAGTCGAAATCAGAAATACATACTACCACAACAATTCTTCCTAATACAGAAAGTACCACATCGGAAAATGAAAAAGTTTCTACCGTAGAAGGCGCAATCACAGTTGAATCATTTTATCCAATATCAGGTAAAAAGCTATTTTCAACTACTGATAATAATGAGCAACACTACACCACAATGAACAACAGTCAAATTTCAGAAACATCAACTCATAAGGCTGAATTATCTACTACAACTATAAGTACAACAAATTCAGAATCGATGTCAACACCTGAAATTACAACTGAAACAAACACACTCGGTCCGAAGACTTTGAGCGCTTTAGTTTTCAGAGGGAAAAATAAATGGGGAAAATCGATATCAAAAATACCCCCGGAAGACATTACTACCACGACAATGCTTCCTAATACAGAAATTACAACGTCAGAAAATGAAAAACTTTCTACCGTAGAAGGTCCAATCACAACTGAATCATTTTATTCAACATTAGGAACAGAGTTATTTTCAACCACTGATAATAATGAGCAACACAACACCACAATGAAAAACGGTCAAATTCCAGAAATATCAACTCATAGTGGAGAATCATCTACTACAACTATAACTACAACAAATTCAGAATCGACGTCAACCCCTGAAATTACAACTGAAACAATCACACTCAGCCCCAAGAATTTGAGAGCTTCAGTTTTCAGAGGAAAAAATAAATGGGGAAAATCGATATCAAAATTACACCCGGAAGCCCTTACTACCACGATAATCCTTCCTAATACAGAAAGTACCACATCAGAAAATGAAAAAATTTCTACCGTAGAAGGTACAACCACAACTGAATCATTTTATTCAAAATCAGGAAAAGAACTATTTTCAACCACTGATAATAATGAGCAACACTACATCACAATAAAAAACAGTCGAACTACAGAAATATCAACTCATAGTGGAGAATCATCTACTGAAACTATAACCACAACAAATTCAGAATCGACGTCAACCCCTAAAATTACAACTGAAACAATTGCCCTAAACCCCAAGACTTTGAGCGCTACAGTTTTCAGAGGAAAAAATAAATGGGGAAAATCGTTTTCAAAAATACACCCGAAATATATTACTACTACAACAATCCTTCCTAATATAGAAAGTACCACATCAGAAAATGAAAAAGTTTTCACCGTAGCTGGTACGCCCACAACTGAATCATTTTATTCAAAATCAGGAAAAGAACTATTATCAACCACTGATAATAATGAGCAACACTACATCACAATGAAAAACAGTCGAACTACAGAAATATCAACTCATAGTGGAGAATCATCTACTGAGACTATAACCACGACAAATTCAGAATCGACGTCAGCCCCTGAAATTACAACTGAAATAATTACTCTAAACCCCAAGACTTTGAGCGCTACAGTTTTCAGAGGAAAAAATAAATGGGGAAAATCATTTTCAAAAATACACCCGAAATATATTACTACTACAACAATCCTTCCTAATACAGAAAGTATCCCATCAGAAAATGAAAAAGTTTTCACCGTAGCTGGTACGCCCACAACTGAATCATTTTATTCAAAATCAGGAAAAGAACTATTATCAACCACTGATAATAATGAGCAACACTACACCACAATGAAAAACAGTCGAACTACAGAAATATCAACTCATAGTGGAGAATCATCTACTGAAACTATAACCACGACAAATTCAGAATCGACGTCAACCCCTGAAATTACAACTGAAACAATTACTCTAAACCCCAAGACTTTGAGCGCTACAGTTTTCAGAGGAAAAAATAAATGGGGAAAATCATTTTCAAAAATACACCCGAAATATATTACTACTACAACAATCCTTCCTAATACAGAAAGTACCACATCAGAAAATGAAAAAGTTTTCACCGTAGCTGGTACGCCCACAACTGAATCATTTTATTCAAAATCAGGAAAAGAACTATTATCAACCACTGATAATAATGAACAACACTACACCACAATGAAAAACAGTCGAACTACAGAAATATCAACTCATAGTGGAGAATCATCTACTGAAACTATAACCACGACAAATTCAGAATCGACGTCAACCCCTGAAATTACAACTGAAACAATTACCCTAAACCCCAAGACTTTGAGCGCTACAGTTTTCAGAGGAAAAAATAAGTGGGGAAAATCGTTTTCAAAAATACACCCGAAATACATTACTACCACAACAATCCTTCCTAACACAGAAAGTACCACATTAGAAAATGAAAAAGTTTTCACCGTAGCTGGTACGTCCACAACTGAATCATTTTATTCAAGATCAGGTAATGAACTAATTTCAGCCACTGATAATAATAAGCAACACTACACCACGATGAGAAACAGTCGAATTACAGAAACATCAACTCATAATGGAGAATCATCTACTACAACTATAACTACAACAAATTCAGAATCGATGTCAAGCCCTGATGTTACAATTGAAACAACCTCACTCAGCCCCAAGACTTTGAAGGCTGTAGGTTTCAGAGGAAAACATAAATTCAGAAAATTTATGTCAAAATTACGTGCGAAAGACATTACTACGACAATACTTCCTAACTCGGAAAGTACCATAACAGAATATGATAAAGTTTCTACCGTAGCAGGTAAGGCTACAGCTGAATCATTTTATTCGAGATCAGGAAAAGACTTTTCAACCACTGAAAATAATGAGCAACATTCCACCACAATGTGGGAAGGCGCTTATTCAACAACGGCTGAAAGTGTAGAAAACACGACGCCTTTCAATGAAATTAAATCCACGACATCCTCTATATGTGGAGACTGTACCCTTTCTGCAAAATACTGGGCTGAAAGTACTAATTGCAGTGGTTATTGGGAGTGTGAAGGTGGAAAACAGGTTTTGAAATTTTGTCCGGTAGGTTTACGTTTCAATAAAAAATTGGAAACATGTGATTTTGAAGAAAATGTGAAATGCGAATAGACAATAATTAGTTTTCTAAATTTATTATTAAAAATTTTAAACCGAATTTATATTTAATTTCTTGTTACTTCTTTGTTACAAACAAATAGTGATATTTCATAAGTAACCTACCACTAGCAATTCAAATAATTTTAGTAAGTAATATATTCAAATAATTTTACCATCGTATAGTACACTTTATACTTTATAACAATGTAATCAACCTTACAGCTGTTTCATTACTCGGTAATTTCGTTAACTAGGTTAATTTGAGGTAATACTGGCTGAACACAAATGACATTGAAGAAGAATTAACGAAACAGTTTATCATCAAACTCAATGATAAAAGTAGAGAACAAAATAAATAAGGTAAATTCCCGAGCAGTCAGTGTTGCAATCTTGTAAAATTCTGGATACCTATATGATTATATATAAAATGTACCGTAAACAATATTACAAAAATTTAGCTAAGAGGCAATCAATCCTACGTGATTGATGTACTTTATCAGTGAATAAACATGTTTTATTTTAATAATAGTAGTCAAAATTATGTGATTTTTTTGTCTAAAAGAAAGTAATTATTTTGCTCTTATATAAATAATGTAGTTTGTTTTTTGTATAATGTAAGTCAGATAATTAGAATTTCTTTCGCGTGGCATACATACGTAAATATATATATACATACAAAATATTTTCAATATATATATATATATATTGAAAATATTTTGTTAAATTGAAAACATGAAAAAAATTATTACAAAAGAAAGAGAAATCTGCTATAATTAGACTATGGCAGTAAATTTCTAGATTAAAAAACTAACTCTAGCCCTTTACTACTGTCAAGCATTATGAGATACTTTAAAACTTTAGCAACACTCGATTTAAGATCAGTTTATTGACTTTTCCATAAAAAAAATTAGTTTATATATTTCTTCATTTCATTTTCGGATATCTGTGAGAGACTATTTAAGAATTTCAGCGTGACTAGAAGTATTGGTAAGTAACGGTAAAGAAATAAGTATATCAAACCCATATAACCAAGCACGGAAATACATGTTTAAATTATTTCTGTGAGAAAAAACTTTCTATGAGAAGAACCTTCATAATAGAAGTATATTTCTATAAGAATAACTTTCCTATGAGAACAGAATAAAAAAAATTCAGTAATATACACCAAACAGTTCTTACATCAAACACCAAATTAAATCCATAATGGATTTAATTTGGTAAAAAAACACATATTCGTAGTTAATTTCTTGGTATCTTGCATATATATATATATATATATATATATATATATATATATATATACATATATAATATCAGTCAAATAATTTTTCCTTCCATTCATCAAACTCAAGGATGAACCTTTATAAAATATAAGAATCGCAGAACATTAATATTTTGTGTAAACTTTACTTAAAATATCTATTAATGGTTCTAATATTTATCATAAGCGTTTAGTGAAAAGATTCTGAATACCATACTGTGTAATCCCAACAAAGAATTCAATTAGCGAAAACATGAAGAATCATAGAAGTTATTATAATGAGATAAGGTGCTTTCAAATTACTTAAGTTTTAAAGATCTTCGATACAGAATATTGTTTTGTATTTTAACCATAATAGAACCATTTAATCAGAGATGGTATATTTTAAATTGAGGAGGTAGAAATCACTTTTTTGATTAAGATAAGAAACATACTGCATTTTTTCAAATAATTTGAGATGTCCCAAAAAAAGTTTATCTGAGTCCACATCAGATTTCAACAATGGAAAACAATACGCAAGTAGAAGCTGGGACTATAAAGCTGATATAGCTCATGATGCCAAAAAATTGCTATGTGTAAAATTATGGCTACTAAAATTTGAAGCTCAAAATATATCATTAGCCATAATAGCCCTTATATTAGATACACTCTTATATTTACCTGCAATAGAATTATATGTAAACATTACAAAATTATGCGTGGTAGTACTACGTATCCGGACATTTGAAGTATAACTTCTTTAAACAACCAACAGATGGCGTTAGAATCGTCTAATAGATGGTGTTAGAAGGGTCTTAATAGGGAAAAACATTACGCGTCACACAGGTATATTAGTCCAAACGTGACGGTCTAGAAGTTACACTCCACAAAAATAAATAAAAAAAGATAATAAAATAATTTTAAAAAGTGTGAAATAATTAGATTATAAATAAAATCTCATCTACACTACTTATCCATATTTTTTTCACAATTTCCATTTCACTTTAATCGGAAAATATATTAAATAGATGAATACGAAGAGCGGCATAAGACCCCTTTTGTTCTATAATTTTCACGAGATGACATTTAATACTACTTTAAGGAAACCGTTACTAAAACAGGATAATACATTAGAATTGTACACGTGTAAGTATTTGTAACTATAATAAAACCAACGTGTGATATACACAACAATCATAAATACAACCTGTGGCACTATAAGATATAAGAACAATATATATCGTGTAATTAATTTTTACTAATCATAAACGAAATACGTTGTTATATATCTGTAATCAGTTAAAATACCATAGGAAAAAAACTAAATTTATTAAAATAAACTAAAGGACTAAATGCATTATTACAGTGTCTCAAAGTTCCACAATTCCATGATTGAAGCTAACATATCATATGGACAAAATGGTATTTAATTATGAAAATTAATATCCAGAGGAATCAAATCTCATTTTATTTATTATAAATTTTAATTTCAATTCATTTGAAGCTCAATCATAAATAATAACAACTATCAGTTGACATCAAAACCACTAGAACCGAAAGGGACAAAACTGAAAAATTGACAAAAAACGGCACAATATTTTTTCTAACTACTCCCGATTCTTTTATTGATAACTGTCATTAATGGCAATCTTTTTATATGACCTACTTTTGTGGATATGAGTTACTTACGCCCATATGCACCACATACGGTCAAGATTGTCAGTCGGACTTACTGACAGTTAAAAACATATTTCTGTTTCTCTATAATTGTCAGTCGGGTCGGAACAAGAGTCTACTTTTTGAACTGTCAAGAAATCCGACTGACAGTCCTGACCGTATATGGCGTTAAACATTTACATACAGGCGTTAAACATTTACGTCGACCATGAAGTGTTTCTATTTTCACTTTCATATAGAATATGAGCAGAAAAAAGAAAATATGGAAGCACCACGTATTTTGTTCTCAAAATTTTAACTCTAAATCAACTCTACGCATTATAATCATTCCAATGAACCGAGGGTCTGTTACACGTATCAACCTTCTTTAAAAGTATTGCTCAGTTTACTCTCCTTTCTAGTTTGGATTTCTAGTTCTTAATTTGATGGATTCCAAAATGCAAAGACTCCGACTAGCATTATAAATACTTAAAAGAACTTCAAATATTAATAGAAATACTTTTTAAAATACCCTTTTCAAAAATTGCAAAGTTGTTCCTTCCAAAGATTGCAAAAATTTTCTTTTCAAAGATCACAAACATTTCTTTATGAAAATTGCAAAAATTCTCCTTTCGAAAATTACAAAATTTTCCTTACAAAAATTTCTAAAAGTTTCCTTTTGAAAATTGCATTTATATATTTTCATTTAACAAAATTTATTCTTGTAAAGAAAATATTTTGTTATTAAATTGATTATGTCAACGTGAGATAATATTTGTTCATATTCAGCATTGGGAAAAGATAAATGAGACAGTATCGTACCAAAACAAATAGTTAAATAACATAATTTAACAATTCAGGCAAATCCCTGAAAAGAACAGCAAAGAAAAAATACAAATAGCAATCGTAAATTTCAATGTTCTTTCATTGTATGTTTTTCGTTAACACCAATAAACAAAGGCTTGTAGTATATATTAGTTGCTGCGAACAGTTTTTTTTCCAAAAAGAACAACCCAAAAAAGGAACAGATTAGCACAGTTAGAAAAAAAGACAAGCAAGTGGCAACTCCACTGACAACTTAACTTTAGTTAAATGGCCATCTTATCGGCACGCACATGATAAGGTGGCAAGTTTACTTTTCAATTTACATTTGTTTAAAAAAATATTTTTCTAGTTATGAAAGATCTCAGTTTGCAAATGATTAAATTTAGGAATAATAAAAGATTATGGCATTAACATTTATGCTTTTTTAAACTCCAAAATCGCTTCCTAAAAATAAATGGCCATATTACCCTGAATTACGCTAATTATATCAAAAATGAGGACACAAAAGCAATTTTCTATTCTAAAGGACTGCAAAGCAAATATTCATAACATATTCTATTATTAAGAACAATATCGTCTTCTGTATTACGATAATCGTTGATGGGAATAGTAAAAATATTTCAATTTTTTTCCTATTTCGAATCCTCAATCCACTACTGGTCCACAGAATATATATCACACAAAGTCATAAACGTATCATACTAAATGCCTCTTTGCTATTGGCACCAGGGCCGTCTTAGACTATGCTGGGGCCCTTGAACACACAAGAATTTAGGGTCCTTTTGGAATGTAAAGAAAGCGAACTAAACAGTTTTTTTTTCACTATGATCTGCTTTATTATGTGTAATCAAATATAGTATTATAATACATTATGTCATTAATGATATTATTATGCTGCTGTTTCGAGATTTCTGTTGAGCAAAATCTCCTATTAAATTCTCAAACTCAATTTTTTGAAGAATGTCACTTTCTATGCTCATAATTGACAAATTACTTAGTCGTTCTTGTAACATTGTTGTTCGCAATTCATTCTTTATTCTCTTAAGCTGCGAAAATGAACGCCCCCCACTACAATTGGTAACCATTAGGCAAAGGAATATTCTTGTAGCAACTACAACATTTGGAAAAGTTTATTCTAATTTATCAGACTTTATTAAGTTATGAAAGACTGAGATATTTAAATCCTCTGATTGCTTCGCTATATTTTTTAAATATTGGCTTAAATGAAAACATTCTGTTTTTGAGCTCATATGCATTAATGTCTTCATGATAAAATTCTGCAAATTCGTTGCATTCTTTGGTCAATTCGTCAGATTCGATTGTTGTTAATTGACAAAGAAAACTAAATCGATTATCAATTTCTTGGTGTACTGCCGAACGTTTTTTTAAATGTGTAATTAATGTGTCAATTATGGGAATGAAAGTATCTACTCTCTCTCTCTCTCTACAGTCTCTGATGATCCTTCAAAAAGAGTGAGGCGTGAGCTGCGAATTCTTTTTCTTTCAAATTTATCTTTGTAATAAGCATCTGGATTTTTTTCTTTAGCAGCCGTTTCATACTGATCAAAATTATTAAGTGCGTTATTGACATAACTGATCAGAGATTCGTAAAGTTTTGTTACAACGTCCATAGTCATAGTGCTATTCTGTAAACTTAGACTTGTTTTATTTGCTAGATTTTGGGCTTCGTTTCTAATGTCTCCTGGTTGATTGATGTCACTTGCGATAAAAGACAATGCTTCGGAAATATTTAAATAACCATTTTGCAAAGCATTAATAGCATTGGCATGTGCGGACCATCTGGTTTCCGAAAGAGACTTCAGGACTCTATTTACACCTAAATGCTCTGTCAAAATTTTCCATCGTTTGGTTGAAGCTGAGAAAAAATTGTACAATTTTCGTACAAATTGAAAGAATGCTACTGCTTCAGTAATACACTCAACAGCTTGAACACCCACTAAATTTAGCGAATGTGCCGCACATGGAACGTAAATTGCATATTCGCATATTTCTTTTATTCTAGACTGGACACCAGAGTACATTCCAGACATATTTGAAGCACTGTCGTGGCTCTGCCCGCGGCAATCTTTTATGGGGATCTCAAGGCTTTCAAAAAAGTTTAAAATGGTATCTGCTATATATTGCGCATTATGTCCATCCATAGGCAAAAATTGCAAAAATCTCTCAATAGGCTGTCCGTCTTTTACGTATCTAACGATGAAAGTGAACTGATCAGTGTGGGACAGATCCGGCGTAGAATCTACGATAATAGTATTTTGCTGATTTAAGTTCTTTGACAATTGTTTTTAAAACTTGCTGTCCCATTAAATTAATGAATTCATTACAAATATTTCCAGATAAATATGATATACTTCTTTTTATATGATTTCCGCAGTTTTGTATGTGATCTGCAAGAAAAGGATCGAATTCATTAATCAGTTCTAAGCATCCCAAATAATTCCCATTATTTTGCGATCCCAATGTCTCATTATCATCACGAAAAGCAAGACCTCTTGAAGCTAAAAATTTCACTACTGCAACAATCCTCCTAAGGACATTTTTCCAATAGCTAATTTCTGTATTATATTGGGACAACAACTCACCCTCAATTCGTCCAGTAGTTTTCATTCTTGTAACATAATTCATCATAGATTGCCTGTGTCCCAAACTGTTCTCATGCTCCATCAATAAGTTACTTATATGCTTCCAACCCTTATATCTATTTGGAGAACTCAAATTATGTCCAGTACCAATAGTGGTATTAAATAGACGGCAGCAATAACAGTACACAGATTTCTTTAGTGGGGAATAAAGGAGCCATTTTCTGTTCAAAGACTCACCATTCGTCAATTTACGGGTAAAAATATTTTTTGTCAAGTATCTAGTTTTTGTTTTACCACTTGAATCTGGAAAACTTGTAGAAGTTTCGGAGAAGTCGCAGTGTTTATTTTGGAAAAACTCTGGCCCTTTTCGAATCCAAATATTACGGACTTCTTCCGTTAAAATGTCGTCACAGTACTTACCAGGGTCATGAAATACAAATACATTCTCCAAGTTTGCAATTATTAACTCACAGTTGCTTGAAGTCGAGGGTTCAGCATTTGATGTGTGTTTGTCATTTTCGTCGCACGTAATAACCTCTTTTTCCTGGTGATATTCAGAGGTAAGACAAAAGTCTTGAGGTGATGATGATGAAGAATTCCCCAACTTATTTGTTTCTTCCACCGTAAAAAATGAAGAAAGCTTAGGAAGTTTTTCCGTGATTTCTTTTTGAGCCATAACTTTTTTCTCTTTTGTGAACCACTTAAATATGTTCTTTTCGACATAATGAAATAATATTTAAACGAACAAATCAAAACTTCTATTAATCTTACCCAAATTATATTAAACGAAATTAAATCACGTTACTTCTGTCCGACTGAAAGTTTATACATCATCCGGGGATTCCCCCAACTATAAACAAAGTCGACATTTATTTATGGCCGCTTGACTTTGGCATCGGAGTGGTTTGCATAGATGATCGCTAGATGGTGTGCTTAGTAAATTAGATAGGATGCGTTCAGAAATATTATTACATTTTGTAAACTTTAAAATTACCGAATAACCGAATAAAAAATCAAATAACTTGAAAATAGACATTATAAAAGACTAGATTATAAACTCAAATAAATGTCTGGTAAGTTATAATGATGTTCGAATCACTCAAATTACTCATATAAATGTATTGATTCGAATAAATCTGAAAATGATCGACGTTCGTGCAACGAGAAAAATGTAATGCGCCCGACCAAAATATTTTGAGATTAAATGTGAGAGAAATTGTAGGTCCTTCGGGGCCCTCTGAGGGTGGGGGCCCTGGGCACTGGCCCTGTGTGCCCTTATGGTAAAGAAGGTATTGATTGGCACGTCCTACACTGAACAATAAGTATACATACATACTAATTAAATTTTTTCCTATTTCCAAAACTCAATCCACTACTCATCCCTATATCACACAGAAGCATAAATGTATCATATGATATTTTTCTTTGCTGTTGGCACGTGCTACACTGAACAATAAGTATACATACATACTAATAATCAAACAGACTAGTAATTGAACAATAAGTATACAAACATACTTATAATTGAACAATAAGTATACAAACATACTAATAATGAGATGAGACAAATAATCGTAGTTCTGTTCGCATTTACGTAATGGTACATTTTAACCCATAATTGCATTGGCCAGATGAATTTAAATGAGTAAAATTCAGTTATGACTATACTTACAAAATACAATGAAAGCTATAAACACAGCTTAAGACAACACGCAACTATACACGTTTTGTGACAAAAGTATCACTGAAATTGTGGCCTTGATATCTCCAAGGATTTTAATGCAGAATCTTATATCCTATTAGTCCTTATATAATGCCAACAAGTGAGACTTTAAACGGAAGTACGTATCTGGGACACATCAAAAGAATTAAGAATTAGGAACAAAGCAAAAAAGTTACAGGCACAATACTAATATGACAAAGCTGAAGGGTCACCCCATAAGCCAATCGTCTACTGAAGTAAAGCAGCTTAATGTTTTAAAGTTTACACAATAAACATTTAAAAAAAAACTTAAATGCGTTTATCTCGCAATGATATTTTTATAGGGTGATCACAATTTAAAAATAGTGGATAAATGGACTTTTAAAGTTCAAACGAGGTTATATTCCTATCTTCGACTGCTAGTACATCAATTTTTTAACATTTTGAAATAGAAAAAGGATTGTTTCTTATTGTCTAAAAATGTTTATTAAAATACAAATTTAATTTATTTTCGCTAATTCTACTATATAATCACGTGAACAATCTTCAAGAAGAATATTAGTTTTTCTTTTTCGGATATCTGGATCACGATTGAAAATGAGACTGGAAATTAAAATGCCAGAACTTTAACTATACAGTACTGGCATTTTAATTTCCAGTCTCATTTTCCTTGATGAACTTCTAAGAATCGTACTTTGCTTGAAGGTCACTGTCACCGAGGGACTGCGGCTATTTGTAATTAGTTAACAAAAAAATAATACTCATTATTTAACAGAAGTATATATTTACGTCAAAATTACTAAAATTTATATTAGCTTTGCTTTAGAACGTCTTCACAAAATTTAATCCCCAAAATTCATACCACTTCAATATTTTAAACATAAAAAATAAACAATTAAATGAAACTACGTGATGTAGTATTATTTCTACTTTCTTTAATTTCTTTACCACGACCTAGGTTTCCTTGTATTACAACATCTTCAGGTGGGATATTAGCAAAGATCTTTGCTAATACCCATCCAATTGTGAATAATGAATATCTATAAAATTAACGCCAAATATATTCAATATATAAAAAATAAACATAAATTCAAGTTATATATTCTCAAATATATAACTTGAATTTATGTTTATTTCCCCCCTTGAATTGGGTATTAACGAAGAGTGAAAATTAACCGAGTTATTAAAAATTGACCGAGTTAATTAAAAATTGACCGAGTTATAAAAGTTTAAATTAAACTTTAGACAAGAACGGCAATACTGTGTTGTGAGGTCATTTTTAATATTGCACATTATATTCTACAAGAGGAAAAGAGACCGGGATATACCCAACACTATCCGTATCTTCAAATTTATAATCCTATAACTGGCTTATTTTTCAATTAATTTTTGAATTTTTTCAAGACTGGTTTTTAATTAACATATATTTCACAATATTATACGAAAAATATCAAAATTTAGAATGAGTCAACTACCGGATTACAGAACTTTGTAAATTTATCACGTCTTTACGTACGTTTAAGGTATCTTCAGTTTCCATAATTTCTATCCCTATCTACATGATTTTTTTACAAAAAGATGTTCCAAATGGAAACAAGCACTAATATTCAATGCAATTAAAAAAATATTGTTAAATGTATGTCCACATAAGTTTAAAGTGTGAGCGAAACATTTTTTCCTCGCCTTAACACAATGTCATGTCATCATCAAATTATAAACTTTTGATTTTGCATGTTATTTTTTTTTCTAAGATGACCAATTTCATAAAAATATTGTTTGTTAACCTAAAAGTTGATTTGTTATGAGTAAAGCAAATTTAAAATCAATGTTAATGTTATAGTAACAAAAGTTACTTAGTTTTGAAATTGTAAAAAAGTTTCTTCTTTTTGTAATAATAATACTTGTAATCTTAAGAGCAAACAGATAATAAAACCTTGTTTAATAATTTAAATACAGTATTTTAATTCAATTTCTTTTATTTTCATATATATGTTAAAGTATCTCAACAAAAATATATATATTTTTATAAAGGTCTTTTTCGACCCTACAATGCCGGATGTGTCAAATATTTAACGATGCCAATTAAGTGTTAAACGAGATTTTTTCGATAATTTTTTTCGTAATAAAATAATATCTTAAGAACACTGTCAAAGGCGAAATTGATAAATCATTATTATAAAATATTATATGTAACAATTGATTTCAGAAAACAATAACTTCGAAATATATATCACCGTAATATATTTTAAAATAATTTTTTTGTAATTCACAATTGAATAAATTTGAACATTGTTTTAATTGATTTAGGAGTGATGTCAGTTATTTGTCAAATTATAATTCCATTAAGATAATAAGCTTGTATTAAAATGAATGGCTCGCAAATGAATTTCCATTATTCCTAAAATGTCTTTTGGTTCAAAAAGTTGCTAATGTACCAAAATGGGCTCTAAAGATTTTAATATTTAAAATTTTAGCAATTTTTTATTGTCAAATGATGATATTAAATGCATTTTATATAGTTTATGCAATAAAATATAATAACTATTCAATTAGGTCCCACGGACATCTTGTTTGGAAGTGGATTTTTTCAATAAGGCAACACTTGCTACTGGTAACCTAACATTTTTGTATCTTTCAATCCAGTAGGCATATTTCAACTTTATATATATAATAAAAAGCATATTTCTATCAAAATATAAGTTAAATTCAAAAGTTTTTTCATTAGTATTTTAATACAATATTTAAGTGCCGTGTGCGGTTACATATTAAATCGTATTGTTGCCATTAAGTAGGTAAGATATTTAATTCTTATATTGAAAATTTAATAATTTCTTGCTACAAACTAGAAACACTTCGATTTTATATGTCGAGTGTTGCAATAGTTTTTGTGTCGTATGATTTTCAGTCAATGTTTTGACGTATCTTATCAGAAGGAAACGAGGTTTCTGTAACTGTTATTCTTTAAAATTGAAAAAGAAATTTAAAAATGTTTTTATTATTACGTCTATTTAGCAGCAGAATGACAAGGCTTCAAATTTCAACAATGGCGTCTTTGACTGATGAATGTGGAATTGTTTTCCCAACCAGTTGATTTGTCGGTCGTTATGAATGTGTAACAAGCTAAAAACAAGTTTTCAACATCTTTCATATATATTTATATTTGTAAATACTTCAAATCCATAAAACTATTAAGTTATTGTAGTTCTGTTTTCCGGATAAATACCACCGACATTGTTTAAAGACTGCTAACGAAACTAATTTATTACATGAAAATTTGTTTTTATTAGTTACGAAGGCTGGAATGGTTAGAAATTCTTACATCATGTTTTTAGGTGTAAGTTCAGTTTACCAAAAATGCAAATTTCCCGTTTTTTCGTTTTAAATGAAAGAATATACGTAAAAAACAACCTCACTTTATTTTTTGGCTTTGTTTTTTATACCAATTTCTCGTATTTACACATGCAATGTTTATGGCAATTAAGTCAGAAAAGTTATAGTTCCTTGGCAAATTGCACTTTTGTATAGACACTTTCTCAAATCACTCTTTTCCATAAAATAATCGACTTTTTAATACTTCCTTTTTTACCTATACCTATTCTTTTATTTAAAACCAAAGAAAATAAGAAATTCACATCTTTACACTGTACTTATTCCATTTTTTCTATGAAATTATATAAAAAAAGAGACAAAAATTTTTTTTTACACAAATTATGTTTTTGCAGTGATTCATTTGTTGGTTTTTTTTACACAAAATATCTTGGAATTAATTAAAACCGTCATCGCACATTAGTTTATTACTATTTTTAATATAATATGCTTTATATATCGCATATATTTTTCAGATATATTTGGAATTAATTGAAACTGTCATATGGCACATTATTTTAATATATATAAATTAAAATCAGAATTAAAAATGGTTATATTTATTGAATATTAAAATTATGATTGATCAAAAGTTTTTGGTTTTATATTAGCTGAAAATGCTTAAGTTTTGCCCGAATTCGCTATAATTTGTCCATACTACCTATGCGTAGACACAGGGCTTTCTATACATGTTTGGGTGGTGGAGAAACGCTATTATGTATGTATAGTTTCCTAAATGGAACTCCCGAAATATATTTGGAATAAATGTAAAATAATTCAAATATTGCTTTTCGACAAGCACTCTAACTTCATGATTCATGAATTTTGAGATTTTTGATCCACTGATTTTTCTATATTACTTACAATTCAATTAGTTCACATTCTCAAAGGGGGACAAAAACTATGGAGAAAACAAATTCACTTTGGCAAAAGTGAACTTTTCAATATTTCCATATATTTAATTAAAAGAAAACTCAAGTAAAACTATATTGTAGATAATTACAAAAGCAGATTTGTTTTATTTTATAAAAAAATAAATGTAACAGCATTGTTTCTATACAACATATGTTTTTTAAGAGGCCCATACTTTGTCAAATAATTTGCGCAACAGATTGTTTTACAACATTGTATTGGACTTCTGCATAATCCGTGCACTTGATTAAAGTTTGTTTAAGAAGTTGCGAGATATATGACGAACATACCAAGTGTTGTTGAAATTTAAAAAATGCCTATATTGTTATCACAGTTATTACGTTTGGATATGAAGATTTATTTGAGCAAAGGACACAGAAATTTTACTCGTATCAGATGTTAATTTACCTTATTTGTTTATTTGTTGAATCAATTTTTCATAAAATCAAACGAGCAACTAGCCTACAAAGATGCTTTTGATGAACTGAAAAATAAGTACAAACCCTACATACACTACCCACTCTGTTGACGCAACATTCCTGTTGCACAGAAGATTTCAAACATTTTTGAATTATATAACACAATACGGTAGTTGACTCATTCTAAATTTTTATATTTTTCGTACGATATTGTGAAATATAAGTTAATTAAAAACCAGCCTTGAAAAAAATTCAAAAATCAATTGAAAAATAAGCCAGTTGTAGGTGTCTAAATTTGAAGATACGGATAGAGTTGGGTATATCTCTGTTTCTTTTCCTCTTGTAGAATATAATGTGCAATATTAAAAATAACCTCACAACACAGTATTGCCGTCCTTGTCTAAAGGTTAAATTTAAACTTATAACTCGGTTAATTTTTAAGATTTCAAAAATTTTTCACTGTTGAAATTATGTTTAATGAAATAAAAAAAATTTTGTAAAATACCCAATTGAGCAAATGCATCAGACACTGTCATATTTTATCAAATTTTTACGAAACTACTTTTCGGAAATTTGGTAATGTCATGGCCCCCTTTACAATACATCATTTATTAGTGTTTTACACAAATTGTCAAAAATTAAATATAAAAAACTAAGAAAGAATTAAAAACTGTAATAAGTGAAAAAGTTTTATGAAAGATATTTTGAATTTGATATTTAACAGTAATTCCTTCATAACAAATCATTTTTATTAAATTAATCATAAGCCATTTTTACATTGTTTATTTTTATTGAACGCAACATAGAAACTATGTTAATTACAAAAGATAATTGTTTCATTTCGTAACTTCGAATGTAATCAGCATTATCTAAAAAAATAATTATTAAGTTTTAAATTACCCTTATTCAAAGTTTTTGGAAGTACCCTTTATCATACGCCTTTATTTGATATTTTACATAATTCTATTCCGCCAGCATTTTAAATTGAACAAAATCAACAAATATTACAAAAAGTGCACATTCTATTAATCTTATGCTATCTGTAATTTATTAGCGAATGCTTTTATGCTCTATAAAAGTATTCGCTAATAAATTGCACAATTATCAACCTTTTTAACACACTTTAATTAATTTCACTTGTATGTAAACATATGTAGTAAGTCACTATGTATGTAAACATATGTAGCAAGTCACTATGTATGTAAACATATGTAGCAAGTAACTATGTATGTAAACATATGTAGTAAGTCACTATATATGTAAACATATGTAGCAAGTCACTATGTATGTAAACATATGTAGCAAGTCACTATGTATGTAAACATATGTAGCAAGTAACTATGTATGTAAACATATGTAGCAAGTCACTATGTATGTAAACATATGTAGCAAGTCACTATGTATGTAAACATATGTAGCAAGTAACTATGTATGTAAATATATGTAGCAAGTCACTATGTATGTAAACATATGTAGCAAGTCACTATGTATGTAAACATATGTAGCAAGTCACTATGTATGTAAACATATGTAGCAAGTAACTATGTATGTACACATATGTAGCAAGTCACTATGTATGTAAACATATGTAGCAAGTCACTATGTATGTAAACATATGTAGCAAGTCACTATGTATGTAAACATATGTAGCAAGTCACTATGTATGTAAACATATGTAGCAAGTCACTATGTATGTAAACATATGTAGCAAGTCACTATGTATGTAAACATATGTAGCAAGTCACTATCTATGTAAACATATGTAGCAAGTCACTGTATGTAAACCTATATAGCAAGTCACTATGTATGTAAACATATGTAGCAAGTCACTATGTATGTAAACATAAGTAGCAAGTCGCAATGTTACATACAACATAATCACCCAATTCAAATTGTTCTACTGATTTAAAACTTTGCAAACTTATAGTTTTCTAATTACAATACAATAATATGTTATCATCAAGCTCATAATGGAGGAGGGATCTGGTCGTAGGAACTTCTCAATGGCTAACAGTAAAACCTATCAAGTTAGGGGTCGTACCACTTGTCTTAATGAGCACTATGATTACATATTGTAACCAAGAGGATCTGTTGCCTGAGAAGGGAGTTAATCATGTGAACTGCTCAATGGTTACAGTGAGCCCATCATGTTTGGGTTCATTTGATTTGTCTCTATGGAGCCTTTAGATACATAAAAGTGTTTTTCTATATTTTTTTAAAGCTTTAATTTTATTTATTTATTAATAAATAGCTTGATTGATTAGATATAAGCGGAATCGGTCAGAATTAAAAATGCCTGATATCTGAATGCATTTGCGATGGAACTGAACAAATAAGCTTTTGGCTAATGAATTGAGTAAGGTAAAATCTAGTACAATTTTGAATGTTGAAAATGGTCATGATTGCAAACTGTAGTAAGCATTTGGTAAAACTCTTAATTACGCCATTTTGGAAAACGTAAATTGGAGTATTTCTCGTAAATAGTAAGACTTACAATAAATAATATAAGTATCTTTTTTATAAATAATTAAATTCTCTACATCTTTTATTTAAAAAGTATTTTCATGCAAGTGATATTTTTGAAATTACAGCATATTAAAATTTTGCAAAAATATTTTAGTACAATTATTTATAAATAAGGGATTGGGGAACTAAAATAATTATTAACAAACTTGTAGGTCACTAACGTATGTAATATAACAATTTGAAAACGTAAGTAAAATTAAGACAACGGAAATTTATCTAAGCTCCGTATTTCTACGTCTCTCTCGTACGTATTTTTTATTTGAGCTCCGTATAATGCATGATGACTTCATTTGATTACACTAATATCTTATGCAGAAGACAAATAGATGGTAACATAATAAGATTACACATTTCGCAGAACCGATCCATGAGTACTAGAGGTTGGACATATATACTATAATCCATATGACTACGAAGTACTTGCGTGGAATGGATATACCAGCGTATGACATTCCGCAGATACCTGTTACAAAATTTGCTTGCATTCAGTCTCTATTCCTAATGACTCAATTATATGAACAAAAGAAACAAAGCAATTACGACACGTATATCTACAATCCCGTTCATCAAATAGTTCTTTGCTAGGAAAGAATGAAATAGAAAATATTCCTCGTAATAGGTTCACGCTCGTAACGTGCCATAAATAAGAAAGCAATTGTAGATTGTCTTACATGGAAGCCATGTTGCATATCGGCTATCCGAGTTTTATACTAGCAATAGATCTTTTGATGCATGTAAAATCGAAGAGTTTAACATTAGAAGAAAGGATCGTAATAGGCCTATAGTTTATGTCCTCTAACCCCCTTCTGTACTTCAGTGCCGGAGTGACTCATGTCATTCTCCATCGGATCAGTTATATACTTTTGGTTAAAAATAGATTGAATATATGAAGAAGTGGTGTAATGAGATAATCTCCACATCCTCAAATAATGTGACAGAGTAAGCCGTCATATGCTGTTTTAATGTTTACCTGATTTAATATATATTTTTTCATCAAAATATTATGTGTCAAATTATTTTAATTTGTTTTGATTTTGTCTTAAGTCATGGTATTAGCTGATTCTGTGATCAAAGCTGATTAACGTATAATGCAAAACCACCAGCCTCGCGGGTCCCCAACAAAGTTGATTTTACATAATCTTGATGGTTGAGCAACCACGTTCTAAAATGCGACTTACTTCTTAATTTTCATTATGAAAAGAAAGAGATGAGCCAGAAATATTTATACTTCGATGTACAAGTTTATGTCATCTGCGTCAGTACAAATTGGTAATATTCATATAACAGTAGAGATTTAGAAGGTTTAAATACTTCAGAAGATTAGAAGATTGTTTCTAGACTATTGAAAGTCCTAAAAGTCAGTAAATTGCAGAAAAAAATATATTTATAGGTAAACAATGTCAGTCATAAACTTTTTAATTACTGGGTAAAATTCTTTTTTTATAAAATCTTTATAATTTTTACAAAATATTTTTTAATATCACTGTGCTCTGTATAACAGGCACTTATGATGTTCTGTTTTGTAGAAATGTCGCTATAACATTGCACTTTCGTGCAAAAACAGCAAACCATCTTGTGGGCGTCTTGCTTTTATGGAAATTTGCCAACCACTACACTGCTCTTAGGACACATGTCAGTTTACATCAAATGTTCTACTCGTAATTTTTCAAATGTTAATTAAAATATAGGTATTGTGTAGGCATTTGGCGGATATTCATAAAAATTGTTCAGAAGATGTGGACTTGTGCTGCATAACGCTGGAGATTTCTGATATTTATTTCTTGAAAACCCCATGTCCAACTTACAGTATTACCCAAATTGCTGGGCATGCGAAGAACATCAAAGATTGCTGGGCATGCGAAGAACAACAAAGAGTTATAAAACAATGACAAATAGGACAATACGCTCACAGAGCAATTGCATACAATTGAAAGACGAATACACAGTAATTCGGATAAGTATCATCTAGCAGTCAATCGTGAACAACTAAGCAACTCTTTAACTTCATTTCTGAAATGGTCAATGGAGCAGAAAAAAATATCTAGATTGGGTCCATTTCGCAACACTGCGTTGAGCAATGTGAGTACAAGAAAGACAGGCAAACCCTGTAGGATATTCGTACGCGCTCTAGGCAGGTAAAATAAACAATGACATTGTCCTCTCATGCAGCTGCCAGAAGCATAGAGGGCCACTAAACTCAAGATCGAGTGGTTATCAACATAATGACTTAATAATATTAAAAAATGCATGATTAAAAGCAATTCCCTTCGGAGTTGAAGGGAATATACTTCTTTATTTATACTTCTTTAATTATTATATATTAGAACTAAGAAGTTAGATACAATTAATTTCCAGAAGTTAGAATCCATTATTTAGAGCTCACATGAGACAAAACGACTTACCTGATAACAATATACACAAAAGGCATTCCTTTTATATTTGACATGAGATGGTATGATAACTTCAAGTTTCCATTTCTGATAGACTTTCTTTTGAGAATTAGTTATAATAAAGATGGAACTACTCATTCTTTGTACCTCAGAGGAGACATTCCACTAGTTAATTTTATTTTTTAGCTGTTAAATAGAAATATTTTGTACCCTGTTTTAGAAGATTAAAATGTTTGATGATCCACAATTAAATGAAACTACGTGATGTAGTATTATTTCTACTTTCTTTAATTTCTTTACCACAACCTAGGTTTCGTTGTATTACAACATCTTCAGGTGGGATATTAGCAAAGATCCTGAGATGTGAATCTCTGCTAATATCCCACCTGAAGATGTTGTAATACAACGAAACCTAGGTCGTGGTAAAAAAATGAAAGAAAGTAGAAATAATACTACATCACGTAGTTTCATTTAATTGTGAATAATGAATTTCTACAAAATTAACGCCAAATATATTCAATATTCAATTTTTGATGATAACAAATTTCTAAACTTACATAGTCATCACCTCATTACAATATAACTATTTACAATAAAATGTTATTTTAATAGCCCACTTTGATTGCACTATTGCCTGACCGCAGTTGCACCAAGATGTAAGGGGCCATCCATAAATTATGTCACACGTTAAGGGGGAGGGAAGGGGTCGACGAAGTGTGACATTGTGTGACAAGGGGGTGGGAGGGGTCCTAAATTTCGTGAAGTCACATTTCAAAATCTATTATAATCTAAGTGTTAAAACATGAACTTTAATCTGTGTATATACTATATCTGTGTATATATAAAATACCAATTGTTTTGTTGGCGTTACTAATATTACGCGCCGACCGCCTATAGTTTCCGCTATACAACATTTATTTACATTGCCACAAATGCTCCGGGAAGAAGTGCTTTCAACAGAGTGGAACGACGAATGGCGCCTCTTAGTCGCGAACTTACTGGTGTTGTATTAAAACACGACAATTTCGGTTCCCATCTGGATTCCAGTATTACTGGTCGATTAAATCGAACTACTGATTTGTAGTTAGAAAAGTGAAACTTTGAGAGTGCAGGCATTGTGCTGGATAATATTTGGTGCCAATTGATCGTTGATTATTTTCCTGTGTTGCAGAATGGATTGTGCCAACAGATACTAGACTAAATGTTGAACAGGCTAAAGAATTGAAAAGTGATGCGACTTGGTACGCAAATCATGTGTGTGAATCTCAATATTTATTACAAATAGTAAAATGCGAGGTTGTCCCATGTGTTGTGCGACGATCCAGTCTTTGGCGACTATTGCGAGAGGGGTTCTTATCACCACCTGTTTTAATTAGTCAGATGTCACACTAGGGAGGGGGGGAGTCTCACAAATGTGATCAGCTGTGACAAGGACGGGGGGAGGAGCAAAAAATCATAAAATTCGTGTGACGTAATTTATGGATGACCCCTAATTAGTTTATGATGAATGCGGCATTTCTTTGATATATTCCAGCACTATGTATTGTAGCGTCATACAATTTATGAAGTATTGTATATATCTCTTAAAATTATTAGGAAGTATATGATATTTATATTGAGTGGACGTATAATTAAATAAATTCTATTATTTGTTAAAGAAAATAAATATTATGGATGTGGGTTTTTATTATGTACAGATATGCAAATACGTAGACGTTCCCTACTATTGTGCTTATTATGTAACATGCTCATTAAAAAAACACATTCACAGTTACTGCCACAAATGATGTGATGCCATAGAAACTTTTTTTAGTTTGATTAAAACTTTTTATTTTCAAACAATACTATTAAACATTGTTTACTGTGTCACTGCTGTCCATGGCTGTTAAAATTAATAACTTATATGGCTATACAGAGAGAGCTGGCAGAGCTGGCTAAACAGTGAGGGTAAAAAGAACTATATCACATGGCCTGTATGTTCACGGTGATAATATCAGGAATACTAACTGATGTAAACAGTTAATAACTGATGTTGGTGTAAACAATTTAAAGGAAACAACGTATATATTAAAAATAAATATATACAACTGGTTGAAATAATCTTCACACCATTACATTCAAATTCAGTAAATGATTTGGATGACTTAAAAAAGAAAATATAAAAGTTAAATATAGCGAATTTTGAAATGTTTTATATAATATAAAAAATATCCTAAAAATACAAAACACATCTGCGTTTATAGTTTGTGCCTTCTGTATAAAAACTAACCGGAATCAATATAAAGAATGAACTGTTTAAAAGGAATCACTAAAATTTTTTTTAAGTTGATACGACCTTATTTATCAAGCCAAATTCAAACACGATAGGTCAACTGTAACTGCTCAGCTGCTGAGCAGCTGTCATAATAGGTCAACCTCAAAGTTGCTTTGCGAATTTTGTTATGGATAGATTATTTGAATAAAGAACTTATTCAACTAATTATCCATAATAAAAATAAATTTTCAAAAACTATATTTTGTGTTGAAACCAAAATTTCTTGTACCACATCATTAAAAATGTTAAAAGAAGCCTATGGTGACTCAACAATGTCAAAAACACAGGCATACGAGTGGTACAAATTATTCAAAAAAGGGCTTGAAGTAGTCGAAGATTTGCCTCGACCCAGCGGCCTTCTACATCTACCACTGACGACAACATCGAAAAAATGTAACATATGAATGAAAATGAATATTATTGTTATTTATTCACCATTTCAATATTAGAAAGTTGGCTCAAGTGTTGAACATGTATAAAATGACCATCTTGGAATTTTAACCAATCTTTTGCACATGAGATGCATTACCACGAGACTGATTCCGAAAGAGCTTAAATTCTTCCTAAAAGTCCATGGATTGATTGATTGAATTGAATGAATCGAATGAACGATTGATTGAGGACATCAGTGGATTGATTGAAGACATCAAAAGGAATTTGCAGCGGGAATTAAAGACCGTACCACTCTCAGGGATATGAGAAGTGTATGAAAGAGTGGGTCCAGCGTTATCATAGTTGTGTTCCAAACAATGGGGCTTACTTTAAAGGTGACAAAATAAATTTTGTGTGTATTTTTTTAATGATTCCGGGTAGTTTTTATATAGAATGTGTAATTTGTCTGTCATCATTACAGAAATCTGTAATGATCATAAATAACATCAGGCAGCTGCACTAGGAAATTTAATTCGTATATTTTTGTACTCATCGTAAATTAACTCGCAAAGAAAGGATCTTTAATTATCTGTATACCTAAAATATAATGAATTAAAACATTTTTTAACGGTATGTCTGTTTAATTTTTTCAGAATTGAAAAATGTCAACAGAGCAACCGACAATACAAGCCCGAATAAAGAGAGATGGTAAGAACTAACCTGCTATAAGATTTTTATGTGCATACCTTTATATTCTTACACATTTCTGTATACTAATGGCTATACTATTCGGTGAGGCCTAGATTAATTTCAAATAAGGGTTAACAACTTAAATAACTATATTAATAAATGGCCAGCACAAGGTTGGTGTTGTTCATTTGTTATTAATTAGTACATTAACATATATAAATTAATATAAAATAAGATATATATATATATATACATATATATATATATATACATATATATATATATATATATATATATATATATATATATTTATATATATAAATATATATATATATGTATATATATATATATATATATATGTATATACGTATATATATATATATATATATATATATATATATATACATATATATATATATACATATATATATATATATACATATATATATATATATATATATATATATATATATGATGACATAAATCATTTGAAAAAAAACTTTGTGCTCCTAATCACTCCTATTCCATAAATTGAATTACTACAATCCTGATTACCATTTTTAAATTAAATTTTGGATTAAATCTTTTATTAGTAACATGATGTTGCCATGGTGCATCGGGACCTTTAATGGTGTGGCAAACTACGGGGACAGGTTCGAAACCTGACCCCTCGTCAGGCAGGACTGGTACTCTAGTTGGCTATAAGACATAGCAACAAATCCGCTAAGAGTATCAATTGAATACATTTATTCTTTTGCAAATTATTTTGTCTTTTACAATGAAATTACAGCTTAATCAGTAGAAGCAAAAAAAAACGAGCTTCCGTTTAGATTATTCTTACAGTCACTGTTCAATTTTATACACTTGATACATTTATTTGCTTGAGAAAATAAAGAATACTAGCGTGACCCGTGCGAAGTCTTCGCATTATAAATTATTCAACTCAATTTAATAAATCAAAATTGATTGCAGGTATTCAATTCATTTCTAATTTTTCACACTGTTTGTTACGTTTTTATTCCATTATGAAGCTCAGATGACAGATCAAACAAATATTTTACTAAAATTGACATATAGAGGCGCAAGTATCAAAAGCATTGAGCTAAAGCGCCACTTTATTTATACGTGAGTGGATTTGAAATTAAACAAAAATTTTACCGACCGTCAATCATATTGACGTTGAGCCGTTAGATGGCAGCATTGCTGTTTTGTGTATATAATTTTAATAATTAATTAATTTGCAAAAACAATAGCAATAATAAATTTTTTAGTTGTGGATGCCGGTAGAGCAAGCAATTATCTATAAAATGATATATAATTTATGTGGATTAGTTGTGAAGTTTTTTCTAAAAAGGGAGAGTAACATCTTAACCTTAGCCTATTAATATATATGATGATGATGATTATATTTAAAAAATTACAAATAAATATAATGTTTAAAAAATGTTTATTTCATTTTAAAGAATTTCCTTTGTATTTTGTATGTATTAATTGTTATTAATATTCTCATATATGTGTGTGGGTGTGCATATATACATATTTATGTGTGAATATATATATATATATATATATATATATATATATATATATATATATATATATATATATATATATATATATATATATTTGTGTGTGTGTGTGTCTATATATATCAACAGGTGCTAATTGCAAACCGGCTGTGCTGGCGATATGTATTGATCTTATTATAACTACACATGTCGACATAAACACCTTTTTGTAGGTAATATTTCATGTTATTTAATTGTTTGTCGTCGTTTCTTTTTTACTTTCAAGAAAACACTATATATACTCAGTTAAATGAAGCTACGTGATATAGTATTAGTTCTACTTTCTTTAAGTTCTTTACCACGACCTAGGTTTCGTTGTATTACATCTTCAGGTGGGCTATTAGCAAAGATCTTTGCTAATAGCCCACCTAAAGACGTTGCAGAGCAGACGTTTGCAGAGCGACTGGGGGATACCCCAGTCGCTCTGCAAATGCATTTTTGAAAACATGCGTGCTAGACTCGAAGAGTGTGTCAGACTCGATGGCCGCCATTTGGAAAACGTGGTTTTTAAAAAATGAAATCCGCATTTGTTTTTATAAAGTTAAAATAAACCTGCTTTGTATTAGAGGTGTAGTTTTTTTTTTACAATTTTTCAAACATTGAAATCTGCCACTGGACATCCATAGAATAAATGATTATTATTGTTTTGTGATGATTTATTATTATACAAGTTTATTGTTAAAAATTCAGGTTTATTGTTATTACCTTTTATTTTTGTTACGATTCTAGGAAGACAAGTTGGGTTGAAGTAAAAAAACACAATTTTACAAACTAGAATATTATGTGAATACTGAAATGACAGATAAACATTATTTAAATTTTTTTAGAAAATATCTATAATCTGTTCCATTCCCAAAGAGAATGTTTGCAAACAAACCAATTTGTCAGTTAAAATATGGTTGGCACAAATATATATTAATTCAATGTATTCATGTTCAATAATATCAAACATGACTGTATTAATTTAATAAATTGTCATCCTTATAAAGAAAAATATTACACGGTACACGGACCTTTTACTAATATGAATTGTAAAATTTAGAAGATAAAAATGGACAATTCTAGTCGTCAATTACGTAAAACTCAGAGATGTAAAACATTTTGGACAAATATTCGATATTCCGACACATACGAAGTCTGTATCCACATATACCATTCATTACAAATCATTTATTTTGTACTGTATTGAAGTCAAATATCTACAATAAATCAATTTCATTTTGACATAGACGATATTCAACTGTCTTTCTAGCGTGATGCTTGAACGAAGAAGAACACTTTGCAATAAAACAAATATACTTATACGTATACAGGGTATTTGACATAAAGATGGTTAAAAAATATTTTATTTTCAAATAAATGTTAGTATCGTTTTACAATGCAGAATTATTTTAAGACAGAAGTTTTTGCTCGTATTTGTTTATATATTTTCAATGATTATTTTTAATATCAGATATGTTTATTTAAAAAAAAAATTATTTTTCAAACAACTTATAATCTCAACAATCATCATATTTATATGGACTTTGGCATTATATTATATAGCATAAATGCGTATACCAATAAAATTATTATATACTTTAATTCGAATTATATTACTAAGATGAATACAAGTAAAAGGTTTACAATACCTGAATTATAATTTTGCTTTGTTTACAAAGATTCTCTTTTGCAATGGAATGAAGTATAATAATATTTTTAAGTACGCGTCTCTTCCCATATTCTAACTTTTTAATGACTTAGATAAAAGTGTGAAAAATCACAGTCACAACGAAAATAAGCACTACAGTGCAAAACTAGTATAGTTGACTTGATGTAGACAAACAATTTATTTATATTACGTCCATTAAAATTACACTAGACAATATATTCGCATAGTGAAATAAAAATCAATGTTTATAAATAATATAAATATTATGTAACAGTAAAAATTTTAATTGTCATGCTAGAGTATAACGAACACTCATTGCGCAGATTCAACTTGATAACTAAGAAATTTTGAAGTAAAACTTCTTTACGCACGCTTGACTTGGGGAGTAAGCTGGTGAATGCGTGACGAGAGCGTTACGAAAAGTGTGATCGGGCGAGGCGAATGGAAGTTGAGAGGGAGATATAAGTTAGTGAAGACAGAAAGAGAGAGAGTTACGTTTCGTATATTACTGTAGGGACAAGAGAGAGAGGTGCGAGCACACATTTTCTTTCTCTGTTTCTCTCATAGCCACTTATGTTTCGTATATCTAAGACACAGTGCAAGCCTATTGTCTGTATCACACTGTAGAAGCAAGAGAGAGCAGTGCGCGCGCACAATTTCTTTCTCTCTTCCTCTTAAAGCCAGTGCATGAAATATATATATATACATAAATATATATATATATATATATATATATATATATATGCGATAAAATTGTAAATTCATTTTAAAGTTCATTTTTTGTGAATTTGAAGTTTTACTTCAGTTGTGTGGTGTAAAGCACACTCGTTTTTTTTTGTCATGAACTACTATCAGCGGCAACAACCAAAACCACCATCTTTGAAAACAAATACAGCTCTGAATTTGAATGACCTGTAAATTTAGGTAACCTGAATGCCAAAGAAAATTCTACTAATAGCAATGAATAATTTCAAATTTCTCGTGTTAACAGCTGTTTTCATCACAGTTCAAATACATATATCACTAAAACCACCATATAAAACCACTATCACTAAATTTTACACCAATATCAGTGTAAAATTTTATATACTCTGTTTAAACCATAAAGCGCAAACATCTATTGTAGTAAACAAGATTGATTGTATCGCTTAAGTAATAAAACGAAATATATCGGTTAATTAAATTTAAATGTAACAATATTACAAAAAGCTACACAGGTGTTTTACATTTATATGAAGAGTACAATAAACGAATGCCTAATTAACTTGCCTACTAAAATAAATTAATCGATGCGTGTTGGTAGCATAACAAACGAATTAGTGTTACTTTGCAAATATTTAACATTATTTAAATTTTGACAAACATTTTGTCTACACTAGGAATTGATTGATATACAAAGCAACTCTCTCCTAAAGCAGCTTATGATGGTTGCCTTCCGAATGGACTGATTGAATTTTACAAAAAGTAAATTAACTGCAACTAATACCCAAACCTTACCAATTTAGCTCTTCAACAAATTTTCTTATTTGGTGGTACATACACTTGGGAACAGCTTTTTTTCCTCATTAAACATAACAAGTCAAAAACAAAATCATGTTTATCAGATACCCATCTTGCGTGCATTCTGCGCATAGCCACTTCTAAAATATCAGCTGACATAGATTCACTGTGCAAACATAAAGAATGTCAGCCTTCTAATTGGTGCGATAATTTGTAAACCTGAGGCTTTTTTTAAAATAAATTATTCATGTTGAAAAATTTGTTTACGGGGTTACAACCCCGTAAAAATAATAAATAGTAATCAGGTAACCAAAAAATAATATAAAGGTAATATCTGATAACCAAAGAATTGTTTACGGTTTTTATTTAATTTCGGTATAATGCACAGTTGCATTTTATTAAGATTTGTCGGAGACAGGTGTTGTGAAATAGTGCAGCCATACGTCAGTTAAATATTGTCGTTTATTGCAGTAGAATGTTTTGATATATGATTTTTATTCTTTTAAAACATCTTTCAAAGCTAGTGTAATTCTGACATTTAAATCATTTTATTCTTGAGATAAACCATCACATTCACAGTGGTACATCTTTATTGGTCAATGTTCTGTAATTGTCAACGATGAATTGCAAGCAACTGTTGAAACAAATTCAAAAACATCCAAAATATTCCAATAAAATGATTTGTTTAAATTTACGCCAATTAGGAACGTCATGGCAGCTTAGCGAATGGCTACCAACTGAATTAACATAAGACAGTGTTATTCTGCAAGAGTCTCATGGAAAATGTACATACTAACACGCCTCCCATATTCTGCTGACATTTTTGCCAGCAGTTACCAACGTTTCTCGACTCTAGACAATCATGTCAGAAATGGACAATCTTATAACGAATGATTTAATAAGGTGATAATAGCAAGTTTTCAGTGTTCCATAGCCAAACTAGGAACCCTTGTAGTGTTGCTATATCCATATGTACTGATAACCATTTTTTTAAAAAAATTTTGCAGTAACATCCCTACGTATAAAGCGGGAGTAAATTCTTTTTTTTATTCGCATACCTTAAACAACAAATCTGATTAAAGCCCAATGGCTGATCGCGGATAGAAAAAAAAATTCAAATACCACATTGTGTAGGGTATCATTGAAAGGGTCTTTTAAAAATATGGGGGTATGTCATGAACGCATTTCAGATACAGGGATCTATTTACGTTACATTAAGCTTCTAAAATGATCATTTTTGTTCGTTACAAGTTACGTACCACCCTTAACCAGTTATACCGCTATTTTTGACTATCTCAAAAGTATTCAAAATAGTAATTATATTACTATTTTGAATAACGAAATTAAAAGGAAAATGATCACAGCTAAGTGGGCTCTACTAGTTTATGAGTAATACTTAACCATCTTATAACATGTAGTTGGATCTGAAAAAATTCTTAAAAATTCCGTACAAATGACTGAAATCAACTGCATATTAAAGCAGTAATTGCTAATATATGTAATATTAGCAATTACTGCTTTAATATGAAAAAAATTTTGAAAAAATAAATCTGAAAGATAAGAGGTGTGATCAAAAAATATGGTGAATGAATTTTTATAGCTGTAACTACTGATGCCACATCCATTTGAA
The DNA here is from genome assembly GCA_039881145.1 of Druceiella hillmani. Taxonomy (NCBI): domain Eukaryota; kingdom Metazoa; phylum Arthropoda; class Insecta; order Lepidoptera; family Hepialidae; genus Druceiella; species Druceiella hillmani. The sequence continues at coordinate 3,868,294 of JAYKKI010000064.1, forward strand.
GTAATAAGTCTGATAGCATGATCCTTTGAAATAGTCAGTGTCAGGTTTGGACTAGTTGTTACTTATCAGTCGACTTCCAGAGCCAGAAGACTGAGGTTGTGTTTACCATGTTTGTCGCGCATCATGGAATTCAAACAACGCATTAATATTAAGTTTTGTTTCGAGTTGCAAAATAATACCCAGAAAAGCTTGTGCAATGTTAAAATAAGTGTATGGCGATAAATTGGTAACTCTAAAGGCTGTTTACAAATTGTAGGAGCGATTTAAAAGCAGAAACAAGTTGGTTGAAAATGAGCAACGGTCGGGACGTCCTTCGACCTCAAGAACAGATGAAAAACTGCGAAAAATGTCAAAAATTATTCGTTCAAATAGACGTTTGATTGTACAATAATTTGCCAAAGAATTGAACATTTCTGATAATTTGCAAATGAGACGAATGAGTGCAAAATTTTGTTCCCAGGCTTTTGACTGATGAACAGAAATACTACGTACGTACGTTTACACGTACTCGACATATTTATTAAACTATGAGAACCCATCCTTTTACGAAACTATCATTTGAAAACTTCTATCACTTGCATCACTGGCAGAGAGTAGTAAATTGTGAAGATAATTATTGAAACAAATAAAATTTCAAACACACAACACAAACACAAAACAGCACAAACTTTATGGCTACTTGATATATAGGGTTATATATTAAACTAGCAGTTTTAACCGGTTCAATTAGACGGTAATGGTTACAAATTTACTTTCAGCCTACTGTGTAGAAATGTATTTCGTCACTGTAAATTTTCACATATGTAAAATATATTTGAAAAATATGGGACGTATTGTAATACCAATTGTTATGACAATTGTATTATTCAATTGGTTTTAATAAAATGAAAATGAAAACCTAGTGAAGATTTAACCATATATAGGTGGAATCCAATTTAACTTTGAATCACCTTTTCCCAGGTACATGATAAAGTATGGATAACCAGACAGACAGAAAGAAAAAATTTGCTTTCCAGGATATTCTATACGGAAGGAGGTTATCAATTCAGTCGTTACATATTTTAATATAGAGTATGTCCATTACTGGACTTCTTGGTAAATATGCATATATCTGAAAAAAAGTATATGTGACCTCCTTTAAATGGTAGGGTTCCAGGCTAAAATTAGCGAATATATAGCAGAAGGCCTTGGTCTAGATTTTGTGTATAATTTGGACCTGATAGCGGGCCATCTACTTATATTCGTGCTCAGACACAATATCGGACAGTCTATCGGTTATTAGTTTCAAATCTAGGAAAGTTAGCGAAAGTATAACTTATATAAAGAGTGTGAGAGTTCAAAAAATGTACTGAATTAGCATTTAAAGTAAAATGATGTGGTTATAAGGTGCTGGAATCTGCCGTTTTCTGGCAATATTGGTGTCAGGCATGTGGCATGATATTCCATACCACAGAAATTTACCGATTTTTTTTGTAAAATATGTAAGCAATTTTCTCAAAATATTATTATCTCTGCAAATCACTCAAAAACGAATAGATGAGTCTCTAAATCTAAACCCAGCGCACACATTGGTAACACTCACCCAAAATCCAATGGTACACATTCTAAATCTAAAAGACCTGCAGTCTCTCCTTCGACACGTTTTTCACATAATTTAAACTCATCACTCGACAGGTCAGCTGGAAGTAGTGGAGGTGGCAGCATATACAGACGATGATCATTCTGATGCGCTGATCAAGCACAGCGATGGAGAACAGGAGGTAAAGATTGTCAATTAAATATAATTTATGTTAAAATACTATTAAGAGACTTGATGGTTAGTTAGTGAAATTTCAATTAAAATAATGGGAAGTATTTGTAATTTTTTCCCACAAAGTGGCAACACTGTAAGATAATATGTGTTAAATAATTTTATTTAAATATTTTAGATAAACTTTAAAAATATTTTTAATATTTGGTAATGTAAACGGTTTGCGAAATGCAGTTTATGAAAGTATCAAACTTGAGAGATATGCTAAAAAAAGACAGTACAAAATGAACCCCGATAAAACTTTATTTCAAAGTTTATAATATACTTCTGTATTCTAATAATACTTAATAATGTAAATAGTGTGCGAAATGCAGTGTTATGAAAGTATCAAACTTGAGAGATATGCTAAAAAAGGAAGAGTACAAAATGACGGCCGAAAAAACTTTATTTAAAAGTTTGTAGTATATTTCTGTATTCTAATAATACTTAATAAAATAAACAGTGTCCGAAATGCAGTGTTATGAAAGTATCAAACTTGAGAAATATGCTAAAAAAGAGACAGTACAAAATGACGGCCGAAAAAACTTTATTTAAAAGTTTGTAGTATATTTCTGTATTCTAATAATACTTAATAATATAAACAGTGTCCGAAATGCAGTGTTATGAAAGTATCAAACTTGAGAGATATGCTAAAAAAGAGACAGTACAAAATGACGGTCGAAAAAACTTTATTTAAAAGTTTGTAGTATATTTCTGTATTCTAATAATACTTAATAATATAAACAGTGTCCGAAATGCAGTGTTATGAAAGTATCAAACTTGAGAGATATGCTAAAAAAGAGACAGTACAAAATGACGGCCGAAAAAACTTTATTTAAAAGTTTGTAGTATATTTCTGTATTCTAATAATACTTAATAATATAAACAGTGTCCGAAATGCAGTGTTATGAAAGTATCAAACTTGAGAGATATGCTAAAAAAGAGACAGTACAAAATGACGGTCGAAAAAACTTTATTTAAAAGTTTGTAGTATATTTCTGTATTCTAATAATACTTAATAATATAAACAGTGTCCGAAATGCAGTGTTATGAAAGTATCAAACTTGAGAGATATGCTTAAAAAGAGACAGTACAAAATGACGGCCGAAAAAACTTTATTTAAAAGTTTGTAGTATATTTCTGTATTCTAATAATACTTAATAATATAAACAGTGTCCGAAATGCAGTGTTATGAAAGTATCAAACTTGAGAGATATGCTAAAAAAGAGACAGTACAAAATGACGGCCGAAAAAACTTTATTTAAAAGTTTGTAGTATATTTCTGTATTCTAATAATTCTTAATAATATAAACAGTGTCCGAAATGCAGTGTTATGAAAGTATCAAACTTGAGAGATATGCTAAAAAGAGACAGTACAAAATGACGGCCGAAAAAACTTTATTTAAAAGTTTGTAGTATATTTCTGTATTCTAATAATACTTAATAATATAAACAGTGTCCGAAATGCAGTGTTATGAAAGTATCAAACTTGAGAAATATGCTAAAAAAGAGACAGTACAAAATGACGGCCGAAAAAACTTTATTTAAAAGTTTGTAGTATATTTCTGTATTCTAATAATACTTAATAATATAAACAGTGTCCGAAATGCAGTGTTATGAAAGTATCAAACTTGAGAGATATGCTAAACAAGAGACAGTACAAAATGAAGCCCGAAAAAACTATTTGATAATTTGTAATATACTTCTGTATTCTAATATACTTAGTGACTAGACAAGGCTTTCGTTTGTAAAATTGTACAGCTGGAATAGAAACAATCCTTTAATAACACATAGTCAATTTTAGAAAAAATTTCTTTTACATATATGTAAGGTAGGTTAAAACTAAATAACGCCCAGCGACTAATAACACTCAAGCTATAGTAAACAGTATTAAGAAACAGATAGAAGAAACAATGGTCTCCATAATCTTTATGTGACCCCACCACTAACAAATCTCTTCTATTTATCAAAACAGAATAACAAATGTAATACTTTTTGTCGAGTTACGTGTCTTTTTTAAACCAAATCTAAAACTTTTATAGTTATCATCACATCACCACATCATCACATCGGTTTTTCAATTAAGTTATCCTTTCTTATGTTCATTTTTAGCTAAACATTAATTGTTCACCGTAATTCAGTTAGCCTAATTGCTATAAGCTGTTCTACCTTTAGTACTAGATTATTTTGAAAGCAATACTCTTTATGTCAAGGTATACAAAAGGCTAGAACATGTCTTGATGGCATCTTTAGTCTGAAAATAAACTACTTGAATTAAAAGTATATAACACGACATGACTTCGATTTTTTCTATATATAACTTGAGTAAGGTGTTGTCAGAGTAGTAGACATTTTGAGAACTATTCTGAAATATGTGTATTTGAGAATAGTTATTTTATGTACAATCAAGAAAATATGTGGGAATAAATTAGCAAGAATGAAACAGCTGAATGTCCTGATATACTGGTTAGGCTACTCCATGCATCTTCGATAGTTTGCCATTGCCGCTTGATGCTTTTCAATTTTTTTTAATTATTGATTCTGAAATTTTTTTTGTTTCGAAATAAATTTGTTCGTACAATGCATCCAAAACGTAAGTTTCACTTCTGTTATGCTTTCTCTGATAGCCACCTTTTTTTTATAAGACTTTATTTAATTAATATTTTTTATATTTTAACAAGTTAGGGAAAATGCTAAAAATATGTAGATTTCACGATATCACAAAGAAATTTCGAAGATGAAATAATGTTTTCGTGCATAAATCAGTAGGTTATCGTGTTCAAATAGGCATTTCCAAATCCGCTTGCATGAAATGTTATTCTGTGTTTAACAGATTTCAAGAAACTGTATCTATGTGTCGTTTAGCACTAGAGCGAGAATAAGAAAATACATTGTTTGAACTGTCACATCCTAGAATTATAGCAGATGTACTTAATCATATCAAAATGTCACTGTTAGAAAAAAGCCTGGAAAGTTGATCATGACAATGGGAAAGTCTTCTGCTCTCCCAAAAAATTAATCATTTTGAGTTATGCACTTTTAGAACTTAAACAATGTTATGTAAGTCAGCAAATGTTTCAGAAACTTCTAGACAGATTAAAACAATGAATGGAAATCATAAAATGTTTCAGAAACTTCTAGACGGGTTAAGACAATGAATGGAAATCATAAAATGTGTCAGAAACTTCTAGACAGATTAAAACAATGAATGGAAATCAGAAAATGTTTCAGAAACTTCTAGACGGGTTAAGACAATGAATGGAAATCATAAAATGTTTCAAAAACTTCTAGACGGATTAAGACAATGAATGGAAATTATAAAATGTTTCAGAAACTTCTAGACAGATTAAGGCAATGATTGGAAATCAACATGATGGAAATCATGTTGTGCTTCGATTAATATACAGTTATTTGAGATTAGAACAAGACAGTAAAATAGGGAATAAGACAGATTTGAGATTAGACAGTTATTTGAGATTAGAACAAGACAGTAAAATAGGGAACATAGAACAAGACAGTAAAATAGGGAACATAGAACAAGACAGTAAAATAGGGAACAAGACAGATTTGAGATTAGACAGTTATTTGAGATTAGAACAAGACAGTAAAATAGGGAACATAGAACAAGACAGTAAAATAGGGAACAAGACAGTAAAACAATAAAATAGGGTTGTTGCCACTAAACCACAAAAACATTACACTATTTTAATTCTGTAATGTTTTTGTTCTGCATAGTTGATGGAGGTTTAAATAGTACGAAAATCAAATTTAATCATTAAAATATTTAAAAAAGAAAAAGTTTCCTGGTTTCAAAAGTATTTGTGACACATATCCCATAATATGGCTATATAGTTCTCCCTATTGTTTGGCAACTTTAACAAACAAATATTTGTACACATTACTGCAAAAAAAAACTAATACAAAAATAATTTTGTGCATAGGTTAAGCCTTACGAAAATTTGGAGAAAAAGCAATGTCATATTGACATAATGTTAAACTCTTTTAATTATGTATAAAATACAAATATGCAATAAAACTTACATCAAAGTGACATTTGCAAAAGTACAATATAGAACTTGTAGACTAGTAGTTAGGCACCTGTCTTACAAGTTGGAGTGACTATTTCCATATTTCTAGCTTATGTGGCACATAAATAAATTATTTATTTCGTGTTTTAATTGTGGCACTATCACATTTTAGCATATACCAGTTCTTTTAAAACTTTAAACTCATTATACACATTGTTTTATAAACACTTACTATCACACTCAACTTTATAGCTGTTTGTTTGTCTAGATGTGACATCATACAAGAAGTCGTCATAGTTCAGAGCGTTTTAGTGGGAAAATTTAAATGGGTTTATAAAAATGCAAAATAAACCATGTGAATTTATTTTTTTGCTAAAATATTTTGGATAAAGTATATTGCAGAGCAAAATATTATCTAGTTTCTAAAACATTGGCAATTAGCCTATTCAGGCGTACAAAATCTTCTGCAAATATGTTGTCCTGAAAGTCCAAAATATTTGCAGAAGAAAGTTCCCATGACCATCACACATCTCTATTATCAGATCATTCCAGTTGCAATATATAACCAAAAGCATCATTGAGACAAGTCGGATGAGCCCAAACTCTATGGGTTTACTCATAACTTTTGCAAATATTTTGTCCTGAAAGCTCAAAATATTTGCAGAAGAAAGTTCCCATGACCATCACACATTCCTATTATCATTTCATTCCGGTTACAATATATAACCAAAAAACTCATTGAGACAGGTCAAATGAGCCCAAACTCTATGAATTTACTCTTAACCATTAAGAAATTCATATAACCATCCTTCATTATCATCAGATCCTCCCAATTACAATATGTAACCAAAGGATTTACTGAGACAATTCAAATGAATCCAAATTCAATGGGTTTACTGTTAACCATTGAGAAGTTCTTCTGGCCACCAAAGTTTCAAATCAACATGACAGTTAGAAGTGGATGGAAATCAAGTTGTTAGATTTATTTACATATATAGGTCAGTGCAAATGAAGCTATTAAAAGTATTTTTAAAAATACATTGTTCCTCTGTTGCGCCTCTGTAAATCTATATGTTTTTCAACTCCTTGTTTCCTGTTTTTCAAGATAAACGGATTTAAATGAAATTTCGAACAAAGATTCCTGGTGCTCCAAGAAGTCAAGCAATAATTGCAATAATCACTTAATTAAATAACAGTGACATTTGTCTTTTTAAAAACTAACCATCTTAGTCTCAGTATATTAATAGGTAGCTTTATAATTTTCCACTAGATGGCGGTATTTGTTTTATTTTTAATAAATGGTTTTAAAAATTTATTTATATACTATAAGAGCAATGTCTTTCAATCAACCAAAATTGCAGTGTATTTATAAAGGTTATAAGGCAAAAAGTGATAATGAAAATATATGTAATTAATTTTTTTGAGAAAAAAAAACAGAATTAGTAAAATAATCTAATTCTAATATGTCAGGAGAGGCTTTGAACCAGTATTGATAGATAGGGAAAGAAAGGAGTGCAATCGAGGCAAAGGACTATGAAAGGAAATGGAATGTAGAAGGTAAAATTATGGGAGATATGATTTTTTCAGACAACTTTTGAATGATTGAATGGACATTGAAAGTCTGATATCTTAATGAGTTTATTCAACGCTTGGCAGCATGAACAGTGAACAAATTCTGACAGAAAAAAGTACTATGAGTAGTGAAGACCAAGAAAAGTTTCCGAGAACATTGACCCAGGCAATGGTTAGAAAGGGCTGTAAATCTTGCAACAATATAACAGAGACCGTGAGGATTTTTTAAGATATTAAAAAATGGCGAGAGAATGTGGAAATTATACCGGCCATGAACCCCCCTCCATCTGATCCACATCCTAAACTCAAAGACCTGATCAGCTTTTCTGAAGCTTAAAATTTAAGCATTAAAGTTCGTTAAGCAGTTATTCTGAAAGATCAAGACGGCACACGTCTCCGTAATCTAGTAGAAGCAAAAGCAGTGTTCGGCATTAATGGATTTTAGTTTTAATCATTAGTTTCAACAATGAAATGTTGTTAAAGTTTTAGAAAGTATATTCTGCTAGAGATTCGGTGACTAATATTATTAACTATGTTGTTGCAATTTAATGAAGTTACCGATCACTAGATCCTAGTCTTGTACAAGCCGATCACCAGACCCTAGTTTTTAAAGAGAATGGAATAGCTGCGCCATTTAGTAACAGTTGTAGTAGATCATAGGTACTGATCCTAGAATGGAATTTTCCATTATCATTAAAAATAGTCTGGGATTTTTTAGGATAGAGCCAATATTACAAGCCCATTAACCATTTATATTAGTTACTGCACTATCACCATCATCTATCAGGCTCTAGAATGCATTCCTGGATGCGCTGTAGAGGGAGAAAATTTGAATATCTAGAAATGTGTGACATAACATATCCTTTCCCATACAAAGAATACGCAAAATTGTTAATCTATACTAAGAAAAAAAATTGCAATATTTTCAAAAGTATCAGTTTCTTTTAGTAGAAATAATTGGTACTCTAGGTAGATCGGACTTAATTAATTTGAATTGATTTCAGCACCACTTTTAACCCCTCCAGTGAACAGACCAGTTTTATGTAACATTGAACCTCGCACAGTGTTGATAAATTAAACTGTAACTCCGTAAGGTTTGATTTTAAAAAAAAGATAGATAAAAAAAAGTTGTAGTGTGTTAAAAATAATGAAAAAGCTGTGTTTCTTTTTTCGTTTTTCGTTTTTATGTAAGAAGGAAGACTTATAAAGGAAATATCTTTATAAAATGCAATTTTTGTTATTATCATTAAAAATATAAACAATAATCAAATGTACATATAAATAAAAAAAATCACTTATTGTAATAAAAATTTATGTTATCGTTAGGTTTTTAGTGAACCATAACAGTTCTGTTTGTAAAATATGATAATTGAAGACAACAATCGGAAAAGACTACTGAATCTAAGTGCAATGCTGAAAAGTAATGCAATTACTTTCATAACAATCCTTAGTTCTTTATACGATTTGGCATAAAGAAATAATGCAGTAGCACATTTGAAATAGCACACTGAAAATTATCAAATGCAATAGCTTAGAAAGAGTGTAAAAATTAGAGGTTTTAAAACTACTGTTTTGTTTATTTATGAATACACCAAAAACATTACATACTACTATAAAGTACGAGGTGTGTTTTTAAAGTACCGTTTTTAAATTACGCCGCCGCAGCGCTGCGGTCGCCGTTTAGCGCATGCGTGTCGTGTAGCTACATCTGTTGGGAAGCCACAGACGCCATTACCGAACCATCCGATCGAGTCTACATCTGTTTGCGTGATTTTAAAATGCCTCCACCTATTGAGAATCCCGCCGACTGTGAAGTGCGTGCTGTAATACGGTTTCTCTGTGCTCGAGGCTTCAAATCAGTTGACATTCATCACCAAATCAGTGAAATGTATGGTGAAAACATTATGAGTGATGGAATGGTGCGGAAATGGGTTAGGGCCTTTAAAGATGGCCGTACAAATATTCATGATGAGGAACGAAGTGGGAGACCTTCAGTCATTACCGATGAACTGATTCAAAAAGTGGACTGTAAAGTGAAAGAGAACAGACGATTCACGATTTCGTCCTTAGCTGAAAAGTTTCCTGCTGTCTCCAGAAGTGTTCTTTACGAAATTGTGTCCGAACGTTTAAATTATCGGAAATTGTGTTCACGCTGGGTGCCAAAAATGTTGACTGATGAGCACAAAACCAAAAGACTGGGCATTGCATTGAGTTTTCTCGAACGATACAGTAACGAGGGGGATGATTTTCTAAGTCATATTATCACAGGCGATGAAACATGGGTAGCCTTCGTTACACCGGAATCGAAGCAGCAATCAATGGAATGGCGGCATTCATCATCCCCTAGGAAAGTGAAATTCAAACAAACAATTTCTGCTTAGAAAATCATGTGCACTGTGTTTTGGGACAGTAAGGGTGTGTTGCTGTTCGATTTTTTGACTCGCGGCGACACGATCAATGCAGCAGCGTACTGTGCGACTTTACAAAAACTGCGCCGTGCAATTCAAAACAAAAGGCGTGACATGTTGACTGCAGGTGTCGTTTTGCTCCACGATAATGCCCGTCCACACACAGCAAATCGAACACAAGACCTTATCACTTCTTTTGGCTGGGAACAATTGGACCACCCTCCATACAGTCCCCATCTAGCGCCAAGCGACTACCATTTGTTTATGCACTTGAAGAAGCATCTGGCGGGGCAGCGCCATTCCGATGATGACAAAGTGAAAACGACTGTGAAGCAGTGGTTGTCTAATCAGGCGGCAATCTTCTTTGACGATGGCATACAAAAGCTGGTCCCAAGATACGATAAATGCCTCAATAGTAATGGGAATTATGTAGAAAAGTAGAGTAAAGTATGGCCTTTCAAGTGAATAAATTATTTTTGGAAAAAATTTTATTGTTGTTTTTTATGTCAAAACGGTACTTACTTTAAAAACACGCCTCGTAGATGAAACAATGTTTCAAAAAATAATAGAAAAAAATTAATAGAAAAAATAAACAAAATAAAAAAACTAAAAAAACGAGTGTGCTTTAGACCACACGACTGAAGTAAAACTTCAAATTCTGATTCTGAAAATACAAAATATGAACTTTAAAATGAATTTACAATTTTATTCACTTTAAACGTAGAATATTTAATGTAATTTATAAAATTGTTCAAGAACGAAATGAAATTACAAAATAATAAAAAAATCACCGTTTGCGTAACACTAGCAAACTTACATATACATATATATATATTTCATGCACTGGCTATGAGAGGAAGAGAGAAAGAAAATGTGTGCGCGCACTGCTCTCTCTTGCTCCTACAGTGTGATACAGACAATAGGCTTGCACTGTGTCTTGTTGATGTATGAAACATAACTGACTATGAGAGAAAGAGAGAAAGAAAATGTGTTCCTTCACCTCTCTCTCTTGTCCCTACACTAATATACGAAACGTAACTCTCTCTCTTTCTGTCTTCACTAACTTATATCTCCTTCTCAACTTCCGTTCGCCTCGCCCGATCACACTTTCCGTAACACTCTCGTCACGCATTCACCAGCTCACTCCCCAAGTCAAGCGTGCGTAAAGAAGTTTTACTTCAAAAAAATTTTGCATACACAAAAATATTGTATTACTGTCTCAAATAATAAATAAATTACTTTCCCATCTTCATAAAGAAATTATTTATACAAATAAACATAATTTACTAATATTTCTAATACCTTTCGTAAATAAAACTGTCATATATTCCGTCAGTTTTAAAAAAAAACAGTGTTTATGACAAAAATATACCAATAAATACAAAATAGACATTACAACAATAATAACTACTTATCCTAAAATAGTCACACTGGTTTTATAATCAGAAACACGAGACTTCAAAATGAAACGCAAACAGACAATTTGAAAAAAATCATAACGGCAAAATTAAATGTACGCTACAGATGAATCATTCTATCGGTCATTTCTTTCTGTTTGTGATGATATATCAGTGTCTATATGTTTATCGCATTTGAACGGAAATATATATATACGTTAGAACGGCACGAACACGAGTGTTGCTTTTAAGTAATACAAATGCTTGAATGTGTGTTTGAATGTATTCATTATAAGCAATGCTTAATATTAAAAGCTAGTCACTTTATTTCAGTTTTGTTTATCTTACGCAGTGATAACAAAATAACAATTAACAGAATAATTTCATTTATCTCCACAGTACACAACAGTGAACATATCAGCGGACAGTATGTTGAGTGGTGAGGAGAGGTATGAAGGTGCAGATTCTGTCTCTGGCAAAGATGACCAGCACGTCCTCGAGATAGATCTCGTTAATTTCACACTCGTCAGGTAAATGTTTTTTATTTCGTATTTTGTAAATTTGTCAGTGGATGGCAACTCAAAATTTTATAAAATGGTAACATTTATATTCAGATTAATTATACGTATTTATCTACACATCTCTAAGTTGTGCTGCTGTAGGAATCTAGCTAGTTGGATAATTCACTTCATAAATTTATATAAATAATGTGTAATTTATATAATTTTATTTTTATATTTAAAAAACCATAATTTGCAGGAATACTTTTTTTAAAACCCTTTTGCTGTCAATGTTAATATATAAAATATTTCTTGTAGGCATTTGTTCGGTGAATATTTTTGGCAAATTTCGTGTCATAGGTATCTAGGAATGAGTAGCAATTTTTTAGACCTACCTATCGGTATATTAAGTAGAGCAACATACAAAAACTATTTACGGATAAGTTACTGTTATCCTGGTCATGGTACTTTTGAAATGTAAATATTATTAAGAGAGGAAAAATAACCATATTTATAAATAATCTACCCGGGCAGGACTGTGGCACAGAATAAGAACTAAGTAGAAACACTTAAATAATTTCCTTTGAGGTGCTAATAAAAAAATTGTGCGTATCAACTCTGACGCGCAACTGAAGTTTACAGATTCAAGTTAGCAGATTTCAATGTTTGAAAAATTGTAAAAAAAAAACTACACCTCTAATACAAAGTAGGTTAATTTTAACTTTATAACAACAAATGCGGATTTCATTTTTTAAAAACCACGTTTTCCAAATGGCGGCCATCGAGTCTGACACAGTCTTCAAGTCTAGCACGCGTGTTTTCAAAAATGCGTTTGCAGAGCGACTGGGGTATCCTACTGACTTCGGCTCGAATATTTTCTTTAAGTTGTGTCACAGTGGTCGGATTTGTTTTGTAAACAACGGATTTTAAGTATCCCCATAAGAAAATGTCACATGGGCTTAAATCGGGTGACCTAGGTGGCCACGGTACGGTACCGTTTCACGATATGTTTTTTTCTGGAAATAACTGCCGCACTGCATTCATGGACACATTAGCAGTGTGAGCTGTGGCCCCGTCCTGCTGGAACCATGTGTTTTGGTTGAAGGATGGACTATTCTGTAGTTCTACTCTGAAAAAGTCATTTAACATCTGGGCATATCTCTCCGAATTCACAGTTACAGTTTGGCCACGTTGATTTACAAAGAAATAAGGCCCTATGATTGCAGATGCAGACATGGCACACCAGACTGTTATTTTAGGCTTATGTAAAGGCTCTTGATGTATTTGTCTTGAATTGTGGACATCCCAGTAATGAAAGTTCTGCTTATTCACATATCCTCCAATGTGAAAGTGAGCTTCGTCACTAAATAATATGTTGCCCATCCGGGTAGCAGTATGAAATCCCAACAACATCACCTCCTCGCAAGTTTTTCTTAATTCAAAGTCAGAATCGTGTAAATCTTGAACAGTTTGAATTCTATATGGATCGAACTTGAGCTTTTTTTTGCTTTATTACCTGTAAAGTTGATTTCGGAATTCCCAATATCGATGAACGTGTACGCAGTGATAAACGGGGATTTTCGACGACAGAAACCATAACACCCTCGACATTTTCCTCCGTGGCTACCAATGGTGTAGGTCCTGGCCTGGGCCTAGTTAATGTTGATCCTGTAGCTCTGAACCTTGCTACCCGTGATTGAATGAGGTTGATCGATGGTCCATCACGTAATCGACGAATACAGTAACGATTATTAAACCGACGGCGTGCTACAGACATCGAAAATCCACTCAAAATTTACGCCTCGACGGCAAAAGCGCGGTGCTCTCCACTCCACTGTTCCATGGCTACTAAAACATCCGCACCGCTTGCGCTTCTAACGACGCCCCCGCGCCCCTCTTATGTGTTGCGTTCAGAAACTATGTTTGTTCAAACTTTGAAATCTGCCACTGGACACCCTGTATATAAAAAAAATAGGTAACACTATATATAAATATAAAAAAAAACTATATTCGTGCGAACAAATGAATTCTGTATTCTATTTTCATTATAAACGTGTACATTTGACTGTATTCGCCCTTTCGTTAACAATATCACTAGCATTATATTTCTCGGCAATAGCGTTCCAAGCGTTTTTTTATCTTAACGCTTGCTCCATCGGTGTGTTTATTTTCGATTGTATCTTTGTAAGGGACCAATATCTGCAACAATAGCCTTTTCTCTGTTTCCATGTACTTTCTTTTTCTTGTATTCATTTTATTACTTTACTGTTAAACATAATACTTTCAGCCAAAAAGAAACGTCGCAACTTTAGTATGTGATCTGTGCTTACAACTATCAATAAATAATTTGATATGTCAAGATGTGCCTGACGTTGGCTAACGATTGTTGCACAGTACGTACCGCGCAGGCGAAAGTATTGAATCAAAAGATAAATCTCCAATTAGGGAATCTTTTATTTTCCAAACTCTTTTAGTTTATACTAGATTAATAGGTACATTGAACCGTCAGAGACATAATACGACAATTCATATTAATCTAGACTTATGCGATTGCGATTTAATCTGGTTTTACGTTTTGTCTATTAATACGAGCCTATGTGTGCAAACTCCATCATTGCAAGTACGCCATAAGAAAATGCCAAATAAACATATTGATATATCACTCTAAAGATGCGCAGAAATTTTGTACAGAGAGGCCACCTAACATATACGCTTTTCTTAACGCTCTGAACTTCTGATTTTACTCCTCATAAAACTTCATATTGGACGCTATATATGAAAATCGATTCTTAAGGAGCAAAACTTCAAAAATATACCTACGAAACAATGTACTGCATGTTTACATGAGTCTAACACCAAACAAACAACACTTATTTGTGCTGATAGTATCATCTAAAAGCATGGTGTGTAGGGTTGACTCAACTATATAGGAGAACAGCTAACAGACCTACCATCATATTCACCCATCAAACCTGTCAGAATATAATTAAATCTGTACTTCTTTTATTTTAAGAGATCTAAAATTTAAGGGATCTTAATTGCAAAAATAATAGAATATAAGTTTAATTAATATTTTATATTGAACCAACTATATTGCAAATATAAATGTTTCACCTTTAAATATTTTATGACTCATTGACAGGTTTGCCAAAACAACTTCATACACCTTTAAATATCTTATGACTCGTTGACAGGTTTGCCAAAACAACTTCATACACCTTTAAATATTTTATGACCCATTGACAGGTTTGCCAAAACAACTTCATACACCTTTAAATATTTTATGACTCATTGGCAAGTTTGCCATAACAACTTCATACACCTTTAAATATTTTATGACTCATTGACAGGTTTGCTAAAACAACTTCATACACCTTTAAATATTTTATGATTCATTGACAGGTTTGCCAAAACAACTTCATACACCTTTAAATATTTTATGACTCATTGACTGGTTTGCCATAACAACTTCATACACCTTTAAATATTTTATGACTCGTTGACAGGTTTGCCAAAACAACTTCATACACCTTTAAATATTTTATGACTCATTGACAGGTTTGCCAAAACAACTTCATACACCTTTAAATATTTAATAACTCATTGGCAGGTTTGCCAAAACAACTTCATACACCTTTAAATATTTTATGATTCATTGACAGGTTTGCCAAAACAACTTCATACACCTTTAAATATTTTATGACTCATTGACAGGTTTGCCATAACAACTTCATATACCTTTAAATATTTTATCACTCATTGACAGGTTTGCCAAAACAACTTCATACACCTTTAAATATTTTATGACTCGTTGACAGGTTTGCCAAAACAATTTCATACATCTTTAAATATTTTATGACTCGTTGACAAGTTTGCCAAAACAACTTCATAAACAACGGAATAAAGCCATTGTGTCTTTAAAAGATAATGCTATGCCAACCAATATAAGAATATTTTTGCGAATAGAATATTTTGGAATTTCATTTAGTTATAGTCTTTATCTATTTAATTTAGGTTTAATAAATTTCTCACTTTGGTTTTCATTAATGAACGATTAATTTTTTTTTTAAGAAAACCATGTGTTAAAGATTAATATGAAACTAAATATAAAAAGATAATATGCTTTGTCTTGCTTGGAAATTACTACGAAACAAAAAATTCTTTCCATAATAACAAAAGTAACATATAAAACAATTTAGAGACATAAGTGATTTTTCGACCAAAGCTAATGTACGTTTATGTTTTATAGACTACATATACAAATTTGTATCCTGCCGTAAATATATGACAAATTCTGCATACTCTTGTAATATTCTTAAATTCTGCGTATGTAAGAATATTACAAAATTTTATCTGCATTTACAAAATTTTAATTAGAGAAATAGAAAAGGTATATTTTGCATGTTTTAGTGAACTTGTGCATAGTTTTAACTATAGAAGTACAAAAAAACTCAAAAAGCAAATCGTTTATAAATATATTATACCTATTATATTATATTCGTAATCATTGTAGACCCACCTCGGTTTTACTGTTTTGCCAAATATTTGTGTATGTTCGTGGCCAGCGCAATATCTGACAACTTTGCCTATTTTGACAAGTAGCCTAGCGAGTAGGCCATGCAATGTAGGTAAATAACCATAACTACACCGCATAGTAAGACAGGCCTGGCTGTGATGTAATTTTATTTTTATATAAATGCCTTATGTCGAGGATTAAAAAGGCACTTCAAATCATGCACTTAATACAAATATTTGAGTCTTTGATGAAATCTGATATTAGTTTTGTTCAAATGAAATTTCTCTTCTGTAGTTCAAACGAAATTTCGCTTGTGTCTTTGCCGTTAAAAAATTTAGATGCTGTTAAAAATTTCCCAACATTTGACTAACTTAACAGAATTCCGTCAAATTTATTAATCACATTAAGGATACTTAAATTATAAGTTTGTAGGTTTCATAAAAAATTTTAAATTTTTTTTTAAATATGTGTATTAATAATCAGTCTAAAACTTTGTCTTGTTTTGATGGACCATTTTCGATTTCCTTGGTGTGCAATAATTTTTTTCAATGATGATCAGTGATAACAGAATGCTTCGTCATCACACTTTGGAGTACAACATTATAAACGAGTAGTATGCATTAGAAAAATTCCAATTGATGTTAATAAGCTATATATATGTATTTAATATTGGCAGATGCTCTGGCGATTCAGAAGGCGAAGGTGGAGGATCAGAGACACATTACCGATTGATGGCTACCACAGATGCTGTTCAGGTTAAACTTGCACTCAAATACAATCACCACCAATAGAATTCACACTCAAACACTTAAATCTGACATTCTTTGAACAATCTGTCGCTAAACAATATTATTTTTATCATCTGCTTACAATTTAAGTTTTAAATAAATCCATAAATCATAGACTATTGGCAGAATAGGATTTATATTGGCATGCAGTTGAATCCAAACAAATTTAACCCCTTAAGAGAGCAGGTGACTTTTACGTAACATTGACGTTTGCACCATATCGACAAAATAATGTGTAACTCCAAGTATTGATTTTATTTTAATGACGTTTTTTGTATGGATAGAGAAGAAGTGTAGTTACAACATAATCCAAGTACCTTTTCCATATTTATGTAATTATGAGTATAAAAAACAATAAAAACAAAAATAACAAATTTCCTTGTTTCTGTAATAAACATAAGATTAAAAAGGTAAAGTTTTTACAAAGTGCAACTTTTGTAACTACCATAAAAAAATAAATACAGTAATTAAACGTGAATGTAAAAAAAATGATTTATCCTACCAAAAATTTATCTGTCGTTACGTTTCAAACCGAAACACAATCATACACAGTTTTCAAAAAATCATAGCGGCGAAAATTACTGTACACTGCAGTTGACTGTACCATCATTTGATTCATTATCTTGATGTCTTTTCTGTGATATATAATTGTCTATATCTTTATCTTATTTTAACTTGATAATTTATATTTAAGTGACACGAATTGCCATGTCACTCCTCAAGTAACATGTGCGCTCGAGAGGTTAAATATCTATCAGTCACTAAGAGTGCGTTCCACTAAGCGATCGTAACGCTCAAAACGCTTACTGTATCTCTCCACTTGGCGGTCGTAGTCGTATCGGTCGTGATTAAAACGTCATCGATGCCGTCATATTTCACGACCGCTACGACCCACGTATTGAGGTGAGTCGTTGCAGTTGTTTATCTGCCAATTTGACTTTGACACATTGATCCATGAAATTTACGTAAATAAATCTATATAATCTTTGAAGATTAAACATACTGATGAAGAGTCACTTTATGCAGTTTTGCGATGTGCCTAATAGAAATAAAGGTGACACCAAAAGACGCAAAACATATAATCATCAAACTTTTATAGAAATTAAATTGTAAGTCTACATTATTATATAACGTAATAATTATAATCTCTAATATAATAAAAAATATAATCTCTCGATTTTCATCCAATACCCACCATTTACTCAATAGTTACGAATACGCATTGTTCTTGTTTCGTTCCACTTTGGCTGACAGTTACAACGTTGACAAGCTAGTGGAATGGGTACGATCGCGTTTGTGGGTGCAAGCGTTGCGAGCGGCTAATGGAACGTATTCTAAATATGATAATCCACAAATCTAAATAATTTGCAGGCAATTTGTTTTCGATATTCAAGTAAGCGAGACTATGTTCAGCTAAATTGCGTAATGCTGTGAAAGAATACGATATATACGGATACAAAATTACATCTATCAATCTGGGTGTTTTATTTTTATAGCTAGAATTTTTTTTAAATAACTCTCAGAAAAATGAAATGAAAATAATCTAAAACATTGCTTGAGTTGTGCATTTATTATGGAAAAATAATTTATGTTTCAGTAAAAACTTTTTTCTTATAGTATTGACAGTGTAATGTATGGTTTGTCTTGTAATATTGGCAGAGTAATGTATAGTTTTTCTTGTAGTATTGACAGTGTAATGTATGGTTTTTCTTGTAATATTGGCAGTGTAGTGTATACTTTTTCTTGTAGTATTGGCAATGTAATTTATATTTTTTCTTGTAATATTGGCAGTGTAGTGTATAGTTTTTCTTGTAGTATTGGCAGAGTAATGTATAGTTTTTCTTGTAGTATTGGCAGTGTAATGTATAGTTTTTCTTGTAGTATTGACAGTGTAATGTATGGTTTTTCTTGTAATATTGGCAGTGTAGTGTATACTTTTTCTTGTAGTATTGGCAATGTAATTTATATTTTTTCTTGTAATATTGGCAGTGTAGTGTATAGTTTTTCTTGTAGCATTGGCAGAGTAATGTATAGTTTTTCTTGTAGTATTGGCAGTGTAATGTATAGTTTTTCATGCAATATAATTCTTGTTGCATTTTACTCCATTTTCAGGAATTTATTTGGAAATTGCTGTGCCACATCGTATCACTTTGATATCACACGATGCCCAATAGGTTATGGCAGTCATACCATGTTTACACTTGTATGCACATCATCTTTGGAGAGCCCATCTAATTAGCCCATTATCTCACAGTAATATTGTCTAAATTTATTATTTCCATGTTCTGTCATTTGACAGTAAATAAAAATGGATTTTAGGTTTTTGGTCATGTCATCTGTTTATTATAGTGCCAGTATATTTTAAAATAAATATCAATACGTTAAAACATTTATGTCTCAGGATGAACCTAGCAGCAGTGAAGGTACCCTAGTCACGTCAGATGGTGTCTCTTGCATCCTTGAGGACAATGATGGACAAGGTAATGGAGTAAAAACAATTTTCTTCTGATATTGATAATAATATTTTAACATACTGTGGGTATGAACTCCATTTTCAACACAGACATTGATGGAACACTTCTTACCTCGCAACGAGTTTTTTTGTTATAACTTGGTTACTCCTTATTCTTTAATTATGATTATTTAGAGCGAATAAACCACAAAACTTATACTGCATCTTGATGGTGTCACTAATTTACTTTTAATATATACCTACCTTAATTTTGAGATATTTAACACGACGTCACTCACAGATGTGCATGAAGTTACATCAGTACAATCTTTATAATTACATAACTGTGCCATTTACTCATCTCTAGCTGATGGCCATGCCGAGAATACTGAGAATTTATTGGTTACGTTATGCAGTTATTATTGGTATGAAGGAACTATGATAAAAAATTGAAACAACATGAACACCGAATTGAGAGAAAATATATACAGATTACGTTTATTTAATTTCTCGTACTGGTTCTGGGTCTACAAAGAAAAATAAAAAATATACATTATTCCAAATTTTTTCGTGACAAAAGCAGCAATTTTCGACAGATAAAATAGCTACAAAACACAAACCGCTCAAATTGCAGAAATCCTGCTCTCTGAGGCACGCGATGCGCAAGGTGATATGCATGGCGGAGTCGGTGAAAAGCCTCAGCAGTATGTGCGGGTGGTAGAGGGCAGCGACCGAGTGCCGCTGGTCTTCTTCAGTAGCAAACCAAGTGGGGAAATTGTAAGTTTATTTACTTGTGTCTATATGAAATAAGTCTCTGTATGAAATATATCAATATCAAAAAGGTGATAAGGTTATTTTGAGGTTACTACGTCACATACAGGCATTTTCGAGTGGCACTTAAGTTTTGTGAATCCATTGCTTATTTGGCTCTTGGTGTCAACAGTGCTGGTTTTTACCCAAATTTTATCACTGTTAATAAAGTGCTTTCGGTAGGTATTCAAGTTTTGTCCCCGATGTCAATGTGTTTAAAACAATTTCATCATTTTTTTATGGTATATACATATTTACGACTTATAATATAATGTCAAAGTGCATATAAGTAATGGCGAACATTGACATTAAAGTTTTTCAAATTAAACTTTTTTTAATATATATCCGACATTAGAAATAATCTTCAAAAATATACATCCAAATAAACCATTATACAAAAAACACTGCCATACACTGTGTACAAAAAACATACTCTACATTGCAAAATAATCTTTAATTATCCTTCGTTCGCTTTGAAAATAATTACAAAACTTTTTAAAATATTTTAGAGTCCACAAAGCAGAATCACTATAACTTTGAAGACAACTGTAAATCAATTTTAAAACTCTTTCAATCCTAGTTACGGATGAAGCATTGGTATAAAACGCTAGTGGTGGCCCACGATTTCATCCATGTAGAACTATCTTAAATACTGCTCTCCATCCTGCGACCACTAAATGCCTCCATTCCGTGTGCCATACCACATCAGTCGTCCAGATAAAATCCACCCCAAAGTAGTCTTGGGTAGTAGGACTGTTTCCGTTATCCATTATGAGACCATCTTTAAGTGACTAGCGGTAGATATCGGCTCCCAGTAATAAATCCACGCACCCTGGGAGATAAAAGTAACGATCGGCCAGCTGTAGATTATCCAGTAATGTTGGAGTTTATTTTAAAAGCTTACAAGAAGGCATGAATGCCTTAGATGTGTAGTAATGAATTACGAAACATTGTATGAGTCTGTTCAAATGCGTGATTGGATATTTGAAGTCGAGAGACCATAGGGATGTTGTGATCGCGTCAAGCCGACAACTAATATGGGATGTTGACTCTTATAGCATAGACACTGACTCAGTACAAAGTGAAACTTCTAAGCCTTGATCTAGGAATGCACGGACCTCGACCGAGTACTTTTATGATTACTGTAGCAAGCAAGATTGGTCGTTGATAATTCTCCATCTGTAAATGTTCGCTGATGATATTGATTGAGTATTGAAATCTGTGACTGCAGGGGGTAATAGCGGTAGCAGGTCCCCATTAGAATGGAGTAATGTATGATGATTCTTCCCACAGGTCAAACATCTTTTCGTCGATTTACATTTTTTTAATAGATAAAGACCAAGATAGTTACAGGAGAGTCTCCCACAGTTCTCCCCAGAGTCTCCCCAGGGGTATATCTGAGGGCATACTTGGGACATGAAATATAATTTGGAAACATGGATTTCACATTATATTACAGAAATAATTTTAAAATTTTCGCAATGCCTACTATTTTTATAATGAAACCCATCTAATAAAGGCCATCCTGGCTTTAGGGTAGCAAAAAAACGACCCTTTTGCCGAACTGTTTTTTAATTGTTTTCAAGGTTCCATACCTCAAAAGGAAAAATGAAAACTCTATGAAATACCTCGTATATCTGTCTGTCTACCTGGTTTTTCTCAAAAACCGCTTGATATAGTACAATAAAACATCTTCAATGGCTTGACAGTCCAAGATGGGCCACTGCCTTCCGCAGAATCAACTCCAAAGCTCTCCTGTTCTTAGCCAGAGACATCCAGTTCGTTACACTTAGGATTTTAAAGTCTTTTTCCAGGCAATTGAGCCACTTAAGTTTAGGTCTTCCTCTTTTTCGGGAGCCCAATGGCTTAGCTGAGAAGATCTTTTTTGTTGTCTGACTGTCGTCCGTTTTGCTCAAGTGCCCTGCCCATTTTATTCTCTGAATTGTGATGTATTTGATTACATCCGGTTCTTTAAATAATTTGTAAAGTTCAGAATTAGTTCTTTTTCTCCAGATGTTGCTACATTTTAGACCACCGAAAATACTTCTTAAAATCTTTCTTTCAAAAACAGAAATGGTATGTTTAACTTGTTCTGTCATTGTACATGTCTCAAAAATATTTGTGTAGAAATTTTAGGGGAGGAGACGCAAATTAGGTTAGATATCCGATAAATTCTTTTGTTCCATATGTAATTCGATTTGAAAGAGCAGTTAATATTCCCGCATTATAGGACTTTAAATTTAGATAGTAAATAACTAATAAAAGAAATTAACCCTAATCCATCTCAACCTAATAAGATTATAATTATATTAGGTCTAATAATTAAAATATTATTGATAAAACAAATAATAATACTAAAATAATAAATCGATTTAAATTTATTTCTGAACTTATATATCTTTTTCTAAATATAATAACTATAGAAGAATAGAAATATTATAAATAATAAAGAAATTCAATCTATTAAAATAGTTATAATGATTATATTATAATTAATTGTAATCATTTCTCATACAATTAAAATAATTAAATTATTTATAATAAAAAATAACCCTATAAAAATCATCATCATCATCATATATATTAATACGCTAAGGTTAAGATGTTACTCTCCCTTTTTAGAAAAAACCTCACAACTAATCCACATAAATTATATATCATTTTATAGATAATTGCTTGCTCTACCGGCATCCACAACTAAAAAATTTATTATTGCTATTGTTTTTGCAAATTAATTAATTATTAAAATTATATACACAAAACAGCAATGCTGCCATCTAACGGCTCAACGTCAATATGATTGACGGTCGGTAAAATTTTTGTTTAATTTCAAATCCACTCACGTATAAATAAAGTGGCGCTTTAGCTCAATGCTTTTGATACTTGCGCCTCTATATGTCAATTTTAGTAAAATATTTGTTTGATCTGTCATCTGAGCTTCATAATGGAATAAATAATGCGAAGACTTCGCACCGGTCACGCTAGTATATATAAATTCTACTCAAAAATAAAAAAAAACTAATAAAACAAATAAAAAAATTATAAATTATTATTTAAAATGAAATTATATCATATTTTTGATTCCACAAATCAATATTTTTATATAAATTATTTATTTAAAATCATAAATATACTAAATCAAATTTTAAAAAAAATAAATTTAAAGGTGTAGTATAGTATTTGGGCTAAAAATGATGAAGACTGGACTGTCAAACAGTGGAAGAAAATTACTTCGACGTATGAATCAAGGTTTAAAACTTTCAATTTTAAAAGAACAGTCTTTGTGCAGAGCTGAAAGAAGGATAGAATATTGAAAATTTGTACCGTGCGAGCTATTGAACAAAATATTTGATCTGGGGCAATGAAAAACACAAAAATTAGTACAAAATGGGAAGCAAAATATATAAAGCAGAATATTTCAAAATATGACAAGGGTCTGAATATTGTTCGCTGTAAATTTGTTTTCCAAAAAGGTGATGACCCGAAGCAAACGTCTAAATTGTGTAAACAATTTATAATGAGAAACGAACAGCAAATGTCTTAGAAGTCAGGGAATGGCCGTCCCAATCCCCTGATTTGTCTCCTGTAGAGCTGGTACGGAATTAATTCGACACGAGAATCAGAAGTGATGCAACTCTGACCACATCATGAGGCAGAGTGGAAAAAATTGGACAAAGGATATTTGAAGAAATTAATTGAGAGGGTGCATAAAATTTACGCAGCAATGTAAAAATAAAAACAAATATTCTCCTGTATACAAGATACAGGAGAATATTTGAATATTTTTATACAAGATACAGGACTCCTGTATAGATAATCCTGTATACAACTATAAATTCCTGAATAAATTATTCCGTATTGAACGTAAGAATATAAATATAAACTATATCCAGCACTAAAAAAAGAAATTATTCACAATTAAATGAAACTACGTGATGTAGTATTATTTCTACTTTCTTTAAGGTCTTTACCACGACCTAGGTTTCGTTGTGTCACAACATCTTCAGGTGGACTGTTAGCAAAGAATGTTTTGGCTTTTAGTTTTTTAATTTTGTTTAATTGTTTTTGTGTTATGTTTCTTATCATGGCACTGACATAATTTCTAATTTTTTAGTCTAAAATATTAAATTCTACAAGGCGAAGGAGATATGTTAAAGAAGAATGCATTACCTTTAGACAGAGGTTTATGTTGTCTCGCTTGATTATTGCTTCGCAAATTTCTTCCTTAAGCCAGATGGTGACGGCTTTTCCTGTTGCTTTGTGAGCTGCTCGAGTTGTTTACACTAGTCTTAATGTTCACGTGATTCGGTGTAAGGTTAAATTTTATACACGTTTTGTTGAACCAAACGCTTTGTATCGTCTTCCGAAATTTAATTCGGAGTCGACGGTACAATATCGCCAATGTAGCCAAATCGGCTGTTTTCAAATATTGAATATATTTGGCGTTAATTTTGTAGAAATTTATAATTGAAGATGTTGTAATACAACAAAACCCAGGTTGTGGTAAAGAACTTAAAGAAAGTAGAAATAATACTACATCACGTAGTTTCGTTTAATTGTGAATAATGAATTTCTACAAAATTAACGCCAAATATATTCAAAAGAAATTAATATTAATAAAATTATAGTTAATCATCTTCAACTAATTATTCTATTCAACTAATTAACTAATTATTTTTATTCTATTAATTAATCTAATTTCCCTTATTAAATTTATTGAAGGAGGGGCAGCTATATTAGAAGAAGATAATAAAAATCATCATAATCTTATTCTATAAGTCATAAGGGTCTCAGAAATACTTTAGCATAATTTTAGATAGTATATACTGAAAAATTAAAAAAGAACATGTTGCCCCATCCTTATTTCCGAAACTACTGTGATATACTAAAAAATTATAAAAAAACATGTTGCCCCATCCTTATTTCCGAAACTACTGTGATATACTGAAAAATTATAAAAAAACATGTTGCCCCATCCTTATTTCCGAAACTACTGTGATATACTAAAAAATTATAAAAAAACATCTCGTC
Source organism: Druceiella hillmani (assembly GCA_039881145.1). NCBI lineage: Eukaryota > Metazoa > Arthropoda > Insecta > Lepidoptera > Hepialidae > Druceiella > Druceiella hillmani. The sequence continues at coordinate 3,893,585 of JAYKKI010000064.1, forward strand.
CCATCCTTATTTCCGAAACTACTGTGATATACTGAAAAATTATAAAAAAACATGTTGCCCCATCCTTATTTCCGAAACTACTGTGATATACTAAAAAATTATAAAAAAACATCTCGTCCCATCCTTATTTCCGAAACTACTGTGATATACTGAAAAATTATAAAAAAATATGTTGCCCCATCCTTATTTCCGACACTACTGTGATATACTAACAAATTATAAAAAAACATGTCGCCCCATCCTTATTTCTGAAAGTACTGTGATATACTGAAAAATTATAAAAAAACATGTTGCCCCATCCTTATTTCCGAAACTACTGTGATATACTAAAAAATTATAAAAAAACATGTTGCCCCATCCTTATTTCCGAAACTACTGTGATATACTAAAAAATTATAAAAAAACATGTCGCCCCATCCTTATTTCTGAAAGTACTGTGATATACTTAAAAATTATAAAAAAACATGTTGCCCCATCCTTATTTCTGAAACTACTGTGATATACTAAAAAATTATAAAAAAACATGTTGCCCCATCCTTATTTCTTAAACCACATCCTTATTTCTGAAACCAAGAACCAAAAATTATGAAAAAAAAACTGAGTTTAACCTACGTGAAGGTTGTGGAATAACTATAATGATGATCTTAAATATAATAATTTTTTTAAATACGCACCATGTTTTTACGCCTATGAAAGTTATGTCATGAAAAATTATTATTTGTAAATATTTCAATAGAAATACTATATGTATTTAAATGTTTATAAGATCATAAATATGTATAGAACTCTCCGTCGTCATCATGATGTGTTGGGTTGATCACAAGGCATGTAGCCTATGGCGATGTGGCGCACCACGGGAACTCGGGTTCGATCAAGCGGGACTGGACTGGTGATACGGTTGACTTTAAGAAATTGCTGTCGTAGCAATAAGTCTACCATATATACCAATTAGATACATTAAAGTAAATAAATCAATAAATAAATTATATAGTTACTCTAAGCACTCTATAATCAAGTATAGAACTGTGCGGTAAAATGTAACAATGTACAAAATTCATTCGGCACGCTCAGACTCTCTTCACTGATAATTATTGCTACTCATTCCCTACAAAACCTACAAAGATATTATGTATCCATAGTGAGTTGATATAAATTGCTTCACGCACCATCCATCTTGCACAACCAGCAGAGAGGGATGCCGCTATATTAAAAAGTGAGACAGACATACCTGTTCTTCTTATTAGTCTGTTTTTTTTTAAACATGCCTTCTCGTTTTTTCTTATAGTGACATCTCTTTCTGCTGTGCACAATCTGGTGATAAATTTGGATAATTAACATTGGTTTAGCTATTTTTGTCATCTAAAATTGTATTTTTCCATATTTGACTTAAAAAAAATTTTATTACTGACCTTAGCGACTAATTGGCCAAAAGTTGTAATCTCCATATGGGGCTGCACATGAAACATAGGAGTCGTTGGAAAACAATAGTGAATGTCTGTAAATACAATGAGATCGTGTTATAAGCGAATACGAGATTCGATTTTTGAGAAACTAAACACTACATTGTTTTTATGAATTATTAAAATGCTTCTATACAACGCCCTACACCATATTTCGACGCTCTGAATAATTTAGATTTATCACAATTTGTACACTATTGGCGATTTCATATGAAAAAATGACAGCATTATTACCAAAAGTTATTAATTTATCACCAGATGGCGTTGATAGCATCTAACCCAGCCTCTAAACTGATTTTCGCTTTCCATTAGTAATTTCTAAAGTGTATTTGGTAATTTAATCTGTTTATTAAAAACGAAAATGTTGCACCTCCATTGACAGATTGCAAACCGAAAATTTGCAGTTATATGACCTAGTGCATTGCAAATGTGGTTTAGTAATATCCATGTTTCTTGCGTAGTCCTTACTGACTGTTAATTATCCATTTTTATTTTGTTATGATTTCAGAATCACGAATCGAATGCAGCTATATCACTTTTGGAGCAAGCGAGAGCGCAGACGGCGAAGAAAAGGTTAAAATACATAGTATTACGCTTATTATATTTATTAACAAACTTCTGTGCTAGCAATATGTTGAATAACACAGCTATTGTTGTCTAACGCTAGCGTTCTAACCCAGAGTCACCCTAATGCGTTGACACAACTCGTTAACTTAAGTGTTATGTTAATTTTGTTAATGCTATTTTATTTATTTATGAAACTTTATTGCAAGCTTAGGACTCTAAGTATGCAGTGGTGGACTTATTGCTACAAGAGCAATCGCTTATAGCCAATCACAATAAATCAAGTGAGAAAAACATGCATAATCCATAGACTGTAAATGATCAGTAAATGCTAATCAATGATAATTACAAAACAAAATAAGGATATTTACAATAAAAATAATAAAACTAAAAAAAAAGTATAAAATAAAAAACACAAAAACCAAACAATGACATATTTGGAATAGGGAAGTGATAAGGGTGGATTTTAGAAAGCATTTTGATCTGCTGGTTATTATAGATATTTTAATTTTCTGGCAACCCTTAAACACAGACAGCGAGGACACGACTTGTATATTTGTGTTTAGTTGATTCCATAACCTAGTAGCATATAAAATAAATGATTTTCCATCAAATTCAGTTCTATGCTGAGAGATTAGGAGGAGATTTACTTAACATATACGTTAGGTAACGCACGATAGTAACATTTGCCTTAAGCTTCGCTTTAAAAATCGGCATGTTGTATCACACTGACTTTTGTCCTAACCTTTATTGTTCCTCAACATAATGCTGTTTTTTAAAAATAATAGCATCATATAATTTGTAAGCAGAAAGATAAGGGTAAACATATTTTGATGATGACAGATATGTACTTTATCTATGGATGACAGGAGACTGATTTTTGTAGGTTACTTTGTTTTGTTGCATGTCAAATAATATTTATTCGTCGTGTCACTTCCGACATTGGCCTCAAACTGGCAATTATAAATTTTTTTATTTCTTTAGATAGTCAAAAATATTTGATGTTAATGTTATTCGGTAATGTATACGGACCTAACACTTTCCTCGTTTCTCGAGTACGGACTTTATTGGCGTTTCTGCAAATGCAATATAATATTTATGAGGTGAAATATATAATGATGTTTGTTGGTATTTAATTTAATACATAACACATAATATTTATAAGGTAACTATAAAAATTATCCATTTTACTTTACAGTTCGCCAAATTAATTCTACTAGTAAGGTTAAATTTACTAAATTATCGAAACAAATATTTAAATAACCTGTCAAGTCAGTCGTAATGTCCACTGTTTTAGCTACCTTTACGCAAAGTGAAATAGGTGCCATTTTAATGTATATCTGTAAAAATAAAGGTTTTATGATGATACAACATATGGACTTCTGCTTAAAGGCTAATTAACTCTGTAACATTTTCGTTATTCATAAAGTAAAACGATACAACATAAGGCTGATTATATAAAACTTAGAAAGTGGAGGTTGCGTTGATGGCGCTTAAAAAATCTATACCACAGATTGTCACGAGCAACTAATTATTTTTTTAAATACACAAGCAGTCTCAAGCGACTTACTGTTGTAGGTTGCTAACAGCTTTTGCTTATACATTTATTATGTTGTCCCACAAACATGTCATCACCTTGAGTAGCACTTCTTTCAGTATTCAGTGTTATTAATGCTATATATATAAACTGCAAAGATTATACGAAATGTTCACGATAGTAAAAAAGAAAGATCGGTGAAAGCACACCCCTTACTCTCCATACTATTGAACAGATTTAATTTCCTTCTCTATTTCATACGTACTCACCTATCCGTATCCGTTTGTGTGTGTCTTAATTAATCGTTTGAGTGCCGACGAGCGCCATCGCGCTCGTGCGCGTACTAACTAAATTTGCCACGAGCGTGATGGTGCTTACGAAATGAGTTGCTGTTTAGTGCGCGGTAGGGGAGGTAGCTCGCACGCATCACTACCAGCTCCAGGAAAAGAAAATTTTTAACTCATAATGTCTGGAATACGAAAATAATTCGAGTGAAAATTATCGTTTTAAAAGTTGTGAAGAAAGTGATAGTGGGAGTGACATTGTGGTGCGCTCACAATTTGGCGTAATGCAAATTTAGAGTGATAGTGATAATAATGACGATAACAATTATTTCGCTGATACGGAGGATGTAGCGGACTGCGAAAATACGATGTGACCTCGATTTCAGTTTTTGTTATAATTTTTGTTCACAATATATATTTCCATAATTTTTTTTGTATTTTATTATCCTTGTACAAGTTTTTATTAAGAAAACACTGAAAAAATTATTAAAATTGGTTAATTTTTGGAATAGATACAGTTTTTTTCTTTGGCATTTTCAAGTATATATGAGTAAAAAACCATGGCACTAAAACGGTTAATGTAGGGCAGTCTGAAGTGTGCAGGTTGGTTATATAGTCTTTAGTCTCACTTGTTGCGGGCCATCACGCTGTTCGAATAAGTTGACATTATAAGTCAGCAACATAGCTGTTTCTCTTTCTAACCAATAGCATCAATCAAATGACTGTCTCAATAGCACGTTAGCGCAGTAATTCTGTACTGGTGTGCACATCTTTATTATTAACTGATTGTAAAAATGTATTTATATAAATAAATGTTTTACACTGTACGTTTAATTATATGAAAGTGATTTGATAATAATAATATAAGGATGGAATTTGAAAAAGATATTTAGGGTCTTATAAATGAAATAAATTTGAATTTTGTTTATTTATAAATGTGATACACTGTCATACATATCGTCTTTGTTGTACTTTTGACTTGATTAGATTTGCTTCATGTGAAAAATATATTAATAAACACATGGCCGACACTACAAGGATATGTTTCCCAACCACATCGCGTTCAAACAAAACAATGACTTTTGAGAATGGTTTTTTAAAACTGCTCAGCGACATGTTTGTAGACACAAAATTATAGATACTAACCGGTGGTGATACTACAGAGTTGGTGATACAAAAACAAATTATTTACAACAAACAAAAGAGGGAAACAAAACAATCTCCTATCCTTAGTGATTTTATTGTTTTTTAAGCACTCATTCACAGTGCAATAACGGACCATTATATTGAATTATTATAAATAGTTATCAATTAAGACTGAATTATACAAGTTAAATTTAACCAAACATCGCAAAATGAGCAAATCACACACGCACACATCAAGCGGCAACCTCATAACGCGTACCTTTAATCATACTCTTTGTCTGCGGGTGACATTAAACTGGCGGGAGGGGGGTGAGTGTTGCTTCTTTACGCAATAATAGTTAATGTTATTTGGCGAAAGGGCCCTTATATTGCATACAAAAAGAACCTATCGAGCACGAGTAGAATCTGCACTACGAGGATCCATGCAGGCATTTTGTAAACATTTAAGAGTACGTAGTATTTCTAATTAAACTATATTGGAAAACTTTTCATAACGTAAATATACTGCCTACTACATCTTTCACAAGTGTAAAAACATGACGCTTATTAAATGATATTATTTCCCACTACGTGATTATGTAAATATCTATCACAGATATAATAAATATACATTTTAAAATACAAAATTATTACAGTGGCATAAAGTCATTTGTATAGAGTTTCTACGAACTTTTGATATACTTTTGACTACTTGAATATCATTCATAAACTAGTTTATATAGCTATGGTAATTTAAATATCTTTTAGGTATTCAAAAATAATAGCTTAGGTAGTGATGTATAACTCTGTAAAATAGCTATTTTAAAGCTTAATTTTTCGTAAACGGATCCACGAGTCAAAAATGTTTTTATGATACACCCACCAATATTTTTGAAAGACCTATTCATTGATACCATTCGCAGTGTGGTATGCGAGAAAAAAATTCAGCTCCACTTCACATCTAAAGAAGATAACTAAAAAAAATTTTTTAAAGATGCGAGTAAAACTGCTGTGACATACATACGGAAAGACATACCATACTAAATATGCTATTTGAGAAAAAAATTCAGCCCTATACGTGAACGTGTAGAGAAGGTGATCTAAAAAAAATTTTCAAAGAATCGAGTAAAATGGCTGTGACATACAGACGGAAAGACATACCATAGTGAATGTGGTATTCGAAAACAAAATTCAGCCCCACTTTACGTGTAGAGAAGATGATCTAAAAAAATTTTTCAAAGAATCTAGTAAAATTAAAAAGAATAAACCCCCTTAAAGTTTTATTTAAATCGACAATCGGTTATTTTTCGTGAAGATGCAAGATGAGACAAAGTGCAGATTATATCTCATTGTATTTTCCATAAATAATATGTTAATCCATAAAACTCGCAGGTCTGACAAGGTCATTAAACGTGTAACACTTGAATAAAGGAAAAATGATATACATTTCGACAACACAGAACGAATGTCAATATCAATTACCGGTTTAATTTTAATTAATTTAAGCATGCTGTTGCCATCATCTTAAAAAAGCCATAGACATTGATTATTTTTCCATCACCATTTTTATAAAGCCGTTATGTACTTCGTTAGATTGCGATTATGCCTTTTATTTCTTATTAACAACTCTTGACATATTAACATTACTTACAATTATTGACATATCAGAAATACTTACAATTATTGACATTAAAAATACTTACAATTCTTGACATATTAAAAATACTTGCAATTCTTGACATATTAAAAATACTTACTATTCTTGGCATATTAAAAATACTTGCAATTCTTGACATTAAAAATACTTGCAATTCTTAACATATAAAAAATACTTACAATTCTTGGCATATTAATAATACTTACAATTCTTGGCATTTTAATAATACTTACAATTCTTGACATATTAAAAATACTTACAATTCTTGGCATATTAAAAATACTTACAATTCTTGACATATTAAAAATACTTGCAATTCTTGACATATTAAAAATACTTACTATTCTTGGCATATTACAAATACTTGCAATTCTTGACATTAAACATACTTGCAATTCTTAACATATAAAAAATACTTACAATTCTTGGCATATTAATAATACTTACAATTCTTGACATATTATAAATGCTTACAATTCTTGGCATATTAAAAATATTTACAATTCTTGACATATTAAAAATACTTGCAATTCTTGACATATTAAAAATACTTACTATTCTTGGCATATTACAAATACTTGCAATTCTTGACATTAAAAATACTTGCAATTCGTAACATATAAAAAATACTTACAATTCTTGGTATATTAAAAATACTTACAATTCTTGACATATTATAAATGCTTACAATTCTTGGCATATTAAAAATACTTACAATTCTTGACATATTAAAAATACTTGCAATTCTTGACATATTAAAAATACTTACAATTCTTGACATATTATAAATGCTTACAATTCTTGATATATTAAAAATACTTGCAATTCTTGACATATTAAAAATACTTACAATTCTTGACATATTAAAAATGCGTGTATTTACGAAAATAACTTTTTGCTTTAGTATTATGGTTACAAATTGTTTTTTTTATTTTTTACTCTTTCATAATTGCCAATTGCTGAATTGTTTGGTTTTTTTGTTTCAAAAGTACATTTTCTAAATTTCTTTAGTGTTTTAAATTATATTTTTAAGAATCTCTTCGTTACTCGTGAAAGGATATTTAAGTTTTAAAAATGGACGATAAATGGTATATATACTATTTATGAAAATTTTATAAGACATCTCTGATAAACATACTGTTTGTAACTTATTTAAAAGTATTATTCTCGATACAAATCATCTCATACTTATTTAAAAAATTGCTTACCTGACCTGTTCTATATAAAAAGACTTTTAATTTAAGTTCACCAAAAAAATATCAAATACTACATTAACTATTAAATTCAAGCATATTTCTTGCTCTCTTATGCAGTCTTACCTGTCACGTCACAGTTAAAGAGCTTATAAAAAAAATGGGGAATAGTATATTCGTAAACAATATGCAAGCCCTCTCACAGCGCTGCCAGCAACTGACACATGAGTTGTAAATTTTTCCAAAATTAGCCGCAGACAATGCAATGAAGTGAATTAAGGCGTTAGCGTGGTATAACGGAGTTACAAATATCTAATTTGCATTTAAATCAAGGAGGCAGCTCACAAAATGTTCTTAATGTTGAAAATGTAGGCCGTATTACCGTGTCACCGTAGGCTGATTCAACCAGTAGTTGTTTCGATTACGATTCGACAGATTATGCAAAATTCTTGTTTGTGCCTGTGATTTGTTATTAATGAGCGACTTTATTCACTTAAACATTACAGCATATTATTCTCAATTATTTTCTAGGGTTCTTATCATGTGAGGGATAATCGGTGACTTTTTGAATAAAAGATGTTTTTTTTGGCAAATAAGCATTTTATTTTTCAACATCATTTGTTTTTTGCTTCAAATCAATATCGAATCTGTCTAAAGGTCTGAATAATATTCGTCAGTGTTCGTTCTATCCTTCTCAAGGTAATTTATGTGAATGACACCGTATGCATCCCAAAAAACTGTGGCCATGACCTTGTTGCTGACAGATCCACCTTGGCCTTCTTTGGTGCACGTTCACCCGGTGAAACTCACTCTTTGGATTGTTCCTTGGTCTTTGGTGTCTTATGATGGATTGTGACGGATTGCATCTGAACATCGCCAAACACTCCTTTGAAGTGGTCACATAGTTGCACTTATGGTCAACACACGTGTGCACCCGTGTATTGTCTTAATGGAACAGTACTTTTTATTCATTTGTTTTTTGCTTCAAATCAATATTGACTCTGTCTCAAGGTCTGAATAATATTCGCCAGTGATCGTTCTATCCTTCTCAAGGTAATTTATGTGAATGACACTGTGTGCATCCCAAAAAACCGTGGCCATGACCTTGTTGCTGATAGACCCACCTTGGCCTTCTTTGGTGCACGTTCACCCGGTGAAACCCACTCTTTTGATTGTTCCTTGGTCTTTGGTGTATTATGATGGATTGCGTCTGAACATCGCCAAACACTCCTTTGAAGTGGTCACATAGTTGCGCTTATGGTCAAGTGTGAACAATCGCGGCACCTGTCTCACAGATAGTTTTTTCATGTCCAAATATTCATGTAAAATGTGATGTACCTGCTCAGTTGAGATGCCTACAGCCTCAACCACCTCACGTACTTTCATTTTCAAATCGAACAAAATTATTCCATGAATTTTATCGACAATTACTGGCATGATGACCTCTTTTGAGCGACCTAAATATTCGGCGTCACTTGTGCTGGCACGTTCACAATGGTACTTAGGAAACCACTTCTTAACCATTGAAATTGATACAGAATTGCCATAGTATTTATCAAGTCTTTCCTTGGTTTCAGTGATGGTTTTTTTTACGCAAAAAATAATGCTTAATCAACACATGAAATTCACTTTTTTCAATTTTTGTTAAATTTCACGAGGTTGTCTGCTTTTAATGGCTGTCAAACACAAACTAAATGACGCAGCTTGCTCAAAATTTAACAGTAGTCTATTAATAGATGGCGATTGACGGCAGTAGTGTTGAAAATTCAAAAAGCTACTAACTTCTCAAACTGCCTTTGTACCATGCTGTATCCCTTAATGTTCATTTCTTATGATGAAGCTACGAATTAAGAACAGATTTCCACAGGTTTTCTTAACATAGTCTGATTGTATATACGTAGCTTCAAAAGGAGAGATAAAATTAATAAAAATGACAATAAATCAAAATTGGTCGCGTATTTTTCGTTATTGCTCAAATACGAACAAACAGACAATAGCATTCTATTGACATAATGTGATGATAAATATATGATCTTGTGAAAAATTCTAATGGCCCTAAGATCGATCACAGTTTAAACCAATCTCGGATTTCAATTAAACTTGATAAGCGAAAGAGTTTCTTTTATCTGTTTTTAATTTATTAATGTTCGCATTACACAAGAGAGTACCCAATTTAATTGAGTATGACGTGGAGATTTTTGCACAGTTGGTAGTCATTACTCAAAAACTTAAGATTAATTATACGTATTCTAACAATGCACATGGGCATTGAAAATGATTAATACAATAATTTCTTCTCCAGAATCGCCACTTTCGTTTTCCAATTTGGCTTTTTTTAATTAATAGTGTAAACCTACTAACTATACTACTGTTTTAGTGCCATCGTTTTTTATTCATATGTACTTAAAAATGCCAAAGAAATCTTTTGTTTTTGATGTCATTTACCCTTGTCTCAAAAAAAAACTGTATTGCTTCCAAAAATTATCCAATTTTAATAATTTTTTCGGTGTTTTCTTAAAAAAAACTAAATAATGAAATACAAAGAAAATTATGGAAATATATATTGTGAACAAAAATTATAACAAAAACTGAAATCAAGGTCATATCATCATTTTCGCAGTCCGGTACATCCTCCGTATCAGCAAAATAACTGTTGTCATCACTATTATCACTATCACTCAAAATTTACATTAAGCCAAATTGTGAGCGCACCACAATGTCACTCCCACTATCACTTTCTTCACAACTTGAAAAACGATCATTTTCACTCGAATTATTTTCGTATTATGGGTTAAAAATTTTCTTTTCCTGGATCCTTTTTATATTGTAATGACTAATAATATTAGAATTTGATGCGCGCAAGCGACCTCCCCTACAGCGCGCTAAACAGCAACTGATTTCGAGCGCGATGGCGCTCACGGCAAATTTAGTTAGTACACACACGATTGTATATATGTGCTTCAAAAGCATTATATATAAAAATTGTATATATAAAGATTGTTATATATCAGATTGGTAATTAATGCTCATGTTGTAGCCAAACAGAATATTTTCACTTCTCCCTTAAAGCATGAAGTTGTTTTTTTATTGCAGTGTGAGGGAGAGAGTGCAGCTGTGTCAGATATTCAGCCCTGTATAGTATGGCATCATTAGACGCTCAATCATGGCTCAAGCATATTGAAGAAATACTGATGGATTGACAAAAGATTGCTCGTCTAATTGTAAACATTTCTTCAATAATAAGTCAATCATTACAATTAGGCAATTAATCATTCATAAGTCCTTCAGTATTTTTTTAATATGATTGGGCTATGATTGATCATCTAATGGTTGCCTATCATTTACTTTACTCAAGATGCACTGTTAAAAATTGGTATGTTGTATTGCTTTCGCATTGACCTTGCCTTTATTGTTCGTTAACATACCACATACTAACTCTATTTTTCATTGGCTTGAGAGAAAAAATAACATCATATAATTTTACAAGCAGAAAGAAAAAGATGGATCTATTTCGCTGACGATGACAGAAAATTTATTTTTATAGGTTATTCTCAAATCCATTTCGTTGCGAAATAACAATTTCAGAAAATACTCTTTTATAATATTATAAGTATTCTACGAAATTGTTAATTGCCAACGTAAGTAGATCTAAGACATTCAGCAATTTTGAGTATAGATTTTATTGGTGTTTGCTGATACAAAATATTTTTTATGAGATGAGGTACAAACAATGTTAGTAACTATATAATTTTATTAAAAAGTTACTCGTCTAACCTTCAGTCAGAGTAAATTATTTAAAGATATATTAGCCTATAAATTTAGCCGTCACATCCACTGTTTAAGCTATTTTTCGGTAAAAGGAAATAATGCATTTTGACATATGTACCTGTCAATATGGTGTCAAAATAAAGATTTTGCAATGATACAACATGCGGACATCTGCTTAAAGGCTTTTTCTAAAGGATTATTCCGTAACATTTACGTTATTTATGAACTAGCATGATACAAAATAATTCTTACAACATGCGGACATCTACTTAAACGCTTATTCCGTAACGTTTACGTTATTTATGAACTAGCATGATACAACATAGTTCTTACAACATGCGGACATCTGCTTAAAGGCTTATTCCGTAACGTTTACGTTATTCATGAACTAGCATGACACAACATAGTTCTTACAACATGCGAACATCTGCTTAATGGCTTATTCCATAACGTTTACGTTATTCATGAATTAGCATGATACAACGTAGTTCTTACAACATGCGAACATCTGCTTAAAGGCTTATTCCGTAACGTTTACGTTATTCATGAACTAGCATGATACAACATAGTTCTTACAACATGCGGACATCTGCTTAAAGGCTTATTCCATAACGTTTACGTTATTCATGAACTAGCATGACACAACATAGTTCTTACAACATGCGAACATCTGCTTAATGGCTTATTCCATAACGTTTACGTTATTCATGAATTAGCATGATACAACGTAGTTCTTACAACATGCGAACATCTGCTTAAAGGCTTATTCCGTAACGTTTACGTTATTCATGAACTAGCATGATACAACATAGTTCTTACAACATGCGGACATCTGCTTAAAGGCTTATTCCATAACGTTTACGTTATTCATGAACTAGCATGATACAACATAGTTCTTACAATATGCGGACATCTGCTTAAAGGTTTATTCCGTAACGTTTACGTTATTCATGAATTAGCATGATACAACATAATTCTTGCAACATGCGGACATCTGCTTAATGGCTTATTCCGTAATGTTTACATTATTCATATACTAGCATTATACAACATAGTTCTGAATATGAACTAAACCTGGTATCTTTTTAAGCGTGTTTTTTTTAATTTTTCTGGTTATCGAAGAAATCAAAATTACCTTCTCTTAATTATTGGAATCAATACGTGGCTCTATTATAGGAGAGTGTACCTTCACCCATCGTCATGCATATTTTGCGTGCTTACTTGCGTTACTTTACTCGCTTTTCACCCTGACTGGAATTCATGACGTAATAGCGCTCTGTGTTCACTTTGTGAAATTGCCATATTTTGTTTGTTCTTTAATCGCCAAAACTCGCTTGCTAACTGGACAGAAATCAAATACCACACTCTATATAATCTACCATAGATATTTGAGAAGTTTCAAAGCCATTTCAAAATTCCCACACAACTTAACCACAATACTTTAATCAATATGTGATTCCAATTCGGAAATAATCAAACTATGTCTACGCCTAAAGTTTCATAACAGATATTAAATAAACACACTTGTATCAAAACAGTGTTTAATTAAACAATTTATTTAGATAAGAGTGTTCATGAAATCGCTCTAAATAAACTATCCAATAAAGTTTCATTTTTGCCCACAGTAAGACTTCAAATTCACGTCCGTGCCTACCATCAGCCGGCTGGAAGCGAAAAGCCAAGGATCTACCGCCAGCACACGAACTCCTCGCCTCGCCTAGCTTTAAGCTCTTCCTCTACTCATGCAAGCAGTGCGATTTCAAGTGCAACGCTATTAAGGAACTTACACAACATAGAGTAAGTAGTTCTAGTTGGATAAAACGTTCTTGATTAATTTGGTTGCATTAAAAAAGTCTTTTCGATTTTTTATAGGTGTTATTGTATTCTCCATAAGTAATATATTAATCCATAAAACTCGCAGGTCTTGTAGGCTCATCGAACACGTAAACTTAAAAAAAGGAAAAATTGTATACATTTTGACAACATAGAATGACTGTCAATGTCAGTTAACAGTTTAGTTTTAATAATTTTATGCGATGGCAACACATTAAAAAAGGCTATAGATTTTTATTGTTTTTTATAAATGTTTCTAAAAAGCTTCATTAGATTTTTATTGTACTTTTATTTCTTATCAACAATTCTTGATATATTAAAAATATGATGTGCGCATATTTATGAAGATAGGTTTTTGGTTTTGTATTACTGGTACAAATTCTTTTTTATTTTTTACTCTTTCGTACCAAATTGTTTGTTTTTTTTTTTTTAAATTATTTTTTTTTTAATTTCTTTAGTGCTTTATATTAGTTAGTGTTTTAAATTGTATTTTTAAGAATCTCTTGGTTACTCGTGGAGGGACCTTTAAGTTTTGAAAATGGACAATAAGTAGTGTACCTAGATAGATGCTATTAAAAAGAGATATACGAGATGTGTTCAAAAAGTATCGCGAATTTTGAATTTTCGCAGGTTACGTATATTTGAATTTCGATTTTTTTGTGGCGTTATGCTGGTACCGCGCACTTAATTTCGTTTTTCACACAAAATTTGATACAGGTTCTTTGTTCCATTTTTTTGAATAGGTAAAAATAGAAGACGAGCCAAAACACGTGCAAGCAAAGCAACTGTCAACAATTAACTGAACATTCAAAATGGCCGAACTTGTCGGCATAAGTGAGAGACATGAGTACCAACATAATGCTACAAAAAAATCGAAATTCGAATATACGTAACCCGCGAAAATTCAAAATTCCCTATACTTTTTGAACATATAACTTATACTTTTTGTATGAGTGAATTACTGCTATAGAAGTTGTGCAGGATGCTATCAGTACCATCTGATGATAAATGAATAAACATTTGGTTACACTTCTGTCATTTTTTCATGTGAAGTTCACATAGTGTATATATTGTAATTAATCAATATTATGTATAATGCCTACATTAGTGTGATATATAAAAAAATTGTAATTATTCATAAAATCGATACAGAAAAGATTCGTTTTTCATAAATTTAATCTTATATTCACTCGTAACATAACCTCTTTACATTCAATGACATTTTTTATTTTCTGTCAATAAACTACTTCACTGATATTGAAATACATGTAACCAAAGGTAATTATTTCTATTATATTCAAATGACCTCTATGTTTCTTGCATGATTCCTGCGTCTAGAATACAAAATTATAGACATTAAAGGCACAAGTCGCTATAAATTGATAGCAATGTAACATTATTAATTAAAAATTAATTTTATATTACCCTACAAGAATGCAGAAAATAAAACAAGTCATATGGCACCCCTGATTTACAATATGTATTGATTATATAACATTTGATTTATATAACATTTTTTGTTATATATTAAACATTTGTTATATATTAAACTTTGTTATATATTAAACATAAACAAAAATCCACAGTATTAATTTGATTTTATTAAAATAATCATCTTCACAATCTACACACATTTAGCCATTGTATTAATAAGTTTGTAAATGTCATTTTTTGTGGAAGGATGTACCTTGCGAATAAAAATCTATGAAGTTTGACATCTTTTCCCTCTCTACTAGCTTATGATTGTCAAATGCCAAAAAAACATGATAATCGCTTGGAGAAATGTCGGGAGGATATGGTGGTTAGAGTAGAATTTCCTATGCCTTACTCTTACTTCGTGTATGTCTTACAGTCTGAGGTCTTGCATTTTCTTGCGTAAATAACGTTTTGTTATGATTCATGCACACATTCACTTTACATACTGGCTACTTCACCCATAATTGGATACTCAAAAAAAAAATACTTAAAAAATTGCTCAAAATATGTCAGTAAACTTAAAACTATGATGTTTTCCCCGAAAACTTTGAAAACTCTGAGGGTAACAATTGACTTTTATTGCAGTCATGTAAAGCTTTGTGTCAAAATATTTAGTTATGTGATCTGTAAAAATGAGCAATTAAGTAGAAATGGGTTGTTCTATTTCTGTCACATGCTTAATATCATTCTATTTATCAGCAGCGTCATTTTATAGTGATGTACACGACCAATTCCTGAAGTTGACAATCTTCAAGTACATTACGATTTGCGTGGTTCAACGTATAACAATATCGCATGAAAAATCAAAATGTTTTCCCGTGATGAAACTTAATAACAATACGTTATTTTTCTCCCAATGAATTTTAATAGCGGCCTCGATCATGTATATCAAATAAGTCGATAATTGATTAGTGAACCTCACTTGGAAATCATTTTTAAAAGAAATCTTGACAGTGCCTGCATTTATTAAATTGTTTCGTAAAAGTTTGAAGTTTTGCGGAACATTATTTGGTCTAAATTTGGTTCGTAGCAAATGCAGAGTTTTGTTATTCGCTTCTTGTTTGCTTTTCAATAACACTTTTTTATTCAATAGCTCACAAGCTGTATCGACTCATGTAAAGTCACGAATCAAGTGACACATCACAGTGGTGTAGTTCGACATCATATATTCTGATTAGCGGACAATTTGTGTTTCGATGTACAGCTATACAATATTAAAATGCAATATTAGTTTTAATTTCAATCATTAAGTAATTACATTTATAGCGAATTTAACGCAGTGAAACATTGTCATACCTTATTCTTAACCCGAAATCCATGACATACTAATAGGATATTTTTTTGGAGTTATACTTCTTTAGGCGCGTTATGAAAAAATGATGAGAGTGAAATTTTAAGATTCGTCACACAAAAGTTACAGTATGAAGATGCAGCGGTTGCAGTCTCGAAACAAAAGCTATTTGTACCATTGTCACCTCTGTTCACTGTTTTCATATTCATAGAATTTATCCACATGTTTCTAGTGTCTACATTCACACACGTGTTTTAGTTTCATATAAGTGCGATTTATATATGTGCTGATAAATTATATTCAGTAGTGATTTAAATTCAATATTTTGATTAATATATTTACTATTCGTAAATATTAGTGAAAAAATTGTGTTTATAGACTTTTTCAAGTGCTCCAATATAATTGAGGTTATCTGTCCGTATGTATTATTTAATGATGCCAAGGAAGTATAACGTCTCACGCGTGTACATAAGTACACGCACCTTTTTTTTTTATACATGCCACAAATACTTTATTAATCTGCCCTGTCAAAAAACTTGTATAGTAGACAATGCCAAATGCTGTCCAGCAGACAAAATAATAAGTTTTGAGGCCAAAGCGGTATTTTTAAGGGAAGTGGTACTTGATTCTTTGAAGATATCCAGTGCCCAATGACGGGTTCGCTTTTCTTGTTGCAAGTAAATATGCATTCAAAAAAGTGATATGTTTTCTTTTTGTAGCGATGAAAGAGGGGGATTAGCAAATTGTCAAACTTTGCAATTTGCCATCTTCTATCAGCTTATGTGGAACCCATTTTTTCAGCTACCCTGACTTTCTTATTTGATGGTTGTTGTAAATGCAAACAGATTGTCTCATCGCACATTGTAACCTTAAATTCTTCACAAGTTGCAGATGAATTAGATGATATCTCGTTCTTTGTCACCAATAATAGAGGATCACCCTGAACATGGTGCATTTTTTCATGATTCGTTTCTAGAAGACAATTTTTCAAACAACTTCTGCACAGCCCATTGTTTAGTATATCTTCGCTAAAAGCGAAGTAATTTGATAGATATCGACTTGCATGAATTATTTCTTAAAAAAAAAATGTTTAAGGTTTAATAACCGTAAACAAAGATATCCTGCCGTGCAGTGCAGTACACTATTTAAATGGTGACGTTTCGTATTGTTTAACAAGTTGTATTAATATTTGATTATGCCTGCTTCAATAACCGCACAAAACATAAACCGCACAAAGTCTTTTTTGGTCATCTGATGTGGTCATCTAATTGTCGAAATTCGACCAAAATTCATTAAATTTTTAAGATTGAACATTATTGAGGTTCTTTTGTTGAAGAAAATACCTCTATAATTATTGCATAAAATTGTTTGCGTTATATCAGCTGAGAGCGTGTACAAATACGTCATTAGCGTGTGTTGTTTACCTTAATTCCCTGCAATACTATTAAATTTAAAATTGAATGTTAGTCAATCTGACATTTTAAAATTCTTTGACCATAATCTCTACTCTGTCCAACTGTTTGACCACAGACTATTATGTTTTTGACATTTACAGTAAACGAGTCTTTTAATGAATTTGTAATATATAATTTTAGGTATTTATAAATGTAAAACACATATTATATATAAATTTTAGCTTTCTGCACTCCTTCTCCATATAAACTTTAACTATGCCCAATTTCATACTCCTCCATGCGCGCAATATTCTTAAAAAGAGGTACAAAGTTTTCTCTTCATATAATAATATATAGATATATTACTGTTTGTTAGTCTTTCTTCCACAATTAAAGGACACAATCTAATGTATTGGGTTGGCTAATACGTGATGAGTAGTCATTAATATTATAATTTTTTATTATAATTCCAATTTAAAATTAATTATTCTTTGATATAATAATCACCACCATTTTGTACTACATGTCTCCAACGCACTGGCAGAGAGTGGATAGCATCTGCCTAAAATTTAATGGGCTTGGAATGAAAAAAATGGCTTATGAATGTCGTCTTCATCAATGGTGGTCTTCATCATCAAAGTTTTTTTCGCATAAGGCGTTTCTAAGCGATCTAAACAAACAATAATCAGTGGGTTCGAGGTCTGCACTAAGTTCACTCGCCGTATTTGAAGCTTTTCCCAAGCGGTGTAAATGATTCTCTTTAGTTCCGTGGGAGCACCTTAACTCAGTTGATAGCATTAATCGGCTGTCTTCTTCAATTAGCGATTTTAACCTGTCTCTATCCAATTGTACCGGTCGACCAGAGTGTGGTTGATCACTCAGGGAAGAATCACCGCTATGAAACTACTGTAACCATCATTTACAGTAACTTCAGATATTGCTATAGAAGCTACACGTTGGCATATGTATGTGTAACTTCAGCAGCAGAGTGACCAGATTGGTACTCACAGACAATGTCTCACATGTGTCTTAATGTCGTCTATAGTTTATGCGTGTTAATAGTGCGGCGTCTTAGTTACTACTGAATCAGTGAGAGCATGCTGCATCCTTTGTACATCTTTGATCATGGAAGCTTCTAGAACGTTTCCATATTTTCTAAATAATTTTCGAAAAAACACACATTAGTTTTTAGCCAACCCAATAAATCCTGGATTAAAAGATAGATCATGTATAATTACGCTATCACTTACAGGAGCAGAGCAATTAATATAAACGCTAAAGAAAATTACGCCTGCGAACCTATAATTGAATACCTCTGCTATTAATTTAATTTTTTATTATTGCTCTGCACGTTAATCCAGACTACGATTGCATAAATTGCACAACGTAGTACACTGCACCGCAATAAATGTTAAAAACCAGATCTGGTATAACCATATGTAAGGTACAGACTACTTAAGCCTGATTGGCATCTATACCTATTACATTGAAAACAAAATTTTTTACACATTCCTAACACAATGCAGATAAAGTTGTTTGTAAACTAAAAGTGATTTAAACAAATAATATACAAAACAGGAATGTCCAACTTGCACTCAATTTTATGTACACCACTCATTTCTCATCAGTAGCGAGGTCAGGTCATTCATAAGGTTATAGAATTACTTGTTACTGCATCAATTCAAATTTAATCAAAAGCCTCAAATCCTAATGTTGTAACTGTCTCAAATACTAATGTTGTAACTGTCTCAAATACTAATGTTGTAACTGTCTCAAATACTAATGTTGTAACTGTCTCAAATCCTAATGTTTTAACTGTCTCAAATCCTAATGTTGTAACTGTCTCAAATCCTAATGTTGTAACTGTCTCAAATACTAATGTTGTAACTGTCTCAAATCCTAATGTTGTAACTGTCTCAAATACTAATGTTGTAACTGTCTCAAATCCTAATGTTGTAACTGTCTCAAATCCTAATGTTGTAACTGTCTCAAATCCTAATGTTCTATCAATTCAAATATTCTATCAAAGGTCATAAGTCTTGTGATGAATTCAACACATGGTGCGTTGGATTAATCACAAAATTTACTCACACTGTCGAATATTCTTTAAGTAATTTGAAATTGAATAAAGCGTCTTAGGCATCAATAATCAAATTCAAAATTCCTTCAATTGTATTCAAGAAGGACAAAAATTAACCTGGATTTTGATCCAAATCCAATCATAATTCCAATCATAATTCCAGTTGAACTCCCAGTTCAAAGTAGTTTTTGTATCCAACTCTAATATACAGATGAAAATAGACAGATGGGCCTCTCTTTCAGTTTTTAAAGATGGATTCTATGTCTACTAAATTCTACTGGAAAATAGGATAATAAATGGTCCTTTCCAGGCTACTCATGCGGGCGGAGGAGCGGGCAGGTGGCGTGGAGGACGTGGCGCTGCTGGTGGTCGCCCCGCAGCTGCATTGCTCCAGTGCGCTCGATGCCCCTTCAGAGCGGCTACTCGGTTGCAGGTATGGCCAAAAGTGCATATTCATTTTTAAGATTTTTTAATGTATTGGAGCCTGAAAATGAAACTGTTGAACACCCCACAGGTGTATCTATTATTACCAATTAGTGCACCAGCCTTGATTTTTGACCATAAAAGTAATCAAGTTTTGATATAGCCTTTTGGAATGATCTCACTTTATGTCAAAAACTATAGGATTTTTAAATTTTTGACATTTTGTAGACTTGCGTCTTTTAAAGGAAACACCATAATAAGAAGAATGCATACGAAAGTTTGAATTACATTTTGAAAAATCTTTTCTATGAAACCCAACTCGTTAAGGTCTGCGAAAAAATATTTTTCATCCTCCAATTTGACATACAGGAGGTCCACAAAAAACATTAAAACTATAGATCATACATTCTATGTATTTCTATGTATTGACTAATTAATCTAAGTATTCTTGTAAAATTAAATTACAATTGAACTTAAATTGATAGAATGATGATGCTTTGATGTATGGCTAGATCATAGACTTAATAAACAATGAATAGACAAACAAAGCGTACGAGCGAGAACAAATTTTTTTGACATTATTGTGAATGGAAAAGAGATGACAATATGTGCACAGATAAAACTATTTTGACACATAAAAATCTCCCATAGCCTCTTGATATACGGACAAGATCATGGACTTAATAAACTATGAATAGACGAACAAAGCATGCGAGCGAGAAGATATTTTTTTTGACATTACTGTGAATGGAACAGAGATGACAATATGTGCACAGATAAAACTATTTTGACACATAAAAATCTCCCATAGCCTCTTGATATACGGACAAGATCATGGACTTAATAAGCTATGAATAGACGAACAAAGCATGCGAGCGAGAAGATATTTTTTTTGACATTACTGTGAATGGAACAGAGATGACAATATGTGCATAGATAAAACTATTTTGACAGATAAAAATCTCCCATAGTCTCCCGCTTCGTTAGCGTCCCCCGTATTTTAATGTTTTTCTATATTTTCAAATAATATTTTATAATAAGCCTTGGTGTCTTGTTCAGTATTGGATAGTGAAGTGACATATAAGGATAACCCAAATAAAGGGTCACTTCATAGGCACTTTTTTATAACTTATTTTCCGCTAAATTATTATGTCACGAGACTTTGTTAAATATAGGTATTTTATGTTTTATTGGATTGACATCTAGAGATGACGTTATTTTATCAACGTGTCATATCGATATATAAAACAATATTCAAATGAAAGAAGATCTAAAATTGGAAAATAAAATTACGTTTAGACACATCAATGTATTTCAAACAAGAAATGAAATGACACTAGTAGCGAAATTACTTTCTTGGTCTGTTACGAGAGCTATTCAATACTGTCATGATCTTTTTAACTCGTTTCGAAGTGATAAATTTGCATATTCAATATTTTTAATCCCAGAAACTTTCTTTTCTAAAGTCTGCATTCTAAAGTCTTTTGTGTTTAATTAATAAACAAGAAGTTTTGGACAAAATCAAACAAGTATACAAATAGTTTAGAAATTTAAAATTTAAATATGGCACCGTTAACATAATTTCTATGAGACGTAGGTAGGTTTTAATAAATATAACAAGTGTAAAATATTTATACAATACATTCAACAGCCACTAGCAATTTCTACCTTTCTAAGAAGCGGAACTAAAAAATATTTCAAAATAATCCTATTCGACTCAAAAAAGTCACTTGCAATTTCTAAAAAAGTTAGGAATTGCAAGTAACCTTTTTGAGTCAAATAGGACCATTTCGAAATATTTTTTAGCTCTATACGATCTAGACCATCCAATTATATCTGCAGATAAAATATTACTTTTCTATGGAGAGTTACAATGAAACGAAGTTAAAAATTGCTCGGAAATTTATAAAATTAATATTCTTTCTGGTTTAACTTCCATCGAAAAACGCGTTTATACTCCTTATCTATTATATGATAAAATTTCAGAAGAAATTCGATTGACTGATAATATTTAAGATGACCATCAGGTAGTGTTTAAGACGTGTCCTCGGTTTTGTTAGACAGATTACATAACTCTTCTGGTTAGCGATACAATCACGAACTAATGATTTTAACAATTTTGAATTATAACAATTTTATCACGCTCGGTAAGAGTTTTCTTATTTGGCCATCAAAAGATATATTCGGTATATGTTTAAAATGTGAATGTTATTTTAGAGAATGTTAAAACTCATGAGTTTTAAAGTGACCAAGAAAAGAATTATTCAAAACCGTAGAAATAGTATATTTTGTTTTAGTAATGTCATTGTATGAAGATCTGCTCGTGATTATTTTTTTGAAAATGAACGTAATTCGTACTTAAAGTTTATTTTGATATTATTAAATCATTTGAGGAGTTCAAGATGTCAGTTTCTATATTAACAAAGGTCGGTAGAAAAATTGCATTGTGTTTTAAAATCAATTAAAGTACACATTTTTTACCCTACGATGTTTGTTTTATTCTGCACGTTAGATTTTACGAGTATCTCCTATACAAAAATGCTCAGACTTATATATTTTCACGGTGCATCCAAATAATACACCCAAAATATTTAAGATTAAGCAAAGAAAAATATAATTAAAAAGGCCACATACAAGGTTTTGCATAAAAATTTAATCAATAATTTAATTTTGAGTTACTCGTGTGGAATTTAATTATATTCAAAAACACGAATAGGTTAAATTGAAGCAGAGTTTCTGATTATAGTTAATAAATCCAAAAAAAAATTTACTTTGTCTACATAAGTATTCTTTTCTTTTCATATCATCGATGTAATATCGATATACAAATTCGTCACTTATCACTCACACATATGTACATTTACGTAAACAAAGGCAACTCAATTTCGGTAATACAGAAAAAGTAGAGTATGTTCGTCTATTCATAGTATATTAAGTCTACGGGATATGCAGACATGACGAAATTATGAATTTGATGCTTTTGGCCATCCGTCTATGGAATCCTAAAAAATAAGATTATTTTTATGAAAGTGAAATGAACCATTCAAAAACTAAACTTTCTTTGTAAACAAAATTTAGAAATTTACAAAAGGCAATGGTTTACAAACATTCTCTTTTGGAATGGAATGAAGTATTGATTATGGAACCAACTGACCATACACGTCGTCGCCATGGTGTGTTGGGTGGATCACAAGGCGTGCGGCCTTTGCCGATGCGGCGTACCACGGGGACCCAGGTTCAATTCCCGGCCGTTCTTCGAACGGGGCTGGACTGGTGTTGTGGTTGGCTGTAAGAGATTGCTCTCATAGCAATAAGTCCGCCATATGTATCAATTAGATACATTAAAGTAGATAAATAAATAAACAACGAGGGTCCATCGTGTGTGTTTAAGTTATCGGAAAATTATAGATATATGAACGAATTATGGTAGACAACGTATTACAGACCATAATTCGGAGATTGAATTTACTTTAATATCTCTTTCCTAATGGGGCTTTGTTTTGCTTTTTTTTTATTTAATATTATGTTAATTCTGTGTATATATTATTATTTGTATTATAAATATCATTATTTAGTTTTTAAGTATCTTTTTAGCATTTACCAATCATTTATTCTACAAATGTACTCGCACTCACTTAATTCATTGTGCTTAGCTGTAAAAACTTACTCTTGTAGCAATAAGTTCGCCACTATATACTTAGTTTTCTCAGCTTGCAATAAAGTCTCATAAATCAGCTGAATTTGTTTCTTTTTTCAGCTCACTAGACATTCACAGGACAGCCACACAGTGCAAGTCGAAATTCCGAGTGAGTAATATTATTGCACGAATAATCATCATGGCGATGATTATATAATTAAAAATTAAATAACCATCGCCATGATTATTATTTAATTTTTAAGACTCAATTATTTTTCAAATTTCACCCTAAATATCATGTTGGCGCCTTCTCTACTAATAATACTTTAACTTTGTGGGGCTCGCGGTTTTCGTGTAATCTGTGATCAACACATGTCGAGTGGAATTTAAGAATTCAACTAGTGACGTGTTAGTTTTCATTTCTTCATTGTTTTATGTGTGGGAAATCTGAAGCAGCTCATTATAAACACAAACAATTAAAATTGTTCAGGTAATTATCAAAAAATTGATATGTCGGCAACTTTCTTGGTTTACAACCTAGCCGCCGACCCAGTTGATTGCCATCAAATGATGCCAACTTTTTTCTATCACGAGGTGACATTATTTGCAACTCCGATATCTGCCAGTTATTGAACTTGTTTAATGTTACAGTGTTTATTTCATATTTACCTTGTATTGTTTTTTTGTTTTTATAGCCAAAAAATGGTAAGGAGGTCCGTTTTTTAAATTATTTCGATTTATAACTTCAAAAGCTTGTTGGCTAGAATTTAGTAATTGTATACCTTTACAGACTTCACGACGACAACCACAATGATAATTTCAGAGTAAGGTTTCAAGATGGTGATATATCGATTATTGTCACGTATCACACGACGTGATAAAATTGTATTAGTACTAACCATTTTTCTAAAAAACCCTTTGGCTCTTATTATCATCAGGTCAACAGACATTTTAAATTTATGTCTTCGTATTGCTATTATTCATACAAGTTTTACTGTATCGCTATTGATTCATACGAGTTTTACCATGAGGAAATTGATGACTTTTATCTAATGAATACAGTTGAACAGAAAAACATTGAAGTGTTCTTTTTCTACTTATAAAAAACGAACTGAAGTAAAAAACAAATGTGCTGTGACATGCCTTGTAAAATTTTTGACAAATACCTTGTGTTATCATATAACCTATAAAATTTTTAATAAACCTATAAAATTTTTAATAGATAACTTAAGTTATCACGTAACCTATAACATTTTTGACACACACTATCTGTTGTCACATAGCCTATAACATTTTTGACAGATATCATGTGTCGTCATGTAACCTATAACATTTTTGACAGATACCTTGCGTTATCACATAACCTATAACAGTTTTGACAGATATCTTGTGTCGTCATATAACCTATAACATTTTTGACAGATACCTTGTGTTATCACATAACCTATAACAGTTTTGACAGATATCTTGTGTCGTCATGTAACCTATAACATTTTTGACAGATACCTTGTGTTATCACATAATCTATAACAGTTTTGGCAGAAATTTTCTGTTAACACATAGCTTATGAAATTTTTGAAAGATATCTCGTGTTATCACATAACCTATAATATTTTTGACTGATACCTTGGTATTATCATGTAACGTATAACATTTTGACATATACTTCTGTTACCACATTATCTATAACATTTTTGATAGGTACCTTATGTTATTACATAACCTATAACACTTTTGGCAGATACTTTGTGTTATCTCATAATTTATAAAATTTCCGATGGATACCTGAGTTATAAATAGTGCTATCTGCTGAGCGTTTATTTGATAGCCTCCATTTCTTAATTATTTTAGCTAAAATTTATTAATTATCTTAATTTAAATATCTTTTGATAATGCCTAGCACTGACTTGGCAGAATAAACTGTATATATGAGATTGGTTTTTCCGAGAGAACGGGCATAGAAATTAACACCAACTATAACATGATATATCTTAATTTTAAATGTGTAATTAGAAAAACCTTTTCACTAATGCTGCCAAATGAACCCTACTGCTTTTCCAGGATGAATCTATTTCATACTTTTGCTAATCTACAATCTTTGCTAATATTGATTTCTCGTCATTACATTTCAGCTGAAAACCAGTACACAGTAGACGTGTTTGTGTGCGAAGGATGCGGATTTGAGACATGCAGCAAGATGGCGTTCAGAGTGCATGAGTGCCAGTCTTAGATCCAGATTCGGAGTACCTCAATTTATTGTTAAGAAGACTGTCGGTGACATGATAAGCAGCACGTGAAGAAGACTCGACTTTATATGAGTTATCTGTCTGCTTCGCGGATAGTGTTCACGCAACATCTGAATGAGATAAATTGGAAAACCACGTGTTCACATTCACTAGAAATGGTGTGCGCTTTGTAAAAGGGAGCCAACGTTATGCGTTGTTTCAATGCAGCTACCCTTAGACTTAAAATTGCACAATAGCAGTGGTCGACAATTAATAGAGTGACTTTCTGGATGCTTTTCATAATGCGGTTTAATTTTTAGAGTTTTATATTTGAAACAGTCTGAAGGAAACCCTATTCTTTGGCAACGTTGTCTGTCTGCACATCTGTTGTCAAATCATTTGTTGCAAATTTCCAATTTTTATATAAAGTGCTATTGTCCAAAACGAAATATCACATTTAAAATTATGTATAATTTAAATCTCGATGGGTCCCTACAAATGCAAAGGAGTTAATAAAAATGTTTCTACATAGATGTGCGAGGAATTGTTGAAGCAAGGCAGAGTGCAAGTGGATTTTTAAAGTTTTTTTAATCAATTAATAACAACATGGAAGACCATCAAAACAATTGATTTTAAAGTTTTTTTCCGAAGCTCTACATCGAAAAGGGCAATACGTATATAACTGAAATATATCTCCGTTGTTACACGTATCCTACATTTTAAAATTGTGAGCAATCTTCTTTATAGAAAAACTATGAATTCTTAAATTTTCAGACGGTTATATGCTCATTTGAAACGGCAACGGTTGCACATAGTCTTACACTTATTCTTTATACTTTGACGCATTATCTATGGATCTGGAA
Organism: Druceiella hillmani; assembly: GCA_039881145.1. Lineage (NCBI taxonomy): Eukaryota > Metazoa > Arthropoda > Insecta > Lepidoptera > Hepialidae > Druceiella > Druceiella hillmani. Next base: position 3,920,395 of record JAYKKI010000064.1, read on the forward strand.
ACGTTTTGGTTACAAAAATCTTACTTAACCACTCGAGTGTGGAAGTTTACAATATCTGAGCACTTGCGTCACGATATTGTGCCATGTACATTCTAGGGGTTAAACATTATATAAAAACCACACAAATTATCTAAATTTGCAAGTGACATTTGCAAAATTACAACAACATAGAGCAATCCGAACAATGCTCCGATTTCGACGACGTCAGTTATTTTGCAGTCAAGAGCTATGCTGTACTATGCAGCCTTTTCTTCACAAATTTCTTGGTATGTTTCACCACCATTTCATTAATTTCATGACTTATGAATATATTCCAGGTTTATACAAAAGTAGTTACCCCTACAAATATTTCTACAAACGCCAGACACACTCCTGTAAGAATATTTTGTGGTTAATTTCTCAAGATTTTCGCCACTTTGTCGCCTTATCACATCCCTTAAACAATTCAGCTCTTACTTGATAGGGTTTATCCGAGCTACTTGCTTTATCTATACTTTGAATCCTTTCAGTTTCTTCATCATGTGATAGGTGATCCGACAATGCCTAGATGGATGAGCGTTGATTCTCTTTCTCAATATTTTTCAAGAGGTTTTAGCGCTATTCTACCATCACTAATATATCTATAAGCCATTGTTTATAATAAAAATACCACACAATAATTGTTTATTATATAAAATACAAAAACTTTTACAAAGAGAGGCACACGTCAATTTTTCTTCACTTGGCATGTAACTGTTTCGACGTCTGAATCGCAACTAAAACAAATACTACCACAGGGTAAGTGGGGAAATTGTGGTAATAGTTGCGTGCGTAATAAACCTATTACAGGCTACTAGAGATGGAGGAATACCAATGATGTGAACGTATGGTTTTATGACGGAAGATTTGCCAAGTGCAAGTCATTTTGACACCATGTAATGAATTGCTCTATGACAATTTAAGCTTAATGTTCAAGCTTCTAAATATACTTAAATGCCACTCATACCCACTGGAAAGACTATTTTTATTCTTGCCCTAAGGTAGATACAGATCGAAAGTTTTTTCCAAAAAAGAAAGCCAGGTTTTTTCCATCCATAAAGCCAAAAAAAATATTGAGCCGTCACGAGACGCCTGGCAGATGTGAAACATCGTGTTCGTACAAGTAATATGCATAAAAGACAAGATTATTACAGGAACTAAATATAGCATAATGAAAAAATAAAGTATTACGAATTTCTTACAGAAAATGGTGACTTTATTTAATAAACATTTATTTACAATTAATACAAAAATAATGAAGCACAGGTTATATGCACCGTAGTAAACAACAGCGTCGAACTGAGTGAGGAGGGGGTTGCGTAGTCGGTTGCGTATGGCGACACGCCGCCATACCGTACACTCTACTACATATAGACTATATATATACCTTAGTATAGCACCAACGATCCGGTTTATACCTACGCCTATAGATGTTTCACATCAAAACAATAGAAAGAACATGGCCAAAAAGAGAAATAAATACGAAGTTTCATGTGTACAAAATGTACAAGGCAGAAAATAAAAAAGGAAATTCGATCTTATTATTATTATTATTAGTATTTAATAAAAAATTTAACGGTAATTTCTTTGTGTCACATTCAGCCCTATGTTTAATTACGTATACGTTAGTTAATGCGCAACAGTGGTATTTGTCTTAAAGTTTGCTTTAAAAATCGGCATGTTGTATCGCACTCACATTGTCCTTGCCTTTATTATTGATTAATGTACCACGAGGTAACATTATTTTTTGTTGCCTTGAGAGAAAAGAATAGCATTACATAATATTATGAGCAAAAAAAGGATAAAGCTATTTCATATACGGTAATGGAGATGCATTTTTATAGATGACTTTGTTTTGATTTGTTTTAAAGTTTGTTCATTGTCACTCCAAAGTTGGCGTCAATTGTTCAGATAGACTTCAGATAGTCGAAATTTTTTTACCAAATTATTATTTGGGTAAATGGATCCAAGATATTCCTTAATTCTTGTGTATGGATTTTATTGGCATTTCTGCAGACGTAAAATACTTTTTATCAGCTAAAGTACGTAACAATGTTTATAGGTTAATTTTAATGGATAATATCATTTTTAGAAGATAACTTTAAAACTTGATTGACTTACCTTTAAGTTTGCTCAGTTAATTCTACTAGTAAAGCAAAATCTACTACATTATCGAAAAAATATTTAAATAATCTATAAAGTCAGTGTATGTACTATTTTAGCTATGTTTACGTAAATTGAAATACGACGCCATTTTAATATACCTAGCTGTCAAAAAATAAAGGTTTCATTATAATACAATGTGGACGTCTGCTTAAAGGCTAATAATTTTTTAACGTTTATATTATTCGTAAAATAATGTGATATGGCGTAGGGCTGAATATAAATTATGTGAGTAACAAGCTGAACTGTTACTAGTCACGATGCTGCATACTGCCTTCATTCAATCATCGTTGCCAGATGATCGCTTTTACTCGTTTTGGGTGTAAATAGTCTTATTAATTTTGAATTCCAAACATATGGACATCTATTCGTTATACAGGATGTCCAGCAACACTGTAAAGATCACACGATCAAATAGCACAAGGATTCCGTTAAAAAAAACACCATACTTTAGATATATCAATTTTTGAAGTGACACATCGGTAAGTATGAAAGGTGTGATATGAGTCGTATTATGAAATGTGCATTATGACTGCAAAGCAGCGCCTTATTGATGATAAGCGTGATTACATTTAAGGAAGTTTGACCATCGCAGACGTTGGCTATATTAAGGTCGGTAGGGCATTACGTGATGTTGGTTCGTAAAAAGCGAACTATAATGTATTGTTCCTTAATCTCAGTTTTTGTGTGAATACTGCAAACAATTTGAAAGGAGATACAATGGGACATCACCAAGGCGGTATACGCTAGGAAGCTGGACTCCGATCTAGTGTAATTGTGTTTTTTCTATTGTTCTCAGCTCCGTGTCTTTAATTTAGGCTTTAAAGATATAGTTAATAAATATTTATATTATTTTTAATTGTTTTATTTATTTTAACTTAAATTTTTGGTATTTTGAATCATCATCGTAGATACTTAGAATTAATTTTCATCGAGTGGAACGTTTGTCTGTCCAATTAAAATTGTGACCGTGTTGTGTGGTAAAGAAATTGTTGTGTCTCCACATCCTTCTGGCGTATTCAGTTGCAATTATAATAGAAGTAAATTTTGAAAGAAAATATGTGTATAAAAATTTTAATACTACACTCAATCTACAGTCAGAGAGCGCAAGCTACTCGGGATCTTACAGCCTTTTAACGTTTTCACTGGTATGCGATTATATCAACGACACACCTCCCACGCTACCAATAAAAATATTGCATTTTAAATAAACCACCAAATAAATGGAAGCACTGCACTTAAGGTTGTCGCCGTGGTGTATTGGGTTGAACACGAGCCATACGGCCTGTGACGACGCGGCGCACCGCAGAGACCCGGGTTCGATTCCCGGCCATTCGTCGAGTGGGGCTGGACTAGTGTTATAGTTGGCTCGTAAGAGATTGCTCTCGTAGCAAAAAGTCCGCCATATGCATCAATTAGATACATTAAAGTAGATAAATAAATAAAATCAGTTATATATCATTATATATTATATATGTGCTTGGCGTGTGTGTATACATATATATATATATGACATGTTTTTAAAGTAAGTCATCAATAGCACAACAGCCCTCTGCAGGCCAAGGCTGACTCACTAATCCTCCTCCACCTGACCCTGTGACGTGATGGCCCTCCACCGGTTCACTCCCATTAGTTGAAGGTCCTTTTTAATGTCATGTAGCCAACATGTCGGTGGTCGTCCTTTCCGTCTAGCCCCTTCAATCTTCGAAAAACTCACTTTTGGCAGGAAAAATATCATATCGGTAAAGATGCCCAAGCCACCTAACACGTGATGCTGTTATGGTTCTCACAATATCGGTTCCACCGTATTTGTCATATTTTCTGTAAATTTCATAGTTGTGAAGAGTTCTCCACAAGTTCTCTTGAATAGGTCCAAAAATCCTTCTCAAAATGTTTCTTTCGAAAATGAATATTTTTCTTCCTCTGCTGAGAGTCTTTAAAGTAAGTAGGCAGAGGCACCATTCCGTAACTCATAGGCCCACCAATGCTTTCACCATAAATGTTTGACGATGAATTTTAACCACTTTCAAGCTTTTAGCACTAAGAAAACGAATAACAGCACGCACTTTGCAGTTGGTGGGATTCTCAATCGGTGGTACCATTTTAATAACACACAAACAAGAGTAAACACAGTCGAATGCTCCGTAATGGCTTCTATGGCTTCCCAACAGACATAAGTACACAGTGCGCATGCGCTAAACTCTGAACGCAGCACCACAGCGGCGTTATTTAAAAATGGTACTTATTTTATAAAGAAGCCTCGTGTATATATATATATATATACACACAATTGGCTTGGCAATGAAAAGTCTAACGTAACAATCTAATTTAGTTTGCATGGTGGTATCTGTCAATTGGCATAAGACATTTTTTTATCTGAACTATAGCCTAGAGAACGTTTCGCCATCTAATGGCAGCGATATCTATAAGGATAAAAACCCTTCAAACAGATATTGAAGATGATTTTTATGATACTAAGCTAGAAAAAAAAATACATAATCAGCTCTGTTTGTCAATCCATTAACTCATACACAGTCTATTTTTGACGTGGCAACTCAAAGGTGATGTGGAAGGGTGGGAGATTATGTACAGGTATGAAAACTGTACCAGGCGAATTCAATGTATATAAAAACGAAGAGAAAGAGCACCAAGACAAATGCTTTGGTGAAAGGATTTTATAAATTGGACCCACAGAAAAAAGTCACAAGGGAATACGCTCAAAAGGGACTCACAAAGGAAAAAACATAAAATATTGTAATAATTTGTATATATTGAAAAATATAAATATATTTGTGTCATCGTGGTGTGTTGGGTTGATCGCACGACATACGGCTGTTGAGAGCGAGGCGCACCGCGAAGTCCCAGTTCGATTCCCGGCCGCTCATCAAGCCGGACGGGAGAAGTCCAACCTTTCAAGGCTCTGACAAACATTTTCCATAAGAGATCTTCATCTCACACACACACGACAACACCAACAAATACATTTAAAAAACCCTATTATTTTGGTCTACTTTTCGTTATTAATTGGAAGTGCGTCTAAATTCTATATTTTATGACTGGAAAACAAAAAAGACATTTGAGAGTTCATTACAGAACAATGAAAACAGGTGATCGCTGGCGCCCCTGTGCCACGCCGACTGTCAATTTACTTCAGTTCATGCCATTGTGTTCCTGTCATAATCGCCGCATACGCAGACTTTTACATTATATGAATCCAATTCGTATTTTGTTATGATAAAACAAAATGGCTCAAAAATGCGTTAGCTGTCTAATGTTGTCGCGGAAAGGCGAAAAAGGACTATCTACTATTTATAAAAGGACACGCGTATTTGGTACCATGGCTGAGCACAGCATCAATCTATTGTAATAGTTTCGGTGTAGTTTTTAATATATAATTGGGAACTTTAACATTTATTTTAATTCTAGTATTGTAATGTTAAAACTTAAATATATTAAATACCAGAATTCAGTGTTTTCATTACGTTATTTCCTGATAAGGGTTATTTATGCATATGAACCACTGACCTCTGTTATATTAATATGCTTAATTAAATATACGCAACGTCGTAATGATACAATTTTATTCTCACCATTTTGGCGCTGATAGAGCACCCACACACTGGTGAGCGTCCACACAACTAATGTTGGAGATCAGACAGTGTGGCAAAATAAAGCGTTTATCGCTTCAATACCTTAAAATTATACAATTAACCTAACAATATGCCGATAATCATTGTCGATAATTGAGATATTTTTATGAGCAGGAAAAAAATATATGATACATATATTATGTACACAAGTAAGATTAAATTAGAATTAATTAGGCTCGCAATTTATTGTACCAAAAAATTCTGTTTTACTGGTTTAGTCCAGTCTCCCTTAAACTGTTGATTAATTAATTTATTTTTGAAGTGAAAACTTCTTTAGCATCGTTGTGATTTGAAAATCGATGAAACGAAAAAGCGACAGTATTCGATGAAACGAAAAAGCGACAGTATAGCATCGTTGTGATTTGAAAGTCGATGAAATGGATTGTATTTTGTAATCGTAAAAGGAGGAAGGGGGAGGGGTAGGTAGGAGAGGGAGAGGAGGGGTGGGGGAAGGGGAAGGGGAATTATAAAAACTTTTCTAATTATTTTAGTTTTTATCAAAATTAAAAATTGGTATTAAACTTAAAAATTAAAATTTAAAATTTTTGAAGGTTTCACTTCTACCACGTGTGAATTGCACACAGGATTTTTTTATTCCGTTTATACAATTAACCTAATAACATGCCGATAATTGAGAGATTTCTATGGGCAGGAATAAAATATAAGATACATGTATTATGTACACAAGTAACACTAAATTAGAATTAATGAATTAGTCATCGGCGAGCCAACATTTTTTGTATCAAAAAATTCCATAACATTGTAATATATAGCAAATAATTTTGTATTGCTGCGTTCAGATAGATTCTATGTATTTTGCCTTAATCTGTTTCACTAGTATATGAAAGTGATCAATACAACATTCTGATACCAACTACAAGTACGCCAAAGGTTATTTAATCAGTTCCTCTATTTTTGGATGAGTGCAAAAATAGAGGAACAATTTAAAATGAACAAAATGATATACCATTTCTATGGTACAGATTCACACGCAGCTAAACAATCGTCACACTTAATTTTCTTTCGATTTGCTCGATTGATAAATCCAGCAATATATTCGACACCATGTTTAGATGTCTCGTTGGCTGTTCAATCTGATATAGCCCAAAATATGCTTAAAAATTCATTAAATTCCTTTTAAAACGATGGTAATTCTACATCTTTTATTGTTTTTATTGAAGTTATACTTCTTTAGGCGCGTTATGAAAAAATGATGAGAGTGAAATTTTAAGATTCGTCACACAAAAGTTACAGTATGAAGTTGCAGCGGTTGCTCGAAACAAAAGCTATTGGCACCATTGTCGCCTCTGTTCACTGTTTTCATATTCATAGTATTTATCCACATGTTTCTAGTGTCTACATTCACACACGTATTTTAGTTTCATATAAGTGCGATTTATATATGTGCTGATAAATTATATTCAGTAGTGATTTAAATTCAATATTTTGATTAATATATTTACTATTCGTAAATATTAGTGAAAAAATTGTGTTTATAGACTTTTTCAAGTGTGCCAATATAATTGAGGTTATCTATCCGTATGTATTATTTAATGATGCCAAAGAAGTATAACTTATCACGCGCGTACATAAGTACACGCACCCTTTTTTATACTTTAGAATATTGATACCAAGAAGAAATTTTAATGTTTTGTTCTTAATACAAATAAAAATTGTAAGCAGACAAATGTTTTTCCGTTTATACCTCTAAGATAAATAATATTATTGACAAGACAATATGATATATATGGTATCGATACAAAGGAAATTTATGGACATCTCTAATTAAATGTCAAATTTAGTTCCTAGGACGTTCGTGGCAGCACTTCAAAATAGCTGTCATTTTATATTGTAAAACTATCCAGCGTACTAGTATAATGGGGGCTCTGATACAAGTGTATGAAGGTGATTATGATAGCTGCAATAACTGTGAATGAGACGAGAGACAAAATAAATATGTATAAATTATAGAAAATACTGTTTAGTGATATCCGACAATGCAAAAATAAAAAAAATTAAACGGTAAAGTAGATCACTCGGAAATTTAAATATTGTGCTAAATTATATTAGGTGGTACTAAATCTATGCAAACACGATCGATCTATTATTGCAAATATTTTAAAAATTTAAATTAAATATTCAGTTAGTAACGAGATGTATATTATGTATAATTGCAATAATTTTAATCTTTTATGTGACATGTATTTGAATCATGGAAATGTTGGTGGTCTCTGACTGTGTAAATAACAAATACAAAGGTAGACTACCGGAAAGTTGAAAGTTTCATTAGGTAGTGCTAAACCTGTGTAACCATGATCTATTCTTGTAAATAATACAGTATATAAATAAAAACATAGTGTTTATTAACCGTTTTAGTGCCATGATTTTTTACTCATATATACTTAAAAATGCCAAAGAAATCTTTTGTTTTGATGTCATTTACCCTTGTCTCGAAAAAAACTGTATCTCTTAAAAAAATTATCCAATTTTAATAAATTTTGTAAAAGGACAATAAAATACAAAGAAAATTATGGAAATATATATAGTGAACAAAAATTATAACAAAAATTTAAATCAAGGTCACATCCTCATTTTCACGTCCGGTAAATCCTCCGTATAAGCAAAATAATTGTTATCGTCACTATTATCACTATCACTCAAAATTTGCATTACGCCAAATTGTGAGCGCACCACAATGCCAGTCCCACTATCACTTTCTTCACAACTTGAAAAACGATCATTTTCACTCGAATTATTTTCGTATTCCGGCATTATGGGTTAAAAATTTTCTTTTCCTGGATCCTTTTTATATTGTAATTATTAATAATATTATATGTATGTAATTACTAATAATGTAACAAATAGAAAGATAAAAAATTAGCGATGCGTGCGAACGACCTCCTCTACCGCGCGCTAAACAGCAACTGATTTCGCGAGCGCCATCGCACTCGTGGCAAATTTAGATAGTACGATGGCGCGATGGCACTTGTCAGCACTCAAACGGTTAAATATAGTTATAAAATTTTCATTTAGCGCAATTAATTTGTTTCCTGAGCCCAAAACCTCTGGTAATATCAACATAATCTTTCCAAAACTTAAAATTTGTTGTTTTGAGGACGAGTTTTAAATTTGAATGCGCATAACAAATATAAACACTTATCCAATGCTGTCATTTGGTGTTCATAGTGTTCACCACATTCACCGAGATTATATTTGAAATAGACGCACTGTAAATACACAATACAGTAATTCACACGACGAGCAACAGTGAACTAAAATGGTCTCAAAAACGTGTGTCATTTCACTATATGGAGGCCGAGACAAAGAACAAAGAAATAGTCATACTTAACTTTTTTTCAAAGTCCTATGTCAAGAACTATATGTTAACATAGACTTAGATCTACATCTAAAATAAAAAAAATCTTAATTTTCAATTTTGGAAATAACTTTGGGGAGTCAATTAAATCTTTTTTTCAAATGTCATGTCAGATATCCGATGTGAGCTGGTAAAACAGAAGATAGAGTTAAAAAACCATATATTTCACTAATATTAAATAATATTTTTATTAATATACATTAAAATATGTTTATTTCATGTAAAAACGTATGTGTAAGTGAGAAGTACCTACACGTTTGTTGACACTCTGTGATGAAATATGCAAGTGTTTAAAACACTAGTAGGGCTCGGTGCCAAAGGGTTATATAACAGCACACATACAGTAAAAATGTTGTTGTTGTCGTTATTGCTATGCTATGTTCTTTGTTAATTCAATTTCAGACTCATGTGTTTTTTTTTCAATTTTGATGTGTTTTTTCTTTTTTTGCTCTACGGTGATGAACAGGTGTGACATAAATCATGGACCAATAGAAAAAACATGATTTACCAAGCTACATTCAGTAACTGACAAAATTTGACGTTAATAAAAATCTTTGATTTTTCCATGACGAAAGTTGCGAAATCCTAAAATGTGTAGTTTAAATTTTCATTTTTGAGTGAACCGTAATAGTTGTCGTAATATGTTTCAATTCGTGCGAAAGCCCTTCTCATTCATATATAACACTAAAAAAATTAACCAATCAGATTTAATTTGTCCCAAAAAAATAGACCCAAAGTAGTGATTTTCACAAATTTGAAAATAGTGTTTATATATTGAAAAATAATAGATTTTTACTAAGGTCAAATTTTCTGCCTGGTTTAGCTTGGCCTATCGCAACTTTTCGGTCTGTCCATGTTTTATGGTGCAATCCTGGTTAATATATTAATTTTAATTATTTCAAAAAGTTATTTAAAACTTATGTTACAGCCCATTAGTTGTGGCAGGAAGTATACTGATACAGCAAGGACATCGTAACAATAGCTTAAAATAAATGTTTGATGGAGGCTAAATTGCGGGAAACTTATAAATGTATATTAAATTAATTTAAATTGTGGTACAAGAACAGTTGTGTGAATTTGACGAGTCATACTGGACCACTTTTTATTTATTTATTTATTTATCTACTTTAATGCATCTAATTGATACATATGGCGGACTTATTGCTACAAGAGCAATCTCTTACAGCCAACCACAACACCAGTCCAGCCACGTTCGACGAACGGCCGGGAATCGAACTCGGGTCGCCGCATCGTCAAAGGCCGTATGCCTTGTGATCAATCCAACACACCGCGGCAACGACATTTTCACCTTGAAATAATGATAATGAACTTAGCAACGAATCTCCCACAAAAGACGACGTTACCTATCCAACTATTGTTTGACTACAGCATAGCAATTCATTTTTACATGACCAACTCGTCCAATAATCGTGACATGACACATGTCGATAATTGAGGGGTTTCTATGAACACAAGTAACACTAAATGTGAATTAATTGATTAGTCATTGGCGACCCAAAATTTTTTGTATCATTAAATTTCATATAGTAACACTTGTAATATATAGCAAATAATTTTTTACTGCTGCATTCAGATGGATTCTATGTACTTTGTGTTAATCTGTTTTACTAATATATGATAGCGACTATTACGCTTATCTGATACCCAACTACAAATATGCCAAAGATTACTTAATGAGCAAACAATGTTCCTCAATGTGATGTAGTATTATTTCTACTTTCTTCAGGGGGATATTAGTGAAGAATCTTTGCTAATAGCCCACCTGAAGATGTTGTAATACAACGAAACCTAGGTCATGGTAAAGAACTTAAAGATAGTAGAAATAATACTACATCACGTAGTTTCATTTAATTGTGATTGTATGTCGTCTGAATTTTCTTTACAAAATCAGCACCCCACCAGAGCTGTTTTCATCTAGCCCTTTCTTAATACAGTCTCAACAGTACGACAGATTTTCACATGTGAGGCGTCATTAGATTCGCATTGGCTTCATAAATATCACCAAATGTATACACAGACATATGACAGAGTGAAAGAGCAAGTAAAATTAGCCGTATTATAATTACTTATATCATCAAAACCCGAGGTTGGTGTGCTAGTCAGTAATAATGCAAACAACCGCGATCGATAGACAAATTCAATGTTTGACAAACAATTTACAACTTTAAATAATTTCTTAGACATTTTGACAGCTGTAACTTATTGGTTCTTTTTCAGTTTCTTTTTTGAAGTTATACTTTTTAGGCGCTTTATGAAAAAATGATGAGAGTGAAATTTTAAGATTCGTCACACAAAAGTTACAGTATGAAGTTGCAGCGGTTGCAGTTATTGAGACTATATATTAATACCAATATTTTGTGCGAAACTTACGTTGGGGGCGTAGCTCAGATGGTAGAGCGCTCGCTTAGCATGTGAGAGGTACCGAGATCGATACCCGGCGCCTCCAAGACAAGTTTTTTATTTTTAGATTCTGCATTTTATTTGTCTTTCGAATAATTTAAAAATGTTTGATGTCGTTAATTGTGATTCTTTTATTACTAATAAATCTAATATCCAAGTTTCACAGATAAATACTTATACAGAGAAGCAGATGATATTTAAAAACAATATTACCATTTGATGCAGATTTACTTGATGATTTTAATTTATGCAGATAATAGATAAAAACAATATTACCATAAGGCATTTAGCTTTATGGTAATATTGTTTTTATCTTTATTTTGTATTCACTTTTCATACAGAATTAAAATATCAATTAGTTTATAATTTCATTACATCAGCGCAGCGCCATCTTTTGATAGATATGATTATTAATTTCATGTAACAAAAATACTTCAAGTACATAATATTGACGCAGTGAGCCGCTTTTTCATTTGAATTTATTGGATAAAAAAATATAAGTGCGATTTATATATGTGCTGATAAATTATATTCAGTAGTGATTCAAATTCAATATTTTGATTAATATATTTACTATTCGTAAATATTAGTGAAAAAATTGTGTTTATAGACTTTTTCAAGTGCTCCAATATAATTGAGGTTATCTATCCGTATGTATTATTTAATGATGCCAAAGAAGTATAACTTCTCACGCGCGTACATAAGTACACGCACCCTTTTTTTATCAGGTTTTTTGTCTTTTAATAACAAATTTTTGCTATAACATTGTTGGTTTTCACGATCAAGATTAAGTAGAATAATTTTGTATAAATTAACATTTGAAACACCGGTGACTGACACAAGTCTTTTTCGCAATGCCATGTCAGTACTAACCAGTTATTGAGGTGCACCTAAGGTATGAAATAAAAGGATCAGGTAGATTTGTTTTGTAGAAAAATTGGTCTTTCAAAATATATATAATTATTATTGGAATATGGCAAAGCCAAAAGTAATTTTATTATTGTAGTAATCTGTGTGCACAGTTCATCTTTTTCCACGCAGAGTCTAAATGATTTGACAGATTTTATCAAATGTGATGTTGTTTGATTTTTGTGTATAAAAAATTAGTATGGCGGCTAAAATATAAAAAAGCTGTACTCTGTAAGAAAAACATGGATCTATCACTAGACACCTATTTTTATATTTTTATTTGAACGAAGTAAAAACGAAAAAATCAAATTTAATTCTGCAACTTAAAGTACACAACTACTAAGTAAATAATAATTATTATGAAACTATTGTATATGTGCATATGTATGTATATATATATATATATATATATATATATATATATATATATATATATATATATATATATACTTTTTCATTATCTCTATTTATACATACAATACTTTAACACAATTTAATACAATACACCGATATAAACAAGTAAAGTTGGAAAGAGTCGACAAAACGCAAAGCTGGCTGAATTAAGTCGGAAAGAGCTGATAATACACAAAGCTGCCCGAATGGCGAATTAAATCGGAAAGGGCCGACATTACACGAAGGCAGCTGAATGGTGAATTAAGTTGGAAAAAGCCGACAATACACGAAGCCAGCCGAATGGTGAATTAAGTTGGAAAGAGCCGACAATACACGGAGCCAGCCGAATAGCGAATTAAGTCAGAAAGAACCGACAATATTCAGAGCTGAGTGAATGGAAAGGGGCTTCTTGGAAGGGGTTCTTGGAAGGGGGGGAATGGAAGGGGTTCTTGCTGTCAGAAAATTTTAACTCCCCGTCCAAATGCTCCTTACATGATTCACATCAAATTTTTTTTCCATTAAAAGTTGTATTACGTAAAAGCAACCAGGGAATTCAAAAATCTATTGTTACGATTTACTAACAATTTATAAACATTTTACCTGAGAAGTCGGAAAGTGGGTTGCATGCCGCTCTGTCTTATGTCTATCAGAGAGGTTTTTTTTCAGGAGTCATTAAAATTTTGTTTACAAGGTAATCTAGTGTTTGCAAATTTAATAACCGACTATAACTAAAAATGCCTCTTGAAAACTTATTGATGACAAAAAAACTCTTCTAATTAATTTTTTAAATATTATGTACGACTGCTTCATTGTATAGCTTTATATTGTCACTTGACATTGTGTTTATTGTGTCGGATTACGTCTATATGATAAATGCATCTTGCAAATAACAAATGTATTAGTCACGAAATTTATCAGAATTTTGAAAACGAGAACTTGACACTGACTCTCATTTCTAACTTTTCAGAAGACATTCCTAGCTGTAGTCAGATATTCCTTTTCAAATGTTGTATTTTGTTTATATCATTTCGGAATTTATAAAAAACGCAGAAAATGCAAACACTAGATAAATTTATTAAAAAATGTATAGATCAATATTCAGGCCTTTTAACATATATGTTTTATGAGATATCCTATTTTTAACCAGGTTTGCTCAATATTTTACTGAATAACATCTTAATGGGGTGGCTAAAATAAGACCAGTGATATTCGATGAGAAAAATACGTTGCACATGCGAATACACACTTAAGCATATCTCTTGTAGTTGACATAATATGCTATGCGTAATAAAACATTCATGTTGGGACCATGGGCACCTTTTCCACCTGGATTGTTTCAGGGCCCCTCCTGGGAACCGTAACATCCCGGCTCGTGCAAGAGCGGACCATCAAAGATCCCCTAATAGTGTCCCGTATCTACAGTCTCAGTACTTCCACCCAACAGGTTCAGAGCCTGCCCCTTCTCAATGAATCATTTAGAATCTCCTTCTTTTCAAGAACGCACTTAGCGAACCCTCTAAATGACTCAAAGATAGGTCCATTCTCAACCAAGTCTCGGTGACTAAAGATACCAGTTCTAAAATTCCGCGTGATTCTACTCTAATCTTAAGACGCCTGCTATTTAACAAAACTCTATGCGCATCATCATGCTCACTACAGTGGAACAAAACACGACTCATGTCCTGCGTCTCGACACCGCAGATACACGCTGGGCTGTCCCTAAGGGCGAATCTATACAAGCTGGCAAAAGCGGCCATGGGGACACGATGTATAATACACGTATTCATTGAGTCAGTGTATCAAAAGTATATCGTTTTTCTCATTATATTTTTACATGACCATCAGCATCTTGCTGATGAACATATAAATCTTGAAAAACATTTTCATTTCCACATATGTCGCAATATGTGCACAAGTCAAACAAAACGAAATGAAACACGATCTTTAAAAAAATCTTAATTTTATTAAACAAATTCCATTACTAAAATTACATTCTCAATACGCACACTTATATCTAATAATTATAAACTAAATTCAATGTCCTACACTCCACGCGACGGCAACAACTTGCATCGTAACTTAAGGACATTTCCTTTCCACTTGACTCTTCCCAGCCTCGTCGTACTCCTGCGAAGATATCCACATCTGCTGGAACGAGCCGATCGATGCAAGAATGGAGCCACCTGCAAAGCAATCATGGAAAATTATAAAATACAGTTTAGGGAGTATAAAAAAGTTCCCCAATCCCCCCCAGTCCCATTTTCTTTTAATAATGTAAAGCAACCCTGAACGTAAATTAAAGATTTCAAATAAAAGCCCCATTTATTCACTCGGAGAATAAATTGATTACTGGTTATTATCAGTCTGATAAACAATGGCAGTCTTAAAATAGTTATTAGAAGTTTACAAAAATTATTTGTGAGTTATAATGTCTAAGAGAGAAAGAAAAATAAGACGACACTTATTGAGTACGTTCCACCAGCTGCTCGCAACGCTCGCGCCCACGACCGCGATCAAACCCATTCCACTGTCTTGTCAATGATGTAACTCTGTCAGTTGAACAATGCGTATTCGTAACTATGAGGAAATGGCGGATATTTGACAAAAATAAAGAGATTAAAGCATTGTATTTTTTTCTTATGTGTTAATCGTTAGAAATTTGATGATTGTTTGCATGTTTTGCGCCTTTTTGTGTAACCTTTGATTTTATTATATATTTCTCAGAGTTAAATAAAGTGATTCTCTTTGTCACCATATTTAATTTTAAAAGACAATATAAATTTATTTACGTAAATCTCATGTGTCAAAGTCAAATTGACAGATAAACGAACGCAACGACCCACGTTGATACGTGAGTGGGCATGGGCTTGAAGCAGTCGTGAACAATGACGCCATCAATGACGTTTAGATTGCAACGACTGCTGTCGCCAAGTGAAATGATACAGTGATCGTTTTGAGTGTTGCGATCATTTAGTGGAACGTACTCATTGTGTTAGATCAGTATGACTAAAAAATCAATATTTGACATTTGTGAATATGCACATATATTTCGATTAAATCTACTGTTCCTGATAGCTTTCCTCTTATGCGACTATCGTTTCAATAAATTACATGTTTTATACTAAAGTTATACGAAATTCCACATAAAAATACAATTATAATTTTACCATAAAGGAGAACGCCGATTTTGTATGGAGTATTTCGCCTAGATATGAACATAAATGACTGATATATTATGTTTTAGAGTAAGCACATACAAACCAAAATATATAAGTTTTAGCTGAGTGGAATAGCTCAGGTCTTCAGTAAAGGCATAAGTGTGTATAATTTTGAGGTTATAATTATTTGATAAATGTTATTACAAAAAAATATTTGAATAATATATCTTAAATGTTATATTTCTAAATTTTGTTATATTTCAAGATTTTCAATGTTATATTTCTGAATTCCAATTAAAAAAGGTCTCCTTTTATATAAATTTTATTCTAAAAGTTAATTGCTTAATCTCTACCATCCTTGGCAAAAGACGAATAGCATGTGATGGGCGCGAGAAATTGTAAATTGCATCGTTAGACTTTTTTAGGTTATAGCTATAAATTTATCTATGGTAATCGGTGTCTGTGATCATATTGGTGTAGGGATGTAGCAAAGATAGGGTATGATATTGATTAATCGGAAAATCAATGTTTGTTCTCCGAATATTTATTTTCATATCGACTTCTAGTACTGATGATCCCAAATGTATATGAATCGAAAAGACTTAATAAACATTTTTCTTTATTTTTATATTTTATTTGAGGATCTTCCTTTTATATTCCGTTATACAACAAATATACATGATTTTGGTATTATTAATACTAAATAATTAATAAAATTGGACGAGCTTGTATCATGCAAAATATGTACTAATGGATAAACACGGAAAGAAGCAAAACCTTATAAAAATTACCAAGATTTGATTTACTAAGTATAGCTTCGCCAATTTCGTGAAAAAGACTCGTGAAATGCAAAAACACTGCGTTACAAAAGAGAAAAAGACTTTCTGCAAAAGTAAGTAGACGAATTATTACTTCTGGTAGGGTTAAGTGACAAAGAATTTTTTAAATAACTTTTAAGTCTTTGACAGTTTTTCAGAAAAACTTAAAAGTCTGACAGTTTTTCAAATAATTTTTCAAA